>CM017557.1:49743166-50185666 GCA_007844125.1 Sinonovacula constricta
TATTATTATCATTATTATTACACATATTGGGGTTATTTTTAATGATATTTACCAGGTAACGGCACCATCGATTTTGAGGAATACCTGGACATGATGGCCAAGCGGATGTCGTACACGGGGTCAGCGGACCAGATCCGGGAGGCCTTCCGTGTGTTTGACAAGGGCAGCAAGGGTTTCCTCACCGTGGACGAGCTTAGACACATCATGACCAACCTGGGAGAGAAACTCGGCGATGACGAGGTGGACGAGATGCTGCAAGTGGTGGATGCCGATGGCGATGGCCACATAGACTACGAAGGTACGTTCAGATACGATGTTAATTGCTTGAGTTTAACTTTGAAAAAATTGTCAAATCCATGTATACAATATTGGTGTTTTAACAGTATATAAAATGACAAAAGGGTTGAACAACAAGTTTGTAACTT
Source organism: Sinonovacula constricta (assembly GCA_007844125.1). Classification (NCBI taxonomy): domain Eukaryota; kingdom Metazoa; phylum Mollusca; class Bivalvia; order Cardiida; family Solecurtidae; genus Sinonovacula; species Sinonovacula constricta. Next base: position 49,743,592 of record CM017557.1, read on the forward strand.
CAGTATTTGTGTATGATATTTAGGTTTTTGTTACATTACACCGACACATTTATGGTCATATTGGTGACGTCTAGCTGATAAGTGGTAAATAAAACCCCCCAGATTTATGTCTGGATAGAACCCTCGGCGCACCGCAGGTTAGCTGGAAAACCTCCCCATATGAAAGTTCGCGCTCAGACCGGGACTCGAAGCCCACGCGTTGAGGGGCTAAGGAGTTTCAAGTCGGCGAGTCTTACCGCTCGGCAACGGGCGCGCCTACGTCTTTAGTAACAAGCATATATGCTCTTCATCGGGTTGTTTCTTGATGGTGTTGATGACTGCAGCGGCACAATCTTTCGGAATTGTCGGCTGTTGGTGGATATCGATGTACCAAATCACCACTGTAAGCCGTTTCCCTCACCGTTATATGCATTCACACGGACTACCGTTTTAAAAAGGACAATGATCAATAGCAACCAGTGTTGGCTGACAATTTCTGGGCGATGGTGTTTTTATATAAACAACAACAGCAAATGCAACAACAATAACAAACAACAGCAAAACACACACACACAACAATTGCATACAATCACTGATTTCTTTTTCTTTCCGATAAGGCGGGGAGTTAGTGCATTGGCATTCCCGCCTGGCTTCTCCATTCGTCCGTCCGTCTGGAGCAATTCCCAGAATTAATTGGCTCTTCGTTTATACGAGACTGCATGATGTATATACTCTGGCAACCTTTCATGGGGAAATGGTCAGAAGCATGCAAGGTTCATGTATTATTTCTAAAATGTTAATTGAAAATATGTTGTGCCTCTTTTTCTTGCTGCAGAGTTCACGCAGATGTTAGCTCAGAAATAGCAGACGCCATGTTGAGAAGTTCAACGCTGTGTATATTCAGGGAAGTGTTCTTAACCTAACGTCTTCCGCCATGCTTTTCAGCATCTTGGCATTGACCAGAACCAGGATACTAGTATGACTTAAAAAGTAGTTCCAATTGCTTCAATGCCACGCTAGTCGTGTCAAAAGATGGCAGAATCCAGTTGATGAAGTTTGAATACAGAAACCTTTATTATGATGTTAAATTTGTTTATAATCAATATTCAAGTATTAGCAATCAGTTCACTACTCAATAAATAGTAATCGGAACTCCTCGGGTAATTCCGTCCTCATAGAAACACGAGCATTTTATTCGCCTGAAAAAGAATACGCCGTAAACGTTCTTCAAAAAAGAAATACTAAGTAGGTGAAGTGTATAGGATTATTTCATCCGATATACTTTCATTATTTTATCAATTTGACTCTTCACACCTTTTAATATATATAAGTGTTACTGCATTTTCAGTAGAGATGACAAAATATTGTCTTTGTTGTTTTTATGACCTCATAGGCACTAAGATTTTTTTTATCTCGCGAGGTTTTCCGGTAATGCATCTAAGATATGATTCGTGAATTATCCGAGGCGTTCCGATTGAATACATAGGTAACAAACGGTTTTAACAAAGACGCTGAAGCAAATTGTGTAAATGTATGTAAAAAATTCTCATATGCATGTACAAGGATAGGGAATCCTATGAAAGAAACTGGCTTGTAGGATGTACAGAACTACTTTTAAAATTCTAAGAAATGCCGTATAGTATTTCTCAACATACGTTTGCATGTACAGCACTACTTTTAAAATTCTAAGAAATGTCCTATAATATTTCTCAACGATTGCCTAATTTGAACATTTTATGCTCAAAATCGACGAGATTAAGTTACTTTGAAACGTTTGAAAGTTTATTGAATTCCAGCAAGAAGGTCGTTCTGACGCATATGGAAACCATAATAATAAAAACTGTATAAAACATGAAGGATGTGAACATAATAATACTTAACTCTATATACTCGATGCATAACACAACGGTACATCAACAATGTACAAAATTTAAAACAGAAACAAAGCCAATATACTGACACAATGATAATAATAGCTGGTAGAAAAATACTTTACAGAAATATATTTTATATCTTCTACATGTAATTGGCATTAATGCTCTCTCTCTATAATTTTGATCATCCCAAACAGGCTCAGGATATATTCTGTTCTGGACGCACAAGGACCATAAGAGAATATAACGCCCTCATATGCATTGTTAATCATTAGCTTATTCCCCGTTTTCGTTTGTAAAGGGACTTTACTCTAACTATTAAAAAAACTATATTCTTACCTCCCTTGTGGGTTGGTATTAAGTATAGAGGTACTGTAGAAAACTTAACATGTTTCGAATGAAGATTGAAGCATGCGCATTAAATGGAACCTTAATAATTGAGTTAAAAAAAATATTAAAAGAGGTTGAGCGCTTTAAAAAACCCACATTTCTTTCATCTTTAAAATGGGGAATAACTTCATGCAATGGAAACATGTATATGTAGAAAGTAAGCAACAAATATTGTAGACCCTGATCAGACAGTTCACAGAGCTTAAGGAGCAGTCTCATATAGACATATACTATCTGCCTTAAAGTTGGTATCCGACAATTTGCCTATATCAAATAAATGTAACAATGTCTGACCACTAGTTTTGGGAAGTTTTGCTTAATTTCTTCATAAACTCGAACTTAAGTCTAAACAATAGACAATTCTGCACACAACTCAAATGCTAGACAGTACAATTTGAGAAATAAATCGCTATAAATTTTCACTCTTTCTAAATCCATAAATTAGCATGATGGGGAGTTCAGCAAAAAAAATATATCGACGTCAATGCGATCTCAAAAGTAAGTGGTCACGTGGTTTGCTTAGTTTAAAAATAAATCACTCGGATACCACCTTTCATAAACGTGACTGTGTTACATTTATGACAGAATTACCCGTTGTTGTTGTTTTTTAAATAATATAAAATCAATGTTATTCATGATAAACCTGTTTTTATTTGCTATTTTACTGTATGTTTACTTATACTTTACATATTTTCGTGTTCGTTTTTGTCTTTTCCTTTTGCAAAAGGGCAATTTAAGTCATTGGAGTCATGTTCCTTTTATATCATAAAAGTCATAATTGTGTTTATATACATACACACAAACCAACCGTCCATAACCGTTATTTTATTTTTACTTGTATTGTTTTGCTGTATTTAAAAATATCTTACATAAGTGTCATTTTGTGTTTACAATAATGAGGCCTAAATTAATGCCCTTTTTCAGCGATGCATGCATGCATGCCTACGTAATAATTGTGTCCATTTGTGTCCGACATTTAAATACATAGTCATGTACACAATTTAGATTTACAATTCTGGTTTATATGTTGTTTGTTGCTGATTTTGATATTATACTCTTGTTTAAACTTTGTACGTTGTCCTGACATTGTATGTCAGTTTGTATTTATATGTGTACATCTTGCATTATACATAAACATTAAAATTAACTAAGTATATGTGTTTTATTTTCACTCCTTTGAATACCGAATTGACATTTGCCGAACTGTTCATGGACGTGGTTTTCATACTCGGAACACTTCGGATAATTCGCGAATCATCTCTCGGATGTATGTAGGTAGTCGGATCACCTCGGCTATTTCCCTAAATGGGACTTCTTTTGAGACAGACGTCAAAACAAAGATGGCAGCTTGGGTGACAGCTCACTACAGTACGAAGCCAGTAAAATTTCAATTTGTGGCGGCATTCAAATTTAAATCATCCTATTTTAATTTACTCAGCGCGGCAGACACGCAGCTGTCAAACAATGGCAGTGTTTATGTTTGCAATCTCCAACGCAGTGATCTCCCCCTTTCAGTTAGGAGAATCTCTGCCACCACACAGAAATCCTTCCAGATCTGGAAGGATTTGATTTTTTATCTTTAATTCATTCCGATTGTTCAGTAAAATGACAATCGGAATGAATGTGTATGTTAACAACTCGGCCATTTCCGTCCTTCCGCCGAGGGCGAAATTTCAGTGTTACACCGGTTCAATGTAAACAATCAGTGGATACTGTTGAAGAAATTCACAAAGTAATAACGGAGTTTGACTCCTCCATAAAAGCGAAACCCAAACAGATCGAGTGTCTGCAGTCTATGTTGGCAGGCAAAGACGTCATAGCTAATCTGCCTGTCACATGATCTGACTATCGTCACATGATTTTGTATAATGGCAGTGGTTTTAAGCGAGCGTAGCGATGTCGTAAACCCTGTGCGGAGTTTGTATGTTTTGTGCGAACTACTTAGGTATATTCTTCTTCCGACTTCCGGCGAACAAAACGATTGTGATTTCAGTAAGTATTATTGCACCAGAAACATCCGAGGGATGATTGTCCCGAGGACGGAATTACCCGAGGAGTTTCGATTGGTGGTTTTCATTGTTAAAAAGAGCTATCTCTTGCAGCGAGCGCAACAATGGACATCAACTTCACAGCGTAGGACGTGGATGAGCCAAAATATAAGTGGTAACGTGGTTTGCTTCGTTTAAAAATAGCTATTTGTGCAGCGTGGCTCAGATAGGAAATAAATGTTTGAAATGACAATTGTGGAAGTATGGTACACTTTTCAGACAATCTTACGATTAGGGTGTAATATTAACATTATATATATATATATATATATATATATATATATATATATATATATATATATATATATATATATATATTTTTTTTTTTTTTTTTTTTTTTTTTTTTCAACTAACAATAATTTATTTATTTACTTGTTTAAGCACAAAAATGTAGTAATACTTATTAAATGAACCATAATTAATGTATAACGTCCATTATTTTTTTTAATTTCTGGAGGCAAACAATAACAAATACATAGTAAATTATCACATTTTACTTTTCTATGTTAATACTCAGTTTTTTACAAAAACATACAATAAGAATATATGACAAAGTCCTATGAGCATTGCAACATATGCCAAACTCCGAAAAGGCACAGAACAAAGGTATTTCACATGCAAGCCAAGCGAAAAGTAGGAACAAATTTGTGATGGGTCATTGAACGAAAAGAGCAAACCCGACAGTTACCGCCTTGGAACGGTCAGTAGGCAATATGGACCGACTGGGGTGGTTAAACCGGTTTTAAAGAGCTCTAACTTCGCACTTCCTGACGAGTTTCTCAAATGCAAGCAATGAAAAGAAAAACGATCTATTTTAATACAAAATTTCCAAACGCTGATATTTTTTATAAGTAATGACGAAATTAGTGACGTCATTGAAAAATAATGCCCACATAGTGTTTAGAAAAGAATATGGTATTATTTCGATTTGAAAAACTACACAAAAATGGTAAACTATAAATAAAATTAACTTTCTGAATCATGAACAAACATGACCAGAGACGAATAAATGGTTGTAGCATCATGTTCATGTGAAGATGGAATTGAAGAACCAAAGTCCAATGTCCATCAAAGGAAACACACGTAACAAACCTTATAAGATGAATTAAATGACAACATAGATTACATGCACGGGGAGATTTTTTACGACCGCCACACTGCACAAGTAACATAAATATAATCATGAATAAGAATGTAAGACATAAGAATATAAGACAAAGTCCTATGAGCATTGCAACATATACCAAACTCCGAAAAGGCACAGAACAAAGGTATTTCACATGCAAGCCAAGCGAAAAGTAAGAACAAATTTGTGATGAGTCATTTAACTAAAAGAGCAAACCCGACAGTTACCGCCTTGGAACGGTCAGTCGGCAATATGGACCGACTGGGGTGCTTAAATCGGTTTTACAGAGCTCTACCCTCGCACTTCCTGACGAGTTTCTCAAATGCAAGCAATGAAAAGAAAAACGATCTATTTGAATACAAAATTTCCAAGCGCTGATATTTTTTATAAGTAATGACGAAAGTAGTGACGTCATTGAAAAATTATACCCACATAGTGTTTAGAAAAGAATATGGTATTATTTCGATTTGAAAAACTACACAAAAATGGTTAACTATAAATAAAATTAACTTTCTGAATCATGAACAAACATGACCAGAGACGAATAAATGGTTGTAGCATCCTGTTCATGTGAAGATGGAATTGAAGAACAAAAGTCCAATGTCCATCAAAGGAAATACACGTAACAAACCTTATAGGATGAATTAAACGACAACATAGATTACATGCACGGGGAGATTTTTTATAACCGCCACACTGCTCAAGTAACATAAAAGTAATCATGAATAAGAATATATGACAAAGTCATATGAGCATTGCAACATATACCAAACCCCGAAAAGGCACAGAACAAAGGTATTTCACATGCAAGCCAAGCGAAAAGTAAGAACAAATTTGTGATGAGTCATTTAACGAAAAGAGCAAACCCGACTGCTAACGCCTTGGAACAGTCAGTAGGCAATATAGACCGACTGGGGTGGTTAAACCGGTTTTACAGAGCTCTAACCTCACACTTCCTGACGAGTTTCTCAAATGCAAGCAATGAAATACACGTATTTATATATTTATATATTTATAAATATTATTCTTGAATATTTAGGGGCACTCAAGAATTTACTTTACAAATAAACTTAATTCAATGCTAAATGTTTATCTAGAAACTACTGGAAATAAGCTCATGTAGCTTTAATTGCCTATCCTAGATTTTAAGATCAAATTTATTTCCTTATTTATATAATTTGTAAATAATTACCATTTAAAAAAGTAACTTATCTCATAACCTACCGCGCGAGCATGAGGTAACACTCATGCGTTATTTTTGGTAACTCACTGGTTAGATATGGTAGTGTGACGTCATTATCGTAGTGTGACGTCATTAAGGCTGTGGTGTGTATATATCATTTCCTCATCACTTTGTTGTCGCCGTCTATAGATTTTGTTGGACAATTTCATTTTAATAAATAAAAAATAATATTTTAGTCATTGTGTAAACGAATCTGTTCCCTGTATATGGAAAATGGCCGAGTAAAGAGTGGAACTATTTTTTGTGCGGATTCTCCCAAACCGAATTACAAACATTGCAGCGACCAGTTATGATCATTATAGCAACGTCCAGCTTTTGGTGGAGGAAGACACCAAATATCTGGGTAGAACCATCAGCGCACCGCAAGTCATCTGGAAGACCTTTCAGTATTAAGTCCTTCGCCCCGAACGGGACTCGAACCCACGCGGTGAGAAGCTAAGCAGTCAGAGGAGATGCATAATATTGATATAATAATAAAATATAATAATAATAATATTAATTGCAGAATTATGTCAGTTTGACAACATACCATGCCGATTACTATACATTACCCTAAGGTAATGGGAAATAACCAATAAATATTAAAATTTTATGTTGCAAGAGTTGTTACTTAACAGAAAAAAACGGTTATTGAAAAATTGCTCTCACTTGCACACTGTTTAGGTCTCTTCCATGTTATTATTATTTATTTATTTTAGAAATACATCGCAGAACACCCCCCCCCCACACACACACACACAAGCATCACTAGCACCTCTGATACTCGCTTAATTAGGACCCTAATTAATGACGTATTAACAAAGTGTCATCTCTTGCTGCCTCCGTGTATGTATATCTTTAACAGAACAATACTGACTGGAAATTTAAACTGAAGAAGTATTTTTAGCAGCATCTGTGTTAAACTGCGAAATCTGTGAAATCAACAGACATGTCAGGCAACATGGTTTTGCTCTAACCCTCACATATAAGTTCAGAGAAAACGAGCCGTCACCACTGTGATATTGAACTTGCATTTTGCACGTTGTCTTTTTATTACGATGTTGTGTTTCTTGGCATTGTCTGTATATCGTTCCGAAATATAACAAGGTTTAATTGTAAGCACTGATTATATTGTTTCCATTTAAAATAATTGTGTTAAATTTTTAAATTATCAAAGGGAGAGTTGTATTTGTGCGCAAGGATACTGAGTCATGACGATGGATCCGCGCATTACTTGTGAAAAGACAGTCACAAAACGTCAGCAGGCTGTCGAATGTGATTGGTGTAATAAATGCAATATCGGAAATGTGGAACAAGTATGTGTGTATTTTCTTAAAACTATACCAGTATGACATGTTCAGAAACATGTCACTGATTGGAAGAACGGCCGCTATAAAAATAACACTTCCCATTATGATGCAATGAATTGTTTTATCGTCAAGAATAGAATCCACTTGATAAAACAACAAAACTTACCAAAAATACAATTGACGTCCTTTATGGGCAGTTAAACAGACAAAAAGTGTTTAAAAAAGGGCGGCTTATTCTTCCCACGCCTTACAATTAACACTTTTTTTGAAAAAAATGTAAAAAGAAAAAGCGGCACTGAAGTAAAGAATCTTGTTTTGAGATAAAAAAAAAAATTGATGAAAAGCTCACTTTTGACACATAGCAGCATTGTCGATGTCCATTTATTTGAAAGAAAAAACTTTATAACAACAATATAAATAAATAAGAAAATCCAGTTAACAAATTTATTAACTGTTCAAAATTTAAGAGCTGCGTACATATTCATGCAAGATTGATCCGGTAATGATAAAACACAAAATGGCTCAATGCGAAAAGATAATATTAGCAACCTTCATTGTGTTGAAGTGTGTTTTTTCACTGATGACAGTTAGCTCCTAAAATTACAACTTACACTTCTTTGATTGTTTTAAATGTGTGTGTGTGTTACTGTTTTGTTTTAAATCGAGTTTTGTAGTTCATGTGGACATACAAAAAAAAACTATTCTATTAACACAATGTCTCTAAATCTTTTTCACTGTAATCCGGCATTTAATAAAAATGCAACATCATTATGAATATATCAGCCACAGGAGCCCTGCTATGACTTTACATTATTTATAGCGATCACAACACACATGAATTTAAAAATATGGAACACATTAAAATCACGAAAAGATGAACATAGAAACTCATACTACTTTTAAAACGAACTATTCAGGTACCTACCATGTTCCAACATTTTCGTTTGTTTTGTTTTTTTTAAATTTGTGATGACGACTTGAATCAGTATTTGTTGTCAAACCAAAATATACGTATACTTGCTAAGTATAGGTTAATGTTTGTTATCGACGTTTTTTAACATATAAAATATTTAAAAAAAAAAAAACATTATACAGAAAACATTATCAAGTTTACATAAATGTGTTCTTGCCAAAAACAATAAATATCTCTTGTCTTTCGAGAATAATATATCAAAACACGCTGACGCATCGCTTAAGATTTTTTTACTTTACTAAAAAGCTTAAAGTTCAGTATGTAAACATTGTATAAAACTGTTAAACTCTTAAAATAATCGCTAATCAGATGGAGTTTTGTTTTGATTTTAACCCACATCAATAATTGTATTTGTAATTCGACACTGTCAATTCAATCGGGGTGATTTCTACATCCGCACCGTTTTATAAAACAACACTGCAATTGTTGGACTTTAAGCAGGGATGGCTTAAAGCCTGTCTACAGCTTTTTTCCATTCGGATGGATCAAGAAAAATATATCATACAAGTGTATTTATTAAATAGCATATTATGATCAAGACTAGAATATATCACTCTATCCTGGAAACAACCTGTAAGTTGTAACATGGTGCCAGGACAAAATACATAAAATCAATGTTATTTCTCTACACTGTACAGACTACAGACTGTTTATGGTGGAAATAGAGTTTCAGTAACTGACTGTGGCGAGACTGTGCTTTGAACCTTCAGAACTGGAACTCTATTTCAGTCAGATTCACTGAATTTCAGACTATTAGACCAGATTACAATATTCAGATAAGCTACTTCCCAAGTATTCTCAATCTCTGTTGCACAATGCATCATGAGTCATAGGTAACTACTTTACATCTGACATCAGTTCTAACACTAAACTCTTCAGGTAATTGGTACATACATCCCTTGGTACAAGTTACAAGATACAAGAATCTTTATTTAGAGTCGGGTATATATACAACATGAGAACATTAGCTAAAAGCTATTTTCCAACTTATAACAGAAATACATAAGCAATAGACATAAACATTAATATAACAGATGACCTAAAAATAAGAGATTCATATATTATATAGTAGCTCTATGGGAGACTACAGCTATTAAAATAATAAAACATAATTAGATTAACATCAAGATGGTATATAATTATTAGAAGTATACATAACGAGCTTATAGCTAATTTAGCACAGACTTTGAGTGGAAAATAAAATGTAGTAAAAATTACAATCCTAAAATTGTACATACATGCATGCAAACAAGTCATACCAACTAAGACAAACCTAAAACTATACACATAGAAACATGCAGATAAGAAAGGCATGCACGAATAAAACAGCTGTACATACATGCAGCAGGTAAGACATACACAGGTAGGAAACAAAGATATTGGGTAAAAATACATGAAGTTTATAATTACTACAGATGAAAGGTAGTACAAGTATTCGATACAATGATAATCACCGGACCTGGTAGCGCAATTGGTAGAGCGTCAGCTATAGGTATTGGAGGCCCCGGGTTCGATCCCTGGCCGTGACATACCAAAGTCTATAAATGGTAGTGGTATAGCTCCCTTGCTAATGCTCTGCATGCACGACATGCTATACACAGTGAAGGCAGCACAGTCTGCTACAAGTGAACACAGACTCCAGATAACTGGAATACTGTTGGTGGGACGATAAACCAAAAATTACAGAATCAAGCCTTTTTGTTTGCAGGTAACTATTACCTCTAAATGTAGTTCTCACGACAATTTACAATGATAGTTGAAAACGTATGGAAGCTAAGAAAACAAAAACAATGGCATCATTAAACAGAATCCACACTGGCATCTTTGTATTGATAAGTGAATTAGTCAATAAACTAGAATGATCTAGAAAATAAATTCTACTCAGGAATATGCCTGAGGTTTTCCAACTACCTACATATAAGAGATTATACAAACAGTAAAACCTTGATAAAGGACCACCCCGCTAAGCAGGGCAACCAGCCATATGGGACACTTTTTTCCAGAACTGTTTTTTTGCTTTCTTTATTTTTATTTCCCAAAATGTCGGAAAGTAGGACAGTTATTTTATTACAAATTAACACCTCATACAAGTTTTATTAATCAGTTTATTACTTCTGCAAACACCCCCAAGTGAACAAGATTATTTGTACTCTTTACAAGTGGTTGATGTCACTTCTGTTGAGTAAGAAACATTAAGTATACAATTTTAAACTGAAGATATTATTGATACATTTATCTTCTTTCAGGGCTGACCAGTATGATAAATTTCTTTTAAAACTTAATTTCTTGATTTTTAAGGTGCATACAATTTTAAGAAAACATTTTATTATTTTGAGTGAACTTTCCTTTCAGGACTGACCTTTGTGTTAAATTTCTTTGACAGCAAAGAATAAATTCTGATTTTTTTTTTTTTTTTTAATTATATCCTTGTGAAAAATGACTAAATTCTATTATTATTAAATATACTGTAAAATATACAAAAGAAATTTTAAACAAATAAACTATAACATAATAAGCACACTTAAAGATTAATACAATTTATAGCCAATGTAATATTAATACTTAGATAAGTGCAGCAGTATAATGAATTGTTTGGTAGGAACCCACTAAGAGGACCACCTCACTAAGTGGGGCACTTTTAAAAAGAACCACAGGTGTCCCTCTAAGTGAGGTTTTACTGTACATCCAAGAGATGATTGGTGAGTAATCTGAGATGTTCTGAATGGCTAGCTCTGTTTTTTGCTGGAGTCACCATAATCATGCAGACTGCAGTGTTGGCAGCAGTCTTTCCTTTCACAATCTTGGACTATTCAGTTATTGTTCTGATTAATGTATTTTTGTTGAGTGGACATCTAATCAGATGTTTGTGAACAACCCCTGGCCAACTTCTCAAATGCTTGCTGAAGGACTGTTCACTCTTCTAAATTATATTGTTGGTTATTTTATTCACCATAAATGACAAGACTGCTCGAAGCAGTAAACTGTATTTGTTAAGAGTTTATCTACGATTTATACATCCCTATCTTTTGACTCTTGTTTTTATATCATTATTGCAGATAGCTGACGTTGCAACTAAAATGACGCCAAGGCTTGACGTTAGTGACCATGATCCATTGGTAGATGAAGTGATTGTTATCAGTATCTCAGGACTGCAGGCAGGACAGAAGGTCACAGTCACGGCTGAGGTGGTCGAGAGGAAACAACAGGTATTTGCATCATGCGGACAGTTTGTGGCAGACAGGGACGGACATGTGAGCCTGACTACAGCCCCTTCAGTAGGGGGTACTTACTCAGGTGTGTTCATTACAAATTAGAAATCAAGTCTTAGGTGCATATAATATGCAAACATGTGAACTTTTTCTGAGGGAGATTTTAACTTCTAAAGTGGGAGATTTCTTTTTTTATATATATATTAAGAATGAAGTTACATGTTTCCAAGTAGGAATATTTCTGAAAATGTGTAAAACACCCCTTATTTTCAAATAGTTTTCAACCTTAAAAGTGGGAGTCTTCCTCTGAAAGTGGGAGGTTCCTTCAAAAGTAGGAGAGTTCACATGTATGGATATGTATCACAACCTTCTTAAGGCTTTGTGTATATGCTTAAATACATGGTGTTAATTAATTATACCATAATTGTTACACAATAAAAATCCATCATGTTATCATAAATGGATATTTGTCAGTATTGTTACTTTTTTAAATTAAATAATTATGGAAAAAAAAACAATCGTAATTATTTGATTTTTTTTCCATTTAAGGGATTATTGTGTAAAACTTGCCAAAAATGGTGGGACAACAAGATACATGTCTTCTTGTCTAAAACTGTATTAAAGACCTTAAGCCAAACTGTACTGTTCATGAATATAGTTTTTAACTTGACATTTATTTTATAAACACAATTCTCTTGATTCAGGTGTGTCTGGCATGGGGCTGTTTTGGAGTCTGGAGCCAGCACCAGGGATGGAAAAAGGCCTGCGCCTAGTGAAATTTAACGCATCGGAGCCCCTACTCTTCACAATTAAAGTCTACGAAGGTCATGTGACTCTAGCTAATGTATATTCATCCTCAAATATTGCGAAGCTTCTCTGCACTGTAAACATCCGCAGGTGAGCAATGACTGGGAATTATTAATACAAATATTTGTTATTTGTCTACAGATGTTATTGTTAAAGGTGGTATCAGACAGTTTAGACAAAACATAAATTTTCATAATAAGTCATTGTTACTCGAAAAGGTCCTGCAAGATGGCGTTCTAGATCTGCGTAAACAGTGAAGCATTAATCCCCACTCGACATTGCAAATAGGTATTTCCTATCTGAGCCACGCCGCAGAGTAAGATATTTTTAATATTAAGAAAACCATGTGACAACTAACTTTTGTGATAACTTCATATCGTCATCCGGGTAGTCCACTTTGACGTCGGTATCTATTTTTAGCAGAGATCACTTTCATGCTTATTTATAGGTTTAGAAAGAATGAATATTTTGTGTGATTTCTGCAGCAATATGTACTGTTGAACAATAAAGGTAGTGTTTAAATTATCTTAAGTTAGTTTCATTCAGTTTTATTTTTTATTCTATGCAGATGGTACATGGCTAAAGGAGTCCAGAAGATACATGTCAGGGAAGGGAGACTGAGAGCAACTCTGTTTCTACCTGAAGGTTTATAATCAACACTTTCTTTGAAATTATTTTTGATTGATAAGTATTTCACTTAGTTGGAGGAATATATTTTATATCTTTGCATGTAGCCATTAAGAATTTACTGTTTTTTCTATTGTTTATTAATAAATCAAGCATGATTGGGTTAATTTAGACCACATGTAAATTTTAACTGCAGTTGAACCCCAATAGGGAGTGCCCGTGACTGAGCAGTTAAGAGTAGCTGATTTCGAACTCCTTAGCCCCTCACCGCGTGGGTTCGAGTCCCGGCAGAGGCAAGAACTTTCATGTGGGGAGGTTTACCAGCTAACCTTTGGTGCGCCGGTGGTTCTACCCAGACATAAGTTTGAGGTCTTCCTTCACCAATAGTTAGCTGGACGTCACCAAAATGACCATAAATAAGTCGATGCAACATATAAAAAAACAAACAAACCTCTATACTTCGGATCACAATTTTACAAATGTATGGTCTATTTTGAACACAACAGCCAGTTCTTTCATTCTTCCTATATATTATAATGTGCATATGGTATGATCATTCTAATTGCGATGCATCAGATCATCAAACTCGATCAAAGGACAATAAGATATCCTTGAAGGTATTATGTAGTTGATTAAGTTGAGGTTTTATAAATCTGGATTCATGTTAGTATGTTTATACACCTATGTTATTGATAACAATTAATCTCGACCCTATTTTGGGTTCATTGAAATTTCTATAAAAATTGCTACAAACAACAAGCATCCATTTTTCTCAATATTGAGTAAATTATAAAGGTACATACGCCAAGTATATTCACATTGCAGATTACAAACAAAGCTTTTCTGTTATATAAAAGAATTTAAGATAATTATTTCATCACGTTAAGATCTGTTGTTGTGCATAATTTTTTTTTCAGTAATACGATATGTTTTGCATTTTTTTTTTCTTATTGAATTATTATAGCATGGTTACAACATAACCAATTTAGGGCACAAAAATGTAAACTTCTAATAATAACTGTCATATAATCTACAGATTTTCAAATTCTGTGATTTAACAAATGATTTAACCAGTGTTGCAGAGATGGTGTCGTGAGTGATCTGTATTAAGACCAGTTTCAACGATTATGGCTGTTGAGACTTCTGCCCATGCAATATGACCGAAGAGCTAATACATTGTTCAGATAGGTTTTGGACAGTAACTACATCCTTTGACATCATTCTTTGTCATGGAAAATCTCATTTTAAAATTACGTTTTAGATAAATTTGAAGCTAAACAAAGAAACATTTGTTTTAGGCCAAGGTCCTTTTCCAGGGGTGATTGATATGTTTGGAAGGACTGGTTCCCTATTTGAGTTCAGAGCTGCACTTCTAGCATCACATGGCTTTGCTGCAATGGCTCTGGGATATTTTCAGTTTGAGGATTTGCCAAAAAGGAAGGAAGACATAGAATTTGAATATTTTGAGGTAAATACTTCTATTTATTTTAAGAAACAACTTAGTCATATGCTTGATATTGTAATAATTTGGAATATGGTACTTCATCTTTATCAACAACCTTGACATGGCCATTGACAGATAGCGATAGTTTGTCCAGCAATAGCCTTGACATACCCAATGACAGATATGTACCATTTGTTTATCAATAACCATGACATATCCTGTGACAGATATGTACAGTTTGTTTATCGAAAACCTTGACATATCCTGTGACAGATATGTACAGTTTGTTTATCGATAACCATGACATATCCTGTGACAGATATGTACAGTTTGTTTATCGATAACCATGACATATCCTGTGACAGATATGTACAGTTTGTTTATCAATAACCATGACATATCCTGTGACAGATATGTACAGTTTGTTTATCAATAACCATGACATATCCTGTGACAGATATGTACAGTTTGTTTATCGATAACCATGACATATCCTGTGACAGATATGTACAGTTTGTTTATCGATAACCTTGACATATCCTGTGACAGATATGTACCGTTTGTTTATCAATAACCATGACATATCCTGTGACAGATATGTACAGTTTGTTTATCGATAACCTTGACATATCCTGTGACAGATATGTACAGTTTGTTTATCGATAACCATGACATATCCTGTGACAGATATGTACCGTTTGTTTATCAATAACCATGACATATCCTGTGACAGATATGTACCGTTTGTTTATCAATAACCATGACATATCCTGTGACAGATATGTATTGTTTATTGACAATCTTGCTAAGGAGGGGTCCTGGTATCGAGTGCCTGACTGTAGCGATATTTTCCTATGCAGCTTTGTGACAAGTATTGGCTACATAAAGCAAAATATTATTATACACCCAAATACAAAGTATATAGGGTATATATCTGAGTCACATCTGATGTGTGCTCTGTCAGTTTATCTCTAGAAGAGATTATCTGGGGGTGGGTGGGTAGGTGGGGGTTGAGGTTGAAATGAATTCCCCAAGACGAAGTCCCATTCCGGTCATTTTGGCATGGGTGGACACAATTCCACCAGTGATCGTTCCTAGGCGGACAGAATCCCCCCAATGGCTGCCCTAGGCATTGTGGTAGAGTTGCTGATTTGTAACTCCTCTGACTGCTTAGTGTAGGTTCCTGTCCTATTCAAGCGAAGGACTTATTGTGGGACAGTCTTCAAGTTGCATTACGCCAGTGGTTCTACCCGGACATTTTTCTGGGGTCGTCCTCCACTAAAACAGCTGGACGTTGCTATAATGACCATTACTGGTCTAAACATGAAATCAAAACAGAATCACTCTCATGAATTTTCCAAAGTGAACAGAATCAATCCCTCATGTAAATTCTCCATAGCTGACAATATCCCCCCACCCCCCGCCCAAATACCCACCCAAAAATGTATCGGTGCTATTTCTCAGCTAGTCGTATTTACATGAAACTCTTCAGAACAACTTAGTAAAAGTTTACTTGTGCACAACTTTGGCACATAATTACCAGTTAGATTTTACCTGAATAATGGTCCTTTGTTAATCTATGGTTTCAGTAATTGTGGCAAAGCAGTACATGCATCTTGGAGTATCCCTCATCTTAAATTATAGCTTATTTTATAAATATTTTGCAAATTACATTTTACCAGTAAATTTCTCTTAACTATCAAAAGAAGACCTTTCACTATAAAGCCAGTTCTGTGCCTGCATTGGAGTATCCCTCATCTTAAATTATAGCTTATTTTATAAATATTTTGCAAATTACATTTTACCAGTAAATTTCTCTTAACTATCAAAAGAAGATCTTTCACTATAAAGCCAGTTCTGTGCCTGCATGGGAGTATCCCTCATCTTAAATTATAGCTTATTTTATAAATATTTTGCAAATTACATTTTACCAGTAAATTTCTCTTAACTACCAAAAGAAGACCTTTCGCTATAAAGCCAGTTCTGTGCCTGCATTCTTGTATCACTTTACTTGATGTTCTAGTTTTCTTTTATGAATATGCACCCATTTCATCTGTACTTTCAGGGTATGGGCTCTTTATATAATGTAACAGTTTTAAGAAAATGTAAACAATTTATTTAATTATAATAAATTGATTTTATAATTTATTCTTTTTTACTAACTTTTCTTTTCCAATTACACAGAACAAAAATACTTCATGAATAAAACACTATAATTTCCTTAAGGTTTAAAGATTGACTAAAAAAACAAGCATGTCAGCAAGGAGTATTTTAATTTTAATGGTAGAATTACAAGTGCTGCCATCTTTTGAAAGGGATTGACATGCATGTAATTGTAGATAGAATCGTATGTGTCAAGTAATCAAATTAGGTGACTTACAAACCCAGTTGGTTGACCAACTTACCATAGACAATTTCTTTGGCCAACACCAGGTAAACAAACCTGTGTCATCTTGGTGAAATGCCAGTTTGTTATCTCAGCTTTTTTGCTTTCAGAAATGATTAAAGGTCAATAGTAAAGTTTGGCAAAGGAGGTATCCAACAGTTTGGACTTTTTTTTTGTCTCAAATAACCAAATAAGTCATTGTTACTTGAAAAGGTCCTGCAAAATGCTGTTCATTGTTGACCTAGATCTGTGTGAACAATCAAACATAAATCCACACTCGTCATTGTTAACAGGTATTTCCTGTCTGAGCCAAGCTGCACTAACTATTTTTAAACTAAGAAAAACATGTGACAAACTACTTCATATGGCCCTTCCGGCAATCCACTCCACTATTTTTAGTAGAGACAGAAAATTGTGGGTAATTCACTTAGCTTTTAATACTAACTTGATGTTTTGTTAGAAACTCAGCCGCAAAAGTGCAGATCCTTTTGAGACAGCTTCCAAGGAAATATGGTTGATCTAGTTCTGCACTATTTGTCCAATGCTGCTTGATTACAAGATATTAAAAGTAAATAATAGATGGGTTTTTGTGTGTGTGTGTGTGTTTTTTGTTACATTGCACTGACAATTATGGTCATATTGGCAACATCCATCTAAATATTGGTGGAGGAAGACCCCAGGATTATACCTGGATAGAACCAACGGCGCACCGCAGGTTATCAGGAAACCTACCCACGTTAAAGTTTTCAATCTGACCAGGACTTGAACCCACGCGGTGAGGGGCTGAGGAGTTACAAGTCAGCTACTCTAACCACTCGGCCACAGATGCCTCACCAATTGATAGATGAGTGTTGCATATTTGACCTTAATTATATTGTGTCAAGAAACAAAACAAATCTAATAATAGACAGACACAAAATTATTGGCTCATTCTGGTAGGAGGATAGATATATTTATTTCGGCATAGGAAATATGCAATGGTTAACAGTCAATTCATTTGTTCAGCATAAACATAAACTTAAAAACAATAAAGAAATTGGTAAGAAGTGTAGCAATGGAAGGCTTCCAATACAAAGGATGATGCAGAAATGTGCTGGCTTTTATTTTCATTGTGGTTCTGGGTAATTTGTTTTATAATCCAGAGAGGTTTATATATAACAGATATATTATCACAGTTAACATAATGCATCTTTAACACCGGACCTGGTAGCGCAATCAGTAGTGCGTTGGCTCCAGGTACTGATCTGGGGCTGCAACATACCAAAGTCGTAAAAAATCTTAGTCGTATAGCTCCCTTGCTAATGCTCAAGCAAATATAAGGGTAATTCCATGACTGATTAGCCTGGTGTCAGGATAATGTGACTGGGTGTGGTATTATGCCAGGTGATCACGGCATGCTATACACAGTGAAGGCAACACTACAACTGCTTCATTTGGACAACATCTCCAGATAATTAAAATACTGTTGTTGCGACGATAAACCCAATAAACAATGCATTTTTCATAGAAAGTTGAGGTTGACAATGCATGTATTATGATAAATTTGATAGTACAAAGTAATGCATTGTCACTTGAAGTTCTGAAGCCATTGTTTATTTCAGGAGGCTGCAGAGTTTTTGTCCAATCATCCCTCAGTGGTCCCAGGTGGTATAGGGGTCCTAGGATTCTCAGCAGGGGGAGAACTGGCTCTACACATGGGACATTACATACCAAAGGTTTTATTTATTTACATTGTATTGAGGGTTGATCCAAAAGAAATGTCAATCCTACACATGATGTTATTTTGTGAAAAAAACAACAACGCAAGGTTATAAAGGTTATTCTGTTTTTACAACCAGTAAATTTGAACACCTGTAAGTATGGTTATGACACTAACGACACTAACTGGTAAAATATTCAAGTTTGTCGTTAAGTCTGCCACTTTCCAACATTTAGTTGTTGTCCACATTAATCTGTTTCTTCAACAAGTTGTTATAACAGTTCAGTCATGAAACCTCATATCTAAACCAAACTGGCCAAATCATCTGTAAAATCATAACTAACCTATTAAACAGACAGTGTCTTATACAGTGATTGGAACTGATAGCCCAATCGGTAGAGTGTCAGCTCCACTTAGTCGTTAAAAATGGTAGTGGTATAGCAGCTCCCTTGCTCACGCTCAAGCAAAGATAATGGTAGTTCGAGGACTGGTTGGCCCAGTGTCAGGATAATGTGACTGGGTGTGGTATCATGCCAGGGGTTCATGGCATACTATACCGGTGAAGGCAGCACTATATCTGCTTCAAGTGGACAACTTCTCTAGATAACTGAAATACTATTGATAGGACAATGCACCCAAGAAACAAACAAACTAATACAGTGAAACTTTGTCATCTCAGTCTCAATCAATTTGATGTCCGCATTAGGTGTTGCATTTTTTTTTATCATATTTGTATCAAGTTTCAACAGGCTTGGCATTCTAGTATCAACACTTATTATGGGAGTAAAACTTTGTGAGTCTCCTATTCACTTAACATTCTATCACAGAAATACTTAGAACTACTTTTTGCTGCGCTAGAAATAGCTGAAATTTGTGAGGTCGGCTTTAGTAACATGAAGCACTAACACTGTATAACACATTGAATAAAAAAATCTACTTAATAATACATATATACTATTCTTTGTAGGTAAAGGCTATTATAACAATCAATGGGCTTCCTTTTATAACAGAGAGTCCTATCAAATACAAGGGCAGACCTATGGGGAAGAAATAGTAAGTGACAAGTAGGAAATTTTTTTATAGCTGGGAAGCTTTTGATATTTTTATTTTATTTTTATTTCGTCTGCTTTTAAAAGCTAGAGCTTAGTAAAAAGGTATTACCGATAGTTTGTTTTCTGTTTAACTCTAAGAAATACAGATCAAGATCGGCTAGCTTGCAGTCAGCTAGCAAGTCTTAACCCTTTCACTCATACAGTTCTCCTAAATAACCATATGCCTAATGCATAACCAGATGGCTTATCAGGCCACCTGGCATGCATAGGTAAACTGGTGACAAAGGTACCTAAGGTTCATAGAGCATTATTGGTTTTGTGTGGGAAGCTGACAGTAGTTATGTTTAAGCTATTTTTTAAGCTAGAATGAGTTATTTAATCATAATTATGTAATTAAAAAGTTTATTCAGAAATAATTTTTCTTTCTGATGATATACTTTTCATGCATTTGAGGTTATATAATTTGTTAGAAGAAAGGTTTGAATAAAACAAAAGAAATATGTCATAGGCAATTTCTTTAATTTATGTTTGAAATATTCATTAATTGCTATTGTTTTTTATTTAAATAACAACATTTAAATCTGATTCCCCAAAACAGAAAATTCTGACTCATTGTCACTACCAAACAAAATATCATAAGCATCAGGCATACTTCTGAAGCAAGATAAAGTGAGACTATCAAAAAATATTATCAAACAATTTGTGTACAAGATCTTTTTCAATAGGTGTTAACGATGCAGCGATTAGAATGCTTATGAACGAGGCAATCAATTGAAGCTTAAATACCTTCCAAGTTGATCCACAGAGAAATAAAACATTTTGCCCCTTTCATTAGTCAGTGGGTTTTATGATCCAATGCTGCCCCGAAGCAACAGGGGGTTCCGGTAAGTCGGCAAAACTTTTCAACATCAAATACTTCACTTCCATTTATTGTGAAGGAAGCGGATGTTTATTACATCGGCATACTCGGTTTTTACTGTAAGGCTGACCATGTGAGAGTTGTTGCGGTTTAGAAATGGTAAGATTTGCCAGCGAGTGTAAACAATGGAAAATTCCATTTGGGTGCTCTACAAACTTAGCAAATTGTCACAATTTTTTCAGAACAACCCCCCTTTTTAATTCACTAAATGTATAAATAAAGGCTTAATCTTACTGAATAAAGATAAAAGAAAGACTTTTCATGAAGTATTCACTTATGATTTTGCACTTAACTTTGAGGGCGTAAAATCGCCAAAGCATGAGCCTGACGCACAACGCCAAAGATCGCCAAACTATTATCCTGACGCACAACGCCAAAGATCGCCAAACCATGAGTGAAAGGGTTAACAGGTTTATCAGTATTTGCTGCCAAGTCTTTAGCTGTCATGTTTTAAGCAGTATGACTAGTTCCCTAAATGAAGTGGTGTGCTCCACAACCCAATTTAAAGCACTTCAGACGGTCCTTTTGTCGACTGACCATTCCAAGGTGGTAACTGATGGTTTTTCTTTTTTGTGTAATATCTCATCTCTGTGTTTTTTCTTAACATTACATTTACCATGTTTGCCTTTGTCTGGAGGTACCGGTGTTTTAGATTTGATCGTCTGGTAATTCTTAAAAGAATATTTCTTATTTACCAATTTATTTAGAAAAGACATTGTAATTTTGCACATTTTTGTTCTCACATATTTCAGTTTAATTTGCCCCTGAAATACCAAATAGCAAATAACTACAATAAACAAATTTAGACTTATTCTAAGATACAAATTGTAGATTTTTGTTTCAGTTTTGACATAAGTAAGGTCGGGTACACTGAAGAGGGATCATATTCGAAAAATATGTGGAACTGCCCGCCTGAAGAATATTTGCCAGTAAGGATTGTAATTACTGTTCTTTATGTTACATTTAAATTCTATTTAATGTTTATTAATGGCTGAGACTTGTATTTAAAGTAATATATCGCACATTCAAGAAATAAATGATTGGTAAAATCAAAGATACTGATACTAGTAGCACAATTGGTAGAGCGTCGACTCTAGGTACAGGAGGCCCCGGCTTCGACAGAAGTTGCGACATACCAAAGTCGTTAAAAATGGTAGTGGTTTTGCTCCCTTGCTAATGCTCAAGCAAATAAAATGGTAGTTCCATGACTGTTTGGCCCAGTGTCAGGTTATTGTGACTGGGTGTGGTATCATGCCATGCAAGTGTTCATGGCATGCTATACACAAGGCAGCACTTTATCTGCTTCAAGTGGACGCCGTCTCTAGATAACTTAAATACTGTTGGTGGGATGATAAACCCAATAAACAAATGATACCGGTAAACAGCCACAATAATAAATCGATAGAAAAATGCTTATAATATATGATAAACATCTTTATGTAATAAACAGTCAAACCTCTTTATCTCGATTTCATTTGGACATTACTCAATATTAACATTTATGTATCTGGGTTATAAGTAAGGAAATGTGTGAATTTGTGCCATTTTAAAGACATGCTTTGATCACTTATTAAAATTAATGAAAAAACATTTACACAACTAATATCTTTATACTTATTGTGAATATTAAGCATACATTGTATGTAGTTTTTTGCAAATTAACATAAAATCTGAGAAAGGAGATATTAAATTCATAATGGAACAATGAAGATATACATGTGTACAAAAAAAGGCTCAAGAAAAGTGACACCAGTGACATGTAGGACCTTGAAATGAAACGTGGAGTGCTTGTGGCATAATGGTAGAGTCCGAACTTGTAACTCCTCTAACTGCTTAGCCTCTTGAGTCCCAAGGACTTAATATGGAAAGGTCTTCCAGCTGACCTGCATTTTGCCGGTTGTTCTACTCAGACATTTGTCTAGGGTCTACCTCCACCAAAAATAGCTGGACGTCACTTTAATGATCATCATTTTGTCAATGTGATGTATTTCCAAATACAAAACAAGAAAATAAAAGAATCGAACTGATCAACTTGTGCAAAGATTGGTAGTGTGTGTATTTTCTTGGAACCCCACCAATAAGGGGTATTACATGGCTGGCTAACACAGCTTCCCAGAGCTTCACATGACTACACAGCTGATCACTGTTGTTTACAAAAGATCTGACCGGCAGTGCATCCGTAGTTTTGCCCAGATGTATGTCCGGGGTTTTCATCTACCAAATAAAAATTGACCATAATTGTGTGATGTAACAAAAAAAAACAACATTCAGACCAAATACAAAAGCTTTTCTTTACAGGCAACAAAACTCGCTCAAGAAAGTGGGTCCAAAGTGCTGTATTAAAAATACTTCTCGTCATCACCTTGGCTATTCACTATTGTTAGCATTTATCTTATCAAGACTATTTGACTACATGGGTTTACCTTAAATTGGCTTTTCACACCTTCTCAGGGTATTCCCATTAAAGTGTATCATCTACTGAGCGGTAATTCAGTTTACTTTTTTATGTTTGGACCTGAAAATATTCTAAGTATTGATGAAATAACTACTTATGGACATCAATGTTTCAACAGAAAACTACTTTAAAAACATAGGAGTGAATGTTTGCACTATGAGTTTTCATCGACAGTTCCAATGAAATTAACCTCTTCATTGTGGAGATAACAAAGTTTTACTCTTAACAAGCATCAGTTTATGAAAATGCATGTTAAATATATGCATCTTTCCTTTCATTAAACAGTATTATATTATTTATAAGAACTTGTATCCTGGTATGAACATTTAAACAAAAAGTTCATGTACTGCAATAATTTCTATAAATGAGAACAGACATATCTTGATAACAAAAACAGTATTATTTTTCCTCTTTCGTTACATACTAAGATATAATTTTCTCATTTTTAGGCAAATTTTGTAGCTCCAGATCAGCTAGTTTCTTTTGCTGCTTAGTATCATGCAATATGACTTGTTTCCTTGAAAAATAATTTAAAAATAACTTAACATAGGATTGCAACAAATCACTAAGTAGCTATTAGTGTAAAAACTTGTTTTACATCACTTTTCCATTTTATATCTAGGTACATTTAAACTCTGAAAAAATAGCACTCAGTACATTTGCATTTATATATTTATTTATATATACCAAAAAAGGTGTTGAAACTAAACTACTGGTAAAAAAAAATGTAACAAGTTGTTATTCAAAATTTCTGATGTGATTGGAGTGCCCTTGGCATAGTGGTAGAATCGCCAATTTGTAACTCCTTTGACTGCTAATCTTATGTCCGTGTGAGTTCGAGTCCCGATCGAGGCAGAGGACTTAATGTGGGAAGAACTTCCAGCTGACTTATGGTTCACCGGGGGTTCTACCCAGACATCTGTCTGGGGTCTTCTGCCACCAAATAGCTGGACGTCGCTACACTGATCATAATTGGTTGCTGTGGAAGTATTTCAAAGCCAAACAAACAAATCTGTTGTGCTTTTTTTCTTAGATTTGGGAGACCGACACTCACTACATGGTCATAAGTGGCGAGGATGATATGAGTGTGGACTATAAGCAGTTACAAATGCTTCACGATATGTACCCACCAGAGAAGCGCAACCTATGTCAGTTGATCGTCTACCCAGGGGCAGGTCACAACTTAGAACCACCCTATGCACCGCTGAGCCGAACATCTTATCTTTTAGACAAGAAAACAAATAGTATGATTGTTTGCTTAGTAAATGTATTAAATGTCATTACATTATCAGCTTTTAGCTACATTAAGATTAAATGATAGTACTATAGCTCCCTTTTCATAATGCTCAAGAAAATATTAGTGCAGTTCCACGAATGGTTGGGTTTGTGTCAGAATAATGTAACTGGGTGTGGTTGTATGCCAGGTGTTAATGGCATGCTATTCAAAGTGAAAGCTACACTGTCTGTTCAAAAGACATCATCTCGAAATAACTGAAATACTTTTGAAGGGTCGATAACTAACTTGTATGCATACATATGAGTTTAAACTGGTATCTGACAGCTTTGACCAACATTTTTTCTCTCAAAAAGCTAAATAAGTAATTGTTACATAAAATCGTCCTGCAAAATGCTGGTCATTAATGCCCTCAATCTGTGTGAACAGTGAAGCATAAATCCCCACTTGTCATTGCAAACAGGTATATCCTATTAAAGCCATGATATAGAAATATCGATTTTTAAACAATCACTTTTGAGATCGCTTTATATGTAATCATCCAGGTAGTCCGGTGACATCGATGTTTATTTTTAGCAGAGATCACTATCAAGTTTATTTATATATTTGGGAAGAATAAACAGTTAGAGTGATTTTTTTCGCAGTTTTTAATGTCTTAGAATAATGGTTGTGTTCCAAACCATATTTACTTGGACTGAAGTATGAGTTTATCCAGAAAATATGCATACATTTCCATAAATCGTGGAAAAAAACTGTTACATGCATTTGATATAGTTGGATACCACCTTTAATATCATGACTTGTTTATTTTTCCACTTACAGCAAAACACTTCATTTGTTGGGGAGGACGACCCAAAGAGCATGCTCATGCTCAAGAAGACTCTTGGAAGAAGATACTTAGCTTCTTTACAGCACACCTGCCCAAACAAGCTACTTCTGGTCTAGACAGTAAACTGTGATATTCTTAAGAGAATGAATATTGATATCCTTTAGAAAATAAACTGTGATATATTTTAAAGATTTTACTGTGTTTCATTTCATGGTTCCATGCCAATTTTAACTTAAATCAAGGCTAGCGCACACCAAAAGAGGTTTCGTTGCATTGACAAATGTTTACGTGAATCGTTACATATGTGAATATTCATACACATTTTGGGAACATTTCTGAGTTAACACAACATGTTTAACAGTCAATGTTTAGGAAACATGCGAAGAAACAAAACTCATTTCAGTGAACTGCTCAGTTACCAATGTTTTAGAGATAAAAGGGCCAATGGTTTTAAATGCCTTGTCAGGTGAGCTGTTGTAATCCTGATCAGTCGATCTGGACATATGCTATTTTCGTTAGCCTAAACACTCTTCAGTTACTATTGGGAGGAACTGGGGTCGGGGTCAAAAGGAAAACACCATTGTTATTACTTATTATGTTATTGTCTTATTAGATGGAATTCTTGGATTTTATTGTCTGTTCTTTTGCAAATGGTGCAATTACAAACAGTAAAAGTTCTTACTTTTGCAAAAAACAATATTTACAAATGTTACAAAAAATGCAATGTATAATAGAATGAATTTATGTTCTAACCTGTTGCCTTTGTCGATCTGGACATATGCCATTTTCGTTAGCCTAAACAATCAGTGAATTTCAGGTTAGGAGTATGCAAACTTATTTAGCATGATGAAGTTAAGAGAAGCATCTACAGAATCAACACAGCCTGGACTAAAACACAGATAAACATTGATTGCACAACATTTACAAATATTACATAAAATGCAATGTATAATAGAATATATTTAAGATGAAAAGAGATACAATAATTTTGTAATTGATTATTGCTAATTATGTGATTGTCCTTTTAGATGGAATTCTTGGATTTTATTGCCTGTTTTTTTGCAAATGGTGCAATTAAAAAAGTAAAAGTTCTTACTTTTGCAAAAAATAAGGTTAAAATTCATTTAAATACTCACATAGATAAGTTAGTTAAACAAGAAAATGGAAGTGTTTGTTGATGATAGTTAACATGGGTATCACAAGACAGGCAGAAAAGTCAACATATACTCTAAAGAGCACATGCATTAAAATACAAGCAATCCAAATGAAAGGACCTACTTGCATTCAGGGATTATTCAAGGGAGACTATCCAATAATATTATTTTGCTTATGCCGTTGCTTGCTCACAATGTAGGGGACAATGTTTTGATTTTCAAATTATAATTATTTTTAATAGTAACTGAAGTCATTTTTTTATCTTTCTTTGCAAATGAGACAAGTATGGAAATGCATAAATTCAACATAAATACAACAACATAAGTCAAATCATCATATACATTAACCAAATTATAACTAAACAGTTTTACCAACAATGATATACCAATAATGATATAAATTGTTTGTTATCAAAGTGAAAGATAAACATAATTTCATTTCTTCTATATTTTAGCGTCAAGTGCTAGATTTATATGTATATTTTAGTAATAACTAGAAATATTATTAATCTAAACTCATTTTAAAATT
Source organism: Sinonovacula constricta (assembly GCA_007844125.1). Classification (NCBI taxonomy): domain Eukaryota; kingdom Metazoa; phylum Mollusca; class Bivalvia; order Cardiida; family Solecurtidae; genus Sinonovacula; species Sinonovacula constricta. The sequence continues at coordinate 49,770,858 of CM017557.1, forward strand.
ATTTTTATTTGAAGCAAATGTGTTTAAATAGATTTGTTTTATACACAATCCTTAAATGGATACAGAAAAGTTAGAAATATTATGGTAGTTTGGAAATCCATGCTCCATTCTTTTCTATTTTTTTTGTTTATGCTCATAATTACCTGGAATTTACTACATTAAGCATAAGATATCTTACAAAACACATACTAACCTGGATACATAATTACACATATATGCATGGTTAAAAGATATAACAAATCAAGATAGACATACTTAGATACATTTTAAGCTATGATATTGCTGCCAATGTTTTTTTTTTTCTTTTTTGTGCATTTTTTTGTTTGTTTCTAATTTCGTAGCACATATTTTCAGAGGCATTCAACCATATTGTAGCATCCCCAAAAAGACGTTAAAAAGTGCAGATAAGAGAGACCAATTTGAATTGTCATGGCAACTACCGGTATTCCTGTATTTTTATAATATTAAGGCCTGGTATGCCCACAACAACTACATCGCTTTAAAAATGATTAAACTGCCATTCCATATAATTATGTAACTTTTTTCTAACTAAATAAGCAATGAAGTTTTTGTATTATAACTCATAAGACCAGTAAATGTTTAAAATAAACATTATTTTTTAGCTATGATGATGTTGCCTTTTTGGACAAAAGTTACTTAATTTAAGTAATTAAGGGTATTAACTTTTAAAACAATTTTCAAGGAGTTTATCAATTATATATTGTAATGAAACTTATATTTTGTGATAGAGAAAAGGCCAGTTTTTGTATTAGCAACTGAATAAAAATGTTTGATTCGAGATTAAACATGTATCATGGCACATGACACATTTTAATTTTTAAACTTAGTATTAAAAATGAAATCTTCCATGGAGCACAAGAAAGTATATTATTTCCTCTAAAGAATGATATTTGTAACAAGAAGTCAGGAGCAGTGCTAAACTATTGCATTTGCTTTTGAATATGATCTAGACTGCACACTTTTACCTATGACATTAGCATCAGTTAAGTAATTTTTATTATAAATTATGATGTCATTTTCAGTGCCGTCATTTTGACGTAATTCTGACGTAATTTTGCTAAATATGCGTCTATTTTTCTGTAAAATTAGAGAATTGAATTTCGGCATCACTTCTTGTGTAGTTGTGATCTTTTCAATAACGAAACAGTTTCGAGTTGGTATCGATGAGATCTAACAAATAGTATATATTAATATACAGTACATAAATGTTTTAAGAATAACCTGTTAATGCTACATATTGCTTATAACTGGAATTGCTTATATGAATATTTTGCTCTTATAAATGTGACTATATGGAGCTGCACGATAAGTCAATAGAACATGTTTATAATGCTTTTTCTTGTTTTCTTTTCTTTTTATATATATATATATAAGTGCGTGTGGAGATTCTTTGGGTTTGTGTAAGCTGTGATCTAAAACCAATCTTATTAATACCGGGAGCAGTACCGGAAAATCCTGTATGTGTACCGGAAGTTAGTTTATCCCAAGATGGCCGCCCCCTAGGATTTTTTATTATTATTGATTTGAACATTTAGTATCATTACTTAATTCATAAGTCGATGTCGAGTAAGTAATTATTTCATTTACTTTACGAAAATTTCAAATATCTGGCGCTTTAGAATTGGGTATTTTTAATTCTGTTTGTCATTTCAAAGGCATTGCATAATACATTTTAAGTAGATGTATATTCGGATAATACTGTCGGACGTTTGAATCTCTTGCTGAAGCAAGTTGAAATAATTTAAAAAAGTACAGACTTACAAGACAATTAATTTAGAGACAATTTGTTTGAAAATTGACAATTGTCGATGTGAAGGGTACAGTCAAGAGAGGAAACAGGTCTGTAGTTGGTTGTGAACAGGCCCATTTACTGGACTAGTTCAAAGAAGAAGAAAAAAAACATCACTGGTGTGTTTTCCTCTTTTCCTCCAACCCAATTCCTCATATGTTTTACTACTTTTCATGATATATCCAATATAACAAGCCTGCAAGTACAAATTTAAGTTTGAGACATTAAAATATTCTTAAAGATTCCTTGTTGATTTGAACTTGTACCAAGAAAAAATGAGAATCAGTAATGTTAAGTCTTAGCTAACAGAAAGATTATATGCTGGAAAAGTTTTGTTATATGATATTGTAGCCTGGTGATAGGGAGAGAATGCATAAGTGGTCCAGTTAGCTCAGTTGGTAAAGCATTCGCCCTTTTAGCAAAGTGTCCTGGGTTCAAGTCATGGACTGGCTGCACATTTTTCTCCTTTTATTATAGTGGCTCCCAAGGTAAATGACCCTCGGTCGTTACAGTACATGTGCTTTAGACATGCTTGTGAGTTGTATGTAGAGCATCTGGTCTGGAAATTTGAGGATGAATTTCAAGATGCTTGAGATGTATTTTGCCAGGTGATAGGGAGAGGCAGTGTATGCAGTCCGACTGAGTCGATAGATCATTCACCTTGTTAGCAAAGGTTGAGTCCTGGACTGGCTGTACAGTTTTCTCACTATGTTACATCATTAAGCTATACTTATACAGTTTTCATCGTAACCGGCTTGCCCGAAGCCCGAGACTAGTACTTTTGATTTCTGGCAAGTTAAAGTTCCGGAACACTTGTCCGATCGGGCAAGTTATTTATCCATAACCAAAAGCCTGAATTATTGTGGACATTGGCCAGGAAATGAGGAAAATTTCCCCAAATCGGCAATAAAAGGCGATCAGTTAAGCTTCTAAGAGTGTTTTATATTACTGAAACGCTTTTGCGTGAATGACTAAAGTATGCCATGATTCATTTGCAAAATTGACGAATTGGTGATTCTGTATTGCAACAATGTAACATTAACAAAAAGAATTCATAATTAAATTTATTAAAAACCCAATGGCAGAAAGACCAGACTTAGTTGAGATGCTCCGGCTTGATGTTTTGCAATGATTGCAGAGAATATGGTGTATCAGGAAGAGAATCAGTCTTTGTAAAAGAAACATCATGCATGAGAGTTGATGGAATTAACTTCCATGTGAGCTCAGAAAGTCATATAGAGGCTGTCAATGCTTAAAAAGCCAAAGAGAAACATGAGGGCACTGCTTCAGAAACTCTTGTTAGCTTGAAAAAAAGCAAAGTATGACAGCCTGGTCATAAAATGCGCATTGCTCCTGCTGTTGCTAAGCATAACTTATAATAGTGACAATGACAAGCTGGAGATGGCAGAAGATATTGTCTTTTTTTTAATTTGATTTATTCAGAGAATAAATTCAGTTGAAATGAGAAACATGACATAGAAACGAAAGAAAATTAAAATTTATTACTTTAGTGTTTTTAATTTTAACAGTTAAAATTTCGGGCTAGTAAAACCAATTTTGGGCAAATGATTTTTTCCCAGTGGCTTGCCCAAAAGGGCAAGTGGTTTAAAAAAATCAAGGTGAAAACTGCTTATAAGATCAATTTATCTGTCAACTGACAGCTCTATATAGAATCATTCAGTGCCCATTTGTTTACCTTTGAGATGCAAACATGCTATGAGTCCTAGGCAAACATTTATCTGTAATATATTTTGATATAAATAGATTACACAGGTATGAATAGTAAGTTGCAGGTGAAACCATCTCAACTGATTTCATTTCCTTTGCATACAAACTTGGTTTTATTAGACCATATTACAAAGATAATCATTTAGTGTTAGATGAAGAAGAAGAAATGAGCCATGTTTTTGTCTTCATTGCTTGTTCTGTTTATTCAAATATATATATATATTTCATTCTAAATTACTACAATAGTGTTTTTCTTAATTCAGTCAATAGCAATTGTTTTTATACAAAACTGTTTTCTTTCACTCCAAAATAAAGCTTTTGCATTCCATTTATGTTGTTTTGGATACATTTTAATACTGTGTGAACGAGGTGCATTTACAATTATGATAAAAGCATCAACTAAAGAACATCATTCATAATTGCTTTTTAGCTCACGCTGACAGTGAGCTTTGTGGTAGCCTGGCATCCATGCACGCGTCATTTGTCTGTCATTAATATAAAACTACATCTCTTCTGAGTTCTGAGACTGCTCGGCCAAATAAAGCCAAACTTTCTCGGAAGCTTATGTAGGAATGGGGGGAACAAAAATTGTTCCAAAATTTTTTACAAGAGCTAATGCTCGGATATTTGGTTTATGTATTCCTTTTGTGGACTTGTATCAAGATTGTTCAAAGTATTTTGATCTCATCTGTCAAAAAGCATAGTCACAAGGGCTGAAATGTTTACAGCACTCAGATGAGTGATTATGACCCTCTTGTATTAAAAAAGTTACACGTTTAGGGAGATAGTGCTGGAAACACATTCAACGCTTCTTTTGCATTATTAAACCATTTGTCTCTTTCATAAACAATGACAAATGGTTTTGCATCCAAGGAAATCTTTACTACAGCTCAGAAAACTCGATGTGTGGCATAATGTAGATAAGCTAGTGTTGACTATGTGTTACGCTATGTGCTGCATAATTTAGGTAAACTGATATTGGCTGTATGTAACAGTATGTTGCATAATTTAGATAAACTGATATTGGCTGTATGTAACAGCATGTTGCATAATTTAGATAAACTGATATTGGCTGTATGTAACAGTATGTTGCATAATTTAGATAAACTGATATTGGCTGTATGTAACAGTATGTTGCATAATTTAGATAAACTGATATTGACTCTGTATGACTCTTTCTGTTACATAATTTACATAAACTCAGCTTGATAAATTATTTTGATTCTAGTATATTTAACTAATATTTAAAAATTGTTTTGTTGTGGGTACAATTATCTGACATCCACCAATAATTCTAACATTGTTGCATACTTTGACACATTTTAACCCTTATCATGCTATTCTTATTTATAAGCAATTTATAATTTTAGATATTTTCTAAGAACTTAATGCAAAGGGAACAATACATATTGTTTAAGAGTCTGCAGCAGAAAGTTAAAATTCCGGTCATTTAGCTCACATCACAATATTAAGTATCTTACTAAACGGAAGAAATTTTCTCTAATTTGGATAATTCTTAAGAAATTTCTTAAATTTAATAGTTAATGAAAGAGCGTCGGTTCCAGGTACAGGAGGCCCCGGGTTCGAACCCCGGCCCGTGACTTACCACTGTTGTAAACAATGGAAGTGATGTATCTCTGTTGCTAACGCTCAAGTAAATGTAATGGTAGTTCCACGACTGGTTGGCCCGGTGTCAGGATAATGTGACTGGGTGTGGTATCCTGCCAGGTGTTCACGGTATTCTATACACAGTGAAGGGAACACTATATCTGCTTTGATTGGACACCGTCTTTAGATAGCTGAAATACTGTTGGTGGGATGATAATCCGGTCAAACAAACACAGTTTCATGAATAAAATTGAAGTAAATTTTATAAATCTAATAAAATATTTCAAGATATAAGAAAAAATTCTGAGTTTAAGTCAGAAAAAGAACTAATATTCTTAATGAACTAACAGTATTTGACTTAGCCTGATAAGTTTGTGATTAGCAGCCCATCAGATGTTGAGCTATAGTGATTCTTATAAAATATCAAATGCGCAATAAATGTACGTCAACATTCAGAGCCTAATTTATACATTTAACAACAACAGTATCTTAAAATTAAAACCTATGCAATAACTTATTGTCTTTCTTTTTCTTACGACAGAAGTCTCCAGTCTTCCAAAAGGTTTTTCCCTGTACAAAGTGGACAAGAACTGAACCATGGATGACCTAGATGAGGACTACTGGGGAGAATCCAAAGCTAAGAAAACAGGAAAAAAAGTCAACATATTTGATGAGAATGTAATAATTGACAGTACAAACTAAAACTTTTCTTTTGGCCATAATATCTTAAAGTGGCCTGGACATAGTTGAGCAAAAGCTTGATTTTCATTCGAATGTTTTGTGTCCAAATAAGTCTATCATTAACTCTTTCCATTTCATTTTTTTTTCCATCATGGGAGTCAAACACAAAGAATCAATCCTCAACAGCATTGTTATCAATTATTTCAGTAATTGTATTCTAGAATGTATTTTTAAAAATCAATCTAGTGCTGTATTTCCAAAACAAACATGTTTATATTTTTTCTGGATCTACATGATCTAATAAGATTTAAAATATCAAGGTAATAATATGATCAGAAAATAGGAAGTGCACTTAAACATTTTGGGCAATAAATATCAGGAAAAGAGCATCATATGGATATTACAAAATGCAACTTTTCTTTGAACCATAATATAAAGTTGTCTGGACATATTAAGCCAAAACTTCATTTTCATTAAAATGTATTGTTTTAATATCTGTCTATCAATGACACCTGCAGGGGGCGCCCATTGCATAGTGGTAGAGTCGATGATTTGTAACTCAACTGACTGCTTAGCCTCCCACCATGCGGGTTTGAGTCCCGTTCGGGTCGAAGGACATAATATGAAAAGGGTTCCAGCTTACCTGCAGTGCGCCATTGGTTCTACCCAAACAGGTGTCTGGGGTATTCCTCCATCAAAACAGCTAGACATCACTAGAGAGATTGTAATTGGCCGCTGCATCTAAATAACAAAACAATCATTAGCACTCATTTTTGTTAATAGCAAAAACAAAGGAACACTTATCAGTCATTCTGATTACTGCCATAATACATCATTATTGTCATAAATTGCTGTAGATATTTTATCTGTAATTTTAGAATGACATGATCAAAAAATAGACACTGCAGTTAGATCTTGTGGACGGTTAATAACAACCATCAGCTGGACTGATGTATTGTGTCTACTTGTTACTTAGTATACACTTGAGTGTGAAGTTTTACAGATGAATAATATATAGAGGATCTGACACGAGTTGTCATTTGATACTAACATTTAGTAAACAAGTTAAGCAAAAGTGAAAGTAAACCAGCCTAGGACCTACCACTATAAATTAACCTGGACTGTCCATGCAGGTGTTTACATGATCTGACGATCAAGGCAATAAAACCCTAGGTGCAGATTGTGCATACATCAGACAACATCAGGCTAAAAATTATTCTTATCAGTATCACCGGACACAATAGCTCATGTGGTAGAGCGTTGGTTTATGGATAGGGAAGTCTTGGGTTCAAACCCCGGCCGGGTCAAACCAAAGACTTCAAAGTTGGTAGTAGTGTCTTCCCTTCTAACACTCAAGGCTAAGGGGACAGCATTACGCCTGACTCGTCGGTGTCAGTATAATGGACTGGCCGGGTCCAGTCCCTGGGCATCGCATAAGTGCTCATGTGCTATAATGATAAAAATGTTGCTGCACAGTATCGGCAAAAATGCGGGCAAAATCCAATCAATCCATCTTATCAGTATCATCTCCTCTTCAGTCATTTTTTCCATTTTACACCTTGCTAGCAGGCTGCTTGTCTTTTTATTTTACTATGACGGAAAAAACTTGGTCGGGTAAATTAGTAGTTGTATCTTTTATTGCTAGATATTTATACTATAATATTTTATGTGCATATATAACAATTTAAATTAAAATAAATTGGTGTGTCATAGTTTTCATTAAATATATTAATCCAAGATATCTGCATCTTACATACCCACAGGATGGTAAATATCTGCAGTCATGATCTGTCTTAAGTTATGACCTGTATAAAAGACTGTTATAATTGTCAAAGCACACTTCGTTAAACAAAAACCCTTTATTTAATCATACTTTGTATTATCTAACACAGATTTACACAATATGAAAAAAATGATCACAATTGGTTAATAAATGCTTTAGTTAAAGAAAATTAAGCCCTGAAATGTTTTATTTCTAACCATATTTATTTCAGTTGTGTTATATTTGTGCTAGTTTTATTAAGTACTTAAAACAGTTTTATTTAATATCGTTTAAGATGTTGGACAAAAACAAACGCAATTATATATTTGATACAATGCTCAAATCTGGTAAATTTAAGGTACAGATCGCCTCTCTTGCATGGGATCACATCTCACATGAATAACAGACATCACCTAGTTTTATGGTTTTAGGTGGCATTTTTCATTCTCTTAAAAACTTATTACTATTTATTGTAATTTTAATTCAAAGATCTGTTTCTACAATAAAGCTTACATTCCTTTTAAAGAGCAACTCAAGCTACAGATTAGTGTCTCAGCCAATTTGCCATAATTTAGTAATTTACCATCATACACACATACACTTGAAGGTGTGTCTCACATAACATTTCCAACTGCAACCTTCAAAGTCAAGTTCCAGACATACACTTAAAGGTGTATTGGGCATAACATTTTTTGTAATAAAAAAACATGGGCTAATACAATATTGGCAGTATTGGTCAAATATCAATATTACACTCAAGGTCATATTAAAGGTCATGGTGTGGGTGGGGCGCATAACAATTTCAGTGACATCACTTCATTTTTTTTTTCTCAAACATTAAAAAAAGGCAAACAATATTAATTATGTCCAGGTAGCTTTGCTTTATTATTATTTGATTTTTATCATCATATTCTTAATATAAGGTCTCTTGAACTTCATGTTATTTATCATTATGAGAAAACATATAAATAAGCTTTAAACAATGGTCACCCAGTTTTAAAATAAATAAGGTAAAGAAAAAACATTTAAAATTTCTCTCTGTATGTAGCTAGAAGTAAAAACAAATTTACTGTTAATTAGATAGTTGTATAAGATTGTTTTATTTGCATGTATTCCATTCTTCTTGTGGTTGAGGTTTGTTTACATACATGCATTTCTTTCTTGATTAGGTTCCATTTGAAGCAGTTTCCGACATGACCATCTCAATAAGTCAGACCATAGATGATGATGGTATAGAAACTGTGGGTTGGGATGATGCACCTGTCAGTAAAAGAACATCAGGTCTGTTTTGTTTTATTTGATTGTTCTGTTACATCACACCAACACGATTCTGGTCATATTGGCAACATGCAGCTTATTATTGTTGGAGAAAGATCACAGAATTACGTGTTGGTAGTACCACCGCTGCACCACAGATTAACAGGAAACACTGACATATCACACACACATACACATATCGTTTATTGAAATATATGTTGCTGTAAAGCTCTGAAACTAGGTATTACTCATAAATTCTCGTACATATCAGGAATTTCCTTATATAACAATTTTAATTTGGGATGAAATGAATGGCATGTTTTTATTTACAGAAAATTTGTTAAATTACAAAAAAAAAGAAAAGAAATGATCTGGTAGGGCAGTCGGTAGAGCGCTGGCTCCAGGTACGGGAGGCCTCGGATTCGATCCTGGGCCATAACATACCAGAGTCATTAAAAATGATGGTGGTATAGCTCCTTCGCTAATGCTCAAGCAAATATAAGGATAATTCCACGACTGGTTGGTCCGGTGTAAGGATAATGTGACAGGGTGTGGTATTATGCCAGGTGTTCACTGCATGCTATACACAATGAAGGCAGCACTATATCTGCTTCAGGTGGACACATTTCCATATAACTGAAATACTGTTAGTGGGATGATAAACCCAATAAACATAAATTGCAAAAATGAGTCAGGAAATGTATGAAAAGGGTTATTTATTCTAGCATGGCAATGGTTGTTCAAAACTACACCATACAATCAACAGGTGAGAAATTTTTATGATCATATAATTGGTATTTTATTTTGTAACATTGCACGAACACAGCTGTCATATTGATGACGTCCAGCTAATTATTGGTAAAGGAAAACCCAAGACTTATGTCTCAGTAGGACCACTGGTACACCACAGGTTAGCTGGAAAATCTTCCCAACATGAAAAGTCTTGCACCGAGCCAGATTTGAACCATCGCTGTGAGGGTCTGAGGAGTAACAAGTTGGCAACTTGACTTGCTTGGCTGCTTGACCTCAAAATTTTTATTCTCTTTGCTACTTGTGTATTTTATAGTGTATATTTTTGATAGTATAGTGTAAAGTGGTTTCATAGCATTATGTATATACATGAGTGTATATATATATATATATAATGTTTTTGTGGTCCTCTCTAATAGATGTGCCATCCGTATCTTATTCAAAGACTCCTACTCCACAGTCCTCAGGTAAGTTTAACTTTTTACAATGTAATGAATCTTGTATCTTCATATATACTATATATTTACACTATTAACAGAAAACAATTAACTAACACAACATTAAATAATACTTGAATATAATTTTCAAATTTAATCCTTAAAAAGGCTTGCTCGCAGTTTAGGTTTATAATCTGTAAATATTTTGACTTCATTTACTAAATATGTGTATTCATATTAGTTTTTCTTGCTAATAAAGAAATAATGTGCACTGTGTCATGCTTACTTTCTGTCATTTTAAATTCTTCATTCTTACAACTATTTATTTGCATGCATTCATGATTATGCTCTGAAAAACAAACTATATTGAAGGAAAAAAGTTTAACAAGTTCAGAGAGGATTGACTCCTAGGAAGTTTTGTGACCCGCGGAGGATTGTCCGTTTTGCTGTGCACATACTGCACGGGATTTTCGTGAAAGTTACGTTTCACGCTTACATAATGGTGCAGTTTTAAAAAAAAGGGGGAACCATGTTGTCAATGGCTAGGCACAATTGGTCAATACGGAAACATTTTAGTCACATTGATTTATAGACAAAAACCAAAGTCATAAAAAACTTGCTAAACCTTTTTTCATCAGTATATTTTAATTGTTGAATGTTACATGTCTTAAACATTGATGCTTCTAACCCCATAATATGTGTTTCCACACTGTTTTCTTACTTATGCTTTTAAAGTGTTTATGTAATTAATAGTAAATAATATGTAACTAATTGACTTACTCCCCTCCCACTCCAAAAACACACACAATCAAACACAAAACAAAAACACAAGAAGAAGTATAAAAAACTGATTTTAAATAAAATTAAGATATGTCATGTTTGATTTACTTTATTACTTTGTTTGTTATGTTGAATCTTCTGCCTTGCCTGTATCAAAGGATCAGAGATAAGTTTTTTTGAAAACTGGACCAATGCCAAGAAAATTAGGGCCAATACAAAAAGACAGACCAAAAGTGAAAATGAAATAAATTGATTCCCAAATATAGCAGAGTTAATGCAGAGTAACCAATAAAGGGCTATTATATTGGCATACACCACAATAATTGTTTGTTTTTTGTTTTTGAAATACATTGCAGTGACCAGTATGATCATTATAGCAATGTCCAGCTTTTTTGGTGGAGGAAGACTCCAGACAAATGTCTGGGTAGAACCACCAATGCACCGCAAGTCAGCTGGAAGACCTTTCCACATTAAGTCTTTTGCTCCAGCGGGACTCAAACCCATGTGGTGAGAGGCTAAGCGGTCAGAGGAGTTACAAATCGGTGACTCTAGCACTATACGACGGGTGTCCCCCACCACAGTAATGACAGCTTTTACCTATATCTGTCATTGTGACATAATTTATTTATTTTTTCAAAGATATGTTGATGTGGGCTGATTAACTTTATGTATGGTATTGTAGCCCTTTATTAAAAAAATGTTATTTAATGTAAATTGGAGTAATTTTGAGTGACCCTGTTATTTAGCTAGGTAAGTTAATATATGTTTGTATTACAGTTGATGAATTATCCCCTGCCAGGGATGGTAGGATATTGTTTAGACATACATCTGTCCTCCTGAACTTCCATCCCTCCTTTCAATCTGCCTGTCCAGTTTTATTTCGAGAGCCATAAGTCAGTAGTGCTCCTTTGGATTTAGATGGAGCTTGGAAGAAAGAATAATAATAATAGAAAAACAATGCATTTGAATGTTGTGACTTTTCAAAGGCTACTTATCTTCTTTCCCTAGATTAAAAATAAACAAACATGATTTATTTCTGTCTGGAGCCTTATACATTTGTAGGAATGCCACTGGCCGAGCAGTTAGAGCCGCTGACTTGAAACCATACCACCTGGTGGGGGTAAGAACTATCATGTGGCTAGGTTTTTCAGCTAACCTGCGGTGTGCTGGTTGTTCTACCCAGACATATGTCTGGGGTCTTCCTCCACCAATAATTAGCTGGACATCGCCAATATGACAGGTCACACCCACCTTTAATGTATTTTTCATGATTGATATGTAGAGAATGCCATGGTTCACAATCCTAAAAACTTGGTAGGGACACTGTTCATGATGAGCAGATGACTCTTGGTTTTGGGGTCGGTGGCACAAAGGTCAGTTCTTGACCATAAAATTGGACCAATGGGATTGCTCAAATGATAACTTTTACTACAACTAGCTTCTTATGTACCCAAATTTAACATCTTTTTACTGGTAAATTTATCATTATTTTGAATATAGTTTCGTTAAGCAAAACTTAAGTCCTTGGCAAGTCTGTTAATGTAAGAGATAGAATTTCTCCTTGCTTTTGTGCTTTTTGATGTTTTCTTTATTTCTATGCATGTGTTTGTAAACCAAGGAGAATTGGTAGGTGCACACCAGCCACCAGGTTGTTCTGTATATGCCTGCTATGCTTGCTTTGAACATTTACCTTTGTGTCTGCACAAGGACCCTCCCTCAGTCTCCCTGGACCCACTCTAGATCCCAGCCACTTACCTCCTGCCCGCCCATCTCAACCTACTCATACAAGATCTCGCAGCGATGTACAGAGTAAGTATTTTGTGATAGTCTCATGACAAATGTATAAACACAAAGATTGAAAAGCTCAATTAGCCAGTGAGGAAATCTTGCTGATTTCTTGCTGCAGACATCTGACTTACGTACGGCCTAAGAACTATAAGAACAGCACATATACATTAACAAATCCCCACCCTTGTTGTGCCCTCAGATCCAACATTTACTGTAACCTAATTTTGCAGATGGATGTTAGCTGTGTACGTTATTTAAACCTTCAGCGACCCGAGCTGGTTGTGCATTCAGTAAAGAGTTGGCTTTATGAACCTGAAGCTCTGAATTCGATCCAAGACAATTTGATATCAATTTTGTTAAAAATGGTAATGGTATAGCTCCTTAGCTATCTTTTTTCTCCAGCAAATATAAGGGTAGTTCTATGACTGGTTGGTCCTGTGTCAGGTTAATGTGACTGGGTGTGGTATAATGCCAGGTGTTCATGGCATGCTATACACAGTGAAGGCAGCTCTATGTCTACTTCAAGTGGACACCATCTACACATAATTGAAATACTGTTAGTGGGACGATAAACCCAATAACAAACAATAAATAAATGATCAATTTAAAAAAAATGACTATTAAACTGCATAAAAATTATTGGATGTTTGATTAAAATTATAAGAGTCATGTGTTTTGTATGGTGTATGGACTGGACCGGGCAGCGCAATTGGTTGAGCGTTGGCTGCAGGTATGGATAGAGAAATATCACTTAATCTTTGTGTGTACAGGTCTTGAGTCAAATAAATAGTTTCAACTTTACTGGCAGGCTTTTGAAACTGACAAAGGAAATTTAAGAGTAATGTATGTAGTAAGAATAATGCATGGGCCATAATAGTCAGTTGAACAACTGATGCAATATCATGTGTTATCTGGGAATTTGTCGCAATTTTCTTAACAAAATGTATATTTTTTAAAGTAGGCATTTTCCTTTTTCTAATATTATTGCATTTTTAAAGTTTGTATCACTACCTGAAATTAATAATTTCAGCAGTCTGTCAATGAGTGACAAAATGTATAAAAACATATTATATCTCATCATTGATACCTTGTTATTTATACCTTGATATTGATACCTTGTTATTTATACCTTGTTATTTATACCTTGTTATTTATACCCTGTTAAATTTCCTTGATATTGATACCCTGTTATTTATACCTTGTTATTTATACCTTGTCATTAATACCTTGTTATTTATACCTTGTTATTAATATGTTGTCATTTATAGCTTGTTATTTATACCTTGTTATTTATACAGTGTTGTTTATACCTGGTCATTTATACCGCATCATTTATACCTTGTCATTTATATAATGTCATTTATACCTTGTCATTTATGTAATGTCATTTATACCTTGTCATTTATACATTGTCATTTATATAATGTCATTTATACCTTGTCATTTATACCTTGTCATTTATACCTTGTCATTTATACTCATAAATATAACTTTAAACCAGGAGACAATAACCAAACTTCACTGAAATCTTATTTATGCTTTACTTATTTTTTACTAACCTATCTACACTTATTCTTTAATCAACTTTATAACGAACCACTATTTATCTTAATTAAGGAAGCTATAATCATAAGAAAGGAATTGTTTTGTACCCAAGTATGATTTTTATGCTATTCATGCATGCCTTTGTGAGAACTTTTTTCTGCTATTGTATTTGTTTAATTGCTAAATATTTTTGATGAAAATGTCCAAAAAATAATGCTCAGTTATTACTAATTACAAAAACTGAACAATATTAATATGCTGTTGGTTGCTATAGCAGCCTTTACCTGTGTAAACACAGATGGTGCTGTACTTAAAACTGTATAGTTGTATTAAAAAAAAACAATTTTACCACAGTTTTTACATCATTGAATACTATATTGGTAAACAATGACAGTTTAAGCATCATACATTTGTTCTGCTATGGCATCACCTGACACAAGCAAAACATGTGCTGTTATAAACTTTTGTCTGGGGCATGGATAATCTCCGGCATAAACCTGCAAAATATTTCAAAAGACATTAGCAGGCTGGAACATTCCATGGTCTCAGGGTGTGTGTTTTTTTTAAAGGTACATGGAAATAAAATTTTCAGAACGGCACTAGTTCATTAATGTTTATTCGTATGCATTTGTAGTTCCTGAATCCATCTTGCACTGAACTTTTTCATATTCAATTCTGTAAAACTGCTCTGAACAGTCGCAAAACTGAATCTGGTATCAGTAGCATCGAAGAAAACAACAACACCTGAATAGAAATAGTTATGCACCTAAAAAGTACTCAGAAAAAACAACATAAGCTTCAAGTAAGAGCTAATTCTGTGCATATTACAATACTAACATTAAAAAAGTTTCTTAACATCTTAAGTTCACTAAACATTAATATGGCGCTGTATGACCTGTTAAGTGTCGGTGTGCCATAAAACCCAAATAAATAAACAAAACATTAATGACATATATCTTTAAAAAAGTTCAGTTGTTGCATGTATGCTTATGCTTGCATTAAAAAAGTACTTCTATGACTGGTTGGCCCTTGGTGTGGTTTTAGTTTCATAACAGCCCTTAAACACTTGCTGTCACAGTAAATAAGGCATTACACCTACTTCGGACGGCCGCAGCATGTTTGGTGTGAAGTTAAACTCTTCATCAAAAGGAGCAAGCACATAGAAAGACACCTTTATTGGCAAATAAACAAAAAAAGAACCTGGAATAAGACCAAATCACTTGATATTACTGGTTGATAGTATGATTTATTCATGTTGCAGTGAGCAGTGCAGGTAAGACTCACCTGGCAAAGTCACCCAGTAACCCAGCCGGAGCCCTGTTCAACACTCAGGGCAAGGAACCAAGCCTTGCCTCCAGTAAGTCTGCATTCTATACATGATTTTAGTCACCTTTATACTTTGCTTTATCACAACTAGCTAATTTTGGTGATTTATGCTTCCACATTGTAAAATAGTTCCACTTTTTTATTTTATTTTTACAAATAATTGTTTTTAATTAAATGACTTCTTACACTACTAGTGTATACACAGACATTATCCTCTTGGTGTAAAACAATTTATTATCAGCAAGTCTATGCCCACAATCCTTGAAGCACTTTTGCGCAGACTGATCCCTCAGTCTGGTGTTGACTTATTGGTGAGTCTACTTTTCTATTCAGCCCATTGCATCCTACAACATGCATAAGGACACTGTATACAATGAACCTGTGGTCATGGTCATTGTTCAGGGACTTTTTAATTGGTAATGCTATTGATCAATAGTCTATGTATCAGTCCCATTCATAGTAATAGTGGTCTTGTTTGTTATTAAAGTTTCATGACAGGTTTCATTATTGATTACTGTGACTTGCTTGCCAAATCACTAGAGCATCGGCTCCAGGTATGGGAGTCCCAGGTTTGAACCCAGGTCGCAACATGCTTAGGTCATAAAAAATAGTAGTAGTATAACTCCCTTGCTAAGGCTCAAGCATATATAAGGGTAGTTCCATGATTGGTTGGCCCGGTGTCAGGATAATGTGACTGGGTGTGGTATTATACCAGGTGCTCACAGCATGCTACACGCAATGAAGGCAGCACTATATCTGCTTCAAGTGAACACCATCTCCATAGAACTGATGTATTGTTGTCAGGAGGATAAATCCAATAAACAGACAATAAATAACTTATCAATATTGAAAAAAAAGACTATTTAAATGCAAAAAAAATATTGGATGTTTTGTCAACATAAGTGTCATGTGTTTTATATGGTGTTTGGACTGGACCTGGTAGCGCAATCGGAAGACCATCGGCTCCAGGTACGGGAGGCCCCCAGTTCGATCCCAGGCCGCCACATACCAAAGTCATTTAAAATGGTAGTGGTATAGCTCCCTTGCTAACGCTTAAACAAATATAAGGGTAGTTCCACAACTTGTTGGGCCTGACATTAGGATAATGTGACTGGGTGTGGTATCATGCCAGGTGTTCACGTCATGCTATACATAGTGAAGGCAGCTCTATATCTGCTGCAAGTGGATACTGTCTCCAGATAACTGGAATACTGTTGATGGGATGATAAACCCAATAAACATATGGTTTATGGGTACACATTGGGTACATGTTACAATGGCCTTATTTATGATTAACATGTATTTACCACAAACTAAAGGGTCTAATTAATTGCATAATAAATTGCATCCAGTTGTATGATTCTGACAGAAATAAATTTCAGAACATTCATTGAGTATCTTAAGAAGCTTTTACTTTCACATTTTATGATAAATATAACCATAACTGTTTCAGTGTTAGGCTTCTAAAATTAATTGGAACTTTGAATCTGGTATTGGTTCTTATTACTTCCATGTAAGGTAGCTGATATCTCCTTTAATCATCCAAGGTCTAAGGTTATAAAAAACTTTGAGCTTGAGTTTGAAGCCATTCTCAGGCATTTGATTGGCTGATTTTTTTAACAAAATTTAAAATCTGATCAATCAGATGCTTGAGGATGATGAATCGATAACCTCTGACCTAGATTTTATCTTCAATCTTCTCTCTATTTAAGCTGTACTGATTAGCTGTTATCATAGATTACAGAATAGGTCATTTATGTACACATATCAGCAGGTCTTGAGGCAGAAATATCCCACTAACCCTCAGCCAGTTAAATTTGAGTAACCCTTAAGTTCTTAGTTGTCTGTTTGAAGCTTTATGCATAGGTAACAAGACATATAGATTTAAACTTTGCAACAAATAGTGTTGTCCTTGATCGGACAAAAACCAACAGGATCTGGCTGATCTGGATCTTATCTACATGTTTTTGTTTAGGTCTGATCAGTATTTTAAAATCAGCTCTTGACATTGGTGTAAGTAGATTATGTGTGATTTATGGTTTGTGCTTTGGCATTCATGGATTAACATGGTAGTTGTGTTGTGATTTTCTTTGGATTAGTATGTATGTACCCTATCTCATATTATGTGGTGAATATATAGATGGTACTCACATCGCTATACTCCTGTTGTCCACAGGAATGGGGTGCTGTTTAGAGTCCATCCATCCGACTGTCCTGAAAAGATTCTGGGCTCAAATTTCACAAATGATTTATGGATTTTCAAATTGCATGGCATAAATGTTTGATTTATTAATACAAAGTAGCTTACCAAACACTTGAAGTAATTGAAAGGTCAAGGTCATACAGGTCAACAGAAAAAAAATCACGTAGGAATGATGATTTTTTAAAATAACATGGCACAGGTGGTTGTCTTTGTAAGAATAAATGTCAAATTCAGTGCAATGACCTGATTGCTAGCTTAAAGGACCAAGGTTATGCTTTCAGATCAAATGTCAAAATAACCAGATTGCTAGCTTAAGGACCAAGGTGATGCTTGCAGATCAAATGTAAAAATGACCAGATTGCTAGCTTAAGAGCCAAGGTTATGCTTGAAGATCAAATGTAAAAATGACCAGATTGCTAGCTTAAGGGCCAAGAATATGTTGGAAGATCACATGTAAAAATAGACTGAATATTTGCTTGTCCAGGCATTAATGTGACCAAAGATTAGTGATTTTTCAAATTATTTGGCATCCATTTGAAACACTTGATTGACTTATTAAGATAGTGCACCTTAGGACCAATCATATTGAGGTCAATGTCATTCTCAGAGGTCAAAGGTTTTACTCTCACAGAACAAGATAGCCAGGTATTTATCTTTTTTAATGATATCTCTAGTACTACATTAGCGAAATAAAAATTGTTTTTTGTTATTATTTGTAATTACAACTCAACCTGCCATGTTCATTTTCAGTGAAATCTTTAGTACTACATTTGTGAAATAATTAGTCTGCAATATGCATTATTTGTTATATTGTGTAGAATGTAAACAAACTGTTTAACTCTAAAACCGCTGCTGAAAGTTCCCTTAAACAAATCTGTCATTCTAGTGATCAGCCGGAATGAGAACACGACCAGCAAGAAGGCTCCCTCCAATCACGATTCTCGGGTCCATTATCTAGAACAACAACTTGAGGTAGGTGGCTTTTTCCTCTCAGTTAATCCACAGCCTTTTACTAGGGATGTCAGCGAGTACTGAAATCCGTACTTGAGTACTCAAGTCATTTTTCCAATTGAGTACTCGAGTTACTCGGTCATTTTCTGCATTTAAATGCAGTATCACTTCTTGTTATCTAGTTTCTTATTGACAATATATTAAATATTAAAAAAAAAACTAAATACCTTGGCTATACATGTGATGTTTATATTGGATACATTTTGTAACTTTATTGGTGTAGTAATTTGTAATGAAAAAATGCATTTCCAACTTTGTGATATATACACATACGGAGAAACATTGGAGTCTGGTGGCACTGCCAACATTGCCCATATGTAGATCAGAAGATGATAATGTATGAAAATCGACAGTGGTTTTAGATATCGGTAAGATGCGAAAACTAATCGAGAACATATTGTTTAAAATGTATTTGAAACATGAAATATTTATGATAAAAATTTAAATGTTCGCATATACAAACTGTATCATTGTCATTTTGTGTAACTTCCACCGCCACAAAACAAAGAGTGTTTATGTTTCCATTCTATTTGTTTATTGACAAACATTCAGTTGTGATTGTTAGGCATGTTAGTTGTCCCATCGTAAAATGTTAACATTAACCCACAAAGTGTACTTTCTATGGACTTGAAATTCTTGCAAGAGATTGGTTTAACTGGCGACATTGATTTTGCGGATTAGACAAATCAGAATAGAATGGCATAGTTAGAATTGACATGTGGAGTGGTTGGAATTGCCGACTTATAACTTTGCAGCCGCTCACCGCATTGGTTCAATTCTTGTTCATAGCAAGAACTTTCATGTGGGTAGGTTTTCCTGCTGGCCTTCAGTGCAACAGTGGTTTTAAATATATACATATATCTTGGGGGTTACTTTTCACCAATATTTAGCTAGATGTCACAAAAATTACCATCATTTTATTCATTTAATGTTATTAAAAAAAACACACCCAAAACAACAACACTAACTGTTGTTACCCACTCTGCTTTTGGGGTTAAAAATTATATATGTAATTATTTCAACATGATTTTATAGTCCACATCTATTTAAAAGTGTTCAGTCAGGAAGGTATATGCGGTTGACATTAATTGCATTTGTGGTTCTTGCTCTACCATTATAAATCTGGTAATTGCAGGTATAATGACCATTATATACAATTTTTCCATCACAATAAAGAAAGCAAACAAAAGAACACAAATGTACTGTAAGCATACATATAGAAACTGTGACATGCCAATAATTTATTTCACTATACATGACTTCTACAAATTTATTGTACTGACTTAGGGCAATCTTTAATTAAATCTTTGATATATTTTCAGGCTCTTATACAAATAAATATTTACACACAGGTCATTGTTGGGGAGCAAATATAGAGTTAACCACTAGAGTTTGTTCATGCCGTATATTCTTGTATTTACAGTTTGCCAAGCAAAGTCTGGGAGCCAGTAAACTTAAGGTAGATGAGACCGTACAGAGGATGGTTAAAGGCATGGTAGGTTTGGGGCATGTTATACTTGCTATGTTCCATTTGTTAATAAACAAAAAAAGTTTTTCCTTATTCATGCAGAGGTAAAAAGATGTATTGATAGCCAGACTTAAGGGGGCGCCTGTGGTATAGTGGTAGAGTCACTGATTTGTAACTCGTCTGACTGCTAAGCCTGCTCACAGCAAGTGTCGAGTCCTGTTCAGGGTGAAGGACTTGATGTGGGAAGATCTTCTAGCTGACCTGCGTTGTGCCGATGGTTCTACAAAGTCTGGGGTATTCCTCCAACAAAACAGCTGGACGTCACTAAAATGATCATAAGTGGTCACTGTGATGTATCTCAAAAATAAAAAACAAAAATGTCAGACTTTACCTCTCAACACAGGGCGCTCATGGCCAAGCAGCTGGAGTCGCCGACTAGTAACTCCTCACTGCATGGATTCGAGTGATGGTCAGGGCAAGAACTCTCACTTGAAGTGGTTTTCCAGCTAACCTGTGGTGTGACAGGGGTTTGACCCAGAATAATGTCTGCAGTCCTCCTCCACAAACAGTTAGCTTAACATTACTAATATGACAATAACAAAAATGTGTTCGTGCAATGTAAAAAAACACAGCAAAAAACTAATAATCCTTCCACAGCTTATTTTATGAATGGGAAAGCTTGGAGAGCAGTGATAAGGAAAAATCTCCATATTAAATGAAAGATGGTCTATAAATGGATGATGATGAGGAGGATGATTAAGATTTCGCTGCAAATCATGTAGATCCTGGTCAGACAGCCCCGAGTAGGAGCTGGTTGTTCTGGATCTATTAATTCATCTTATATTGCCAAAATGTATAATAACAATAATTATTAAATAACTATACGTCATTAGTCCAATAAAAAAGCACCTGCCATGTTCAATAGCACGACAGCCTGCTTTAAAACTGTCATATCTATATCACTTTTTCGGCCCTGCTGAAAAGTGATATGATATAAAGTCCACATTTGAAGTAATTTGATTGGCTAATACTGCAGGGCCAAAAATTGATAAAGATTTCAGCAACAAGCTCTGGGTATTTTTTACAGTTGTTCTTTGTTATAATTAAGTATTAAATGTGAAAAGTTATAAGTACATGTAGTTATTTAATAAAATAATCAATAAATAAGTAATTTGTTATTGGCCCTGTTATCTGTCCTCGGGTCAGTCATATTGGTCCCTTAGCCTTCAGCCAATACAACTACCCTCGGACAAATAACAGGGCCAATATCAAATCACTTATTTATTAACATATATTGTAAGTTGGGTAGTCAAATGGATAATATGAAGAACTGATACAAAAATGTAGAAAATTTGTTAACAACATAAAATGGTATTTTCCCAAACAGTTGTTTTGTATGTTTCAGCCATTTTCCCTGGAACAGTACAAGTCCAAAGAGGAGAAGTTGTCCCTGCTGGATCAGGCTATACGCTCACATGATGGCAACGCCATTATTGCTGTATGTATTGACTGGTATCTGTTTGAACAGTATTTGTAGAATAACAAGAAGTAGTGTCCTTTTTTACAAACTACATTTTCTGCACCATTAATGGTGGTATCAGACAGTTTGATCATACAAAGATCATTCAAAAAAGCTGTTCATTGATGCCAAAGATCTGTGTGAACAGTGAAGCATAAATCCCCACTCATCATTGCAAATAGGTATTTTCTATCAGAGCCATGCTGCAGAGATAATTATTTTTAAACTTATAAAGCCACGTGACAACTTACTTTTGAGTTTAGGGGCCGCAAAAGCTCAATTGGTAGAGCATTGGCTTGCGGATCGAAAGGTCGCGGGTTCAAACCCCCGGCCTGGTCAAACCAAAGACTTTAAAGTTGGTAGTAGTGTCTTCCCTCCTAACACTTGGGGCTAAGGGAGCAGCATTATGCTTGACTTGTCGGTGTCAGTATAATGGACCGGCCGGGTTCAGTCCCTGGGCACCTCATAAGAGCCCCTGTGCTATAATGATAGAAATGTCGCTGCACAGTATCGGCAAAAATGCAGACAAATCCCAAATTCCAAATCCCGCTTTTGAGTTCTCATTATATCGTCACCCGGGTAATCCGGTCGGACATCAATATCTATTTTTAGCAAACACCGCTATTATGCTTATTTATAGATTTAGAAATAAAGAACAATTAGAGTGATTCTTTCACAACTTGTACTGTCTAGCAATTTAGGTAGCATTCAAAATTGACTTTTCTTAGACTTATGTATGAGTTTATGCAGAAGTAATGTATAAATTCAACCAGAACAGGAATAAGATGTTACATGTTTTAGATATAGGCAAACTGTTGGATACCGCCCTTAAAGAACCTTATTTAAAAACTATAAACTAAAGATATAAGTTTATTCATGAACATGGGCAAGATTGAGTTACATGTGATATATACAGACTGTCAGATATCGCCTTTTTGGATATATACTGACCGCAATAGATCTGGAGGTAGAGTGTCTGTTTGCGGATCGGGAGGTTGTAGGTTAAAACCTCGGTTGGGTCAGACCAAAGACTTTAAAGTTGGTAGTAGTGGTTTCCTTCCTAACGCTCGGTGCTAAGGGCCTGACTCGTCTGTGTCAGTATTATGGACCGGCTGGGTTCAGTCCTTGGGCACCTGATAAGTGCCCCTGTGCTATAATGATAGAAATGTTGGTGCACAGTATTGGCAAAAATGCCGGCAAACCCTATCCCGTCCCTTTAAGGTATTTAACAAATTGAAACAAACAAATTTAACAAACTTTAGTATGCATTCAAAATTAAATGTTGCGCAGAATTATAAAACCAGGCTGAAAATGTTTCTTTTAAATATTGCATGACATGCCCTTTGAATTTTGAGCTTTCTGGTTGGTCAATCGTGTGACACAAGTCAATAAAAATTAGTGACATTTAAAAGTAATATTGGTCCAAGAACAGTACAAGTATATTGCATATGTATTAGTCTCATATCACAAAACAAAAATGTCACATTAACAAATTCAAATTAGAAATACTTAATGCAGTCAATATCTCTCACCAAAGAGAAAGAACACATTTACAATGTTTCCTTGATTTAACTCTTCAATATTTAAAGCCTTATAATGATTTTTTGTTTTTGTCTGTAAAAATATCATATTTTTCCATTAAGATATAGTTACTTAGGATGTGAGTATTACGGGATGTTAATATGAATGGTGAACAAGTGCTTAAAAGTAAACTTGGTCATTGTTGCTTTGCTATAAATTCATAGAATATATATTATACAAATAAGTACTAATGTTAAGGTCGATATGTAGTTTTGCGGACCTGGATACTCAGGTCCGCAAAACTACATATGGACCATAGCATTAGTATTTACTTGTTATAATATATACCCTTTGAATTTTAAGCATTCTGATGGTTTGATAATATTGACCTCAACTAAACATATGATCATTATTATGTATTATGTTACCAAAATGAAGACTTACTATTAAATAATAACACAGATCTAGAACACTGAGTACATGGTTTGAAACATTCTCGCCTGCTTGCTATGTGATGCGAAATATGTTTACAATGGCCTTAAAAGATTTAACACATCGTGTGAGAATAGCAAAGGTCAATATTTTTTCCAGGAGTAATTATCACTTTGGACTCACAAAATCTTGCCAATTGAATGCTTGAGAGTGATCTCAGACTTCATCTTCAGTGTTATAACCTTGGGCCCAGTTCCTTTAAGTATCTAACCACCAGAAAACAAGTCTTTTTATAATAATCACCAGTTGTAATGATGCAAGCTGAAGATATTTGTGAAGAGCATTCTAAGGTCAATTGCTGCATTCACTGTGTCAAATTTTAAGAAATAAAAAAAAAAGGTAAAACCATTGTCATGATGTTGGCATCCATCATGGTTAACTATTCTGTTAAGGCTCTTTTTTTTTAAAACTGTCCACAATTTTCTCTTCTAACTTGGATTGCTTGTTTACTATTAAAGGAGGACACCATTTTAATAGGGCAAGTAACTTTTAAATTAATTTTGTCAGAGTTATGCCCTTTGTTGACTATTTCATGATATTATCCAGCACCAAGAAAAGAGGACAACAATTTCATACATGTAAACATTTTCAGAGGCCAAAGTGGAAGATTTTTTCTAACAAAGTGGGAGATTTGTAATTTTCATATAAACAAAGAAGTTTTCTATTTCCAAGGACTTCTTGATTAAATTATATTATATAAATTTTGGATTCATATTGGTTTGAACAGGCCGTGTTATTTGCCAAACGTACTCTCAGTGAGCAGCTGTTTAACATGGAACTGATGAGACGACCTCCTGCCATTGACCAGTATCTCGCCTACCTCAAGAGTCACTACAATCTTAAGGAGCTAGAGTACATGCTTGGGTATGGTGTAAAAAGAGTGATCTTTTTTAGGTCCTTCTGCTTAAATGTTATGTTTTTAAAATCACTGAAGCTCGACTAGAGGGCAGCTATTCTACTCAACCTTGTATTGGCATTCAGGTTTCTGTAATGCTTTGATTAAAGGTTTGTCTGTAAGACCAAATCTCAGTAATCATGGAGTCTGTTCAATTAAAACTGCACACATGTATTGCTTGGTTTTTTAGCAATTTTTTAAAGAATAATCGTCATATTTTGTTTTAATTATAAAAATAACAGCCATTTTTGGACTAAGACATTTTTATTACCGTTCTAAAGCAAGCTGCTATCAAGCTATTATTTAAAACAAGGAAAGTCATGTGTTGTTTTTTTTTAAATTTTTTATTTTAATGTTCAAATTACAGCTTGCTTTGGTTTAAGTCTTAATTACAAGCTGTTATCAAGACACAATATTAACAGCAATACTGTTTTATATAAATGAAAGTATCCTTATGGAAAAGCAGTAAGCATCAATAATGACATTACTATTGCACTGATTGTGTTTTATCAGTATTAGTGTGACACTTTTCTTCCTCTGTTTTTACAGTCTTCTTGGTCGGACAGAAGAGCTTGCTGTAAGTATATGAATTGAAATAAATTGTGTTAATAAAATTTCAGCCAATTTGATATTTTTGCTATTATTTCTATATTTTATTATATTTTATATTAATTTTTATATAAATTTTTAAAAAACTGTTAACCTTTTGCATTAAACATGGAATAATTTTGATGTTTTAGATGTTCAAATTGAAGCAAGCGCAATCTGTGACCGACCCAATGGCCAAGATAGATCGCCTCAAACAGTGTTTGAAGTGAGTTTTTGTTGTCAAAATCTTCTTTTAGTTGTCAAAATCTTTTTTTTGTTTCAATTAGGAGGATTGAATGAAAAAAACACTACCACCTAATAAATAGATATACATTATCTTCAACCTTTTATTTAACAATAAGTAACAAATTGTTCATACAAATGTGTTAGTCACACAGTGTTAAAGTCTTTCACAAGATATTGACTAAACTCTTAGACTGCTAAACATGTATTTATATGTCAAAAGTGCAGATCCTGATCAGTCTGATCCCTGCTAGGAGGTGGCGTCAGTGGCATAGTGGTAAAGTTGCAGACTTGTAACTCCTCTGACCACTTAGCCTCTCACCGCGTGGGTTTGAGTCCCGCTCAGTGTAAGGACTGAATGTGGGAAGGTTTTCCAGCTGACCTGCGGTGTGCCGCTAGTTTTACCCAAACATGTGTCTGGGGTCTTCCTACTCCAAAATAGCTGGACATTGCTATAATGATCTTAACTGGTTGCTGCGATGTATTTCAAAAACAAAATAACAAAAACGATGCCAGCTAGGAGGTGTCTGATCAGGATCTGCACTTTTTGCTGCTGAATTTCTAGCAATAAGTTTAGGCACCTTGGCATGTCAGTGTAAGAAAATCACTAAGAATTAGTCTGGGCTATTAACAAATGTTGCAAGTGTTGAGAATTGCGATTAATTTGAATAATCGCCTCAATTTTTCCATCATTCTGTTGTTTAAAACATTTTGTTAATAATTTTATTAATAATAATATCATAATTATATAATTTAAAATATAAATGAAAGCATGAATGAGGATAATAATGTTAAGAGGATTAGGATAATTCATAGAACATTTCTGAAATAGACTATGAATTACAAAATTGAAATGAAAAATTTAGTACTTGAACATATAAACATTGTCATAAATCAGACTATAATGATAATAATACAAAATTCTCCAATGAATACACACTACTGACTCTCGTATTGTATATTTTCAGTTCTAATGTTATAATTATGGTTGTGATATGTATTCATATTTTTTCCCACCAAGGGCACACTTTGAGCACAGCCCAGGTTTAGAGCATGACACCAACCTAATTACTCAGCAGATCTGTCTGCTACAGAGACAGAGACCAGTCGATGTAAGTGGTTGTCATGGTAACATTGGTTGTCATGGTAACATTAACGCTAGTTACTGTATATACTGTAAATATATGTGACTGGCCTTATCAAAATCAGTCTAAAGTCATAAAATTTATATTTTTAGTTTTTATATTTATTCTATAGAGCATAAAAATACCTTTAAAACGATACAAGAACCATCATGATACTGTGTTCCTTTGCAAAGTTATTCAAATTTAAGTAACACATTTTAAAGCCTAAAACTACATATAAATGTGGAGAAAATGGCACTGAAACTTTTGTAACATTTTTGGTCTGTACTTAAAACGAAATGCCATAACAACCAACATTCTCTATATAAATTACACCATGTTATACTTTATCCAGTAATAACACAAATTGATGACAAATTCCACTTTTATATCGATAAAAACGCAGTAAACAGTAAAGATTGGTGAGAAAATAATTTCAATGGGATACCACAAGTAGAGAAAAAAAAATCATGTGTCTTACGTTTGACCAATCAGAAAAGCCAATAGGCTTATTTAGCAACAGGTGTATGATTTCCTTTGTATTGGTCACTTGTTTTAAGAGATTGTATTTGCAACTTTGGTATGACGATTATGTTTGAAAATATAGGGTAATATCTGAATTCCCCGGTAATTAACCTTTATTTCCATACCAAATACAACCTCTCTGTCTCTTTCATTGTGCTTAAAATTCGCTAATGAATTGGGCTCCTTCTCCATTGTTTGTTGCGTAATCTCGATAAGTACATGAACATAAATAGAGTATAGGGTCCGATCAAAGTAAAAATAAACAGTCAAAAACTTATTTAATTTGACTACTTTTTCAATTTATACATAGTAAAGAGTCTCAACATTAATTATATAACAAAATCTAAAATCAATATTTTTTGCACATGCCTTTTGTGCGGATTATCTCTATAATCTGAAATGCGACTTTAGACTGATTTTGATATGGCCATTCACATATTGAGATAATATACTCAGCAATTTAGGCCTGAAAATCCATCTAAAATAAAGCATTTAAAAAGATCAGAAAATTCAGTAATAAGAAAAATGTTTTCTGGTATATAAACATAGTTCTTAAAGGTGCCTCTAGACAGTAGAGTACCATTTGTATTTCCGTAAATAAGCATTTGTGCAATCTTGTTGATAAAATCTATCTTTTTTTGTTTAGAGGAAAAACACATCATTCATAGTTAACCTAAATACAATGTCAGATATTAGGTCTTACTGTTTGTATGTGTATTTGAATGTTTGAAAGTAAGAGTAAAATCCAATTATCAATGCACATTTACAAAGAAACATCTTCATTCTAAAATTGCCAGGTATCTGATGACATGTTGGAGAAGGAAGGAAAGCATGTTGTGTTCCGTACTCTGCCCCGCGTCCGCTCCATTGTCAACATGCCTGTCATCACAACCCTGTACTACTGCTGTGTGTACCACTATGATGAACCAGAGAACCTTTTTTCAAGTCCAGCAGCAATACGCAAGGAACATCAGGTAGGGCCAAATTGGCAAGGAACATCAGGTAGGCCCATGTTGGCAAGGAACATCAGATAGGGTTATATTGGCAAGGAACATCAGGTAGGGTTATATTGGCAAGGAACATCAGGAATAGCCATGTTGGCAAGGTACTTCAGGTAGGGCCATGTTGGCAAGGAACATCAGGTAGGACCATGTTGGCAAGGAACATCAGGCAGGGTTATATTGGCAAAGAACATCAGGTATGCCGATATTGACAAGGAACATCAGGTAGGGCCATGTTGGCAAGGAACATCAGGTAGGGCCATGTTGGCAAAGAGCATCAGGTTGGGCCATGTTGGCAAGGAACATTAGGTAGGGCCATGTTGGCAAGGAACATCATGTAAGGCTATACTGGCAAGGAACATCTGTAGGGCCATGTTGGCATTTTGTTAGAGTTACCTTACTTACTTACTGCTCATTATGCTTTTGGTGGCATTTATGGCAGAATCAGAGTTCTTCCACTTTTTGTCTGTCTTCTGCTGTTTCTTTCTTCTACTAGCCTTGTTATTGTTCCTTAACTATGGTCATGGCCATCTCCGATACCACTCACTGACACAATGTACTTCTGGGTCTTTCATGCTTTCACCTTGCCTCTGGTTACCAGTGTGGGGTTGTAATAAACAGGTCCTCGAATGTTGTGACCAATCCACCTCCAATGTCAACTTATGGTAAGAGTCGCAATGAAACCCTGACTGTATAACTCGTAACAGATCCTTGCTTGAGATTGTATTCAGCATGATGATACATCAAATTCCTTTTCATTTTTTTTTTTTTATATGAAACATTGACAATTTTCTTAGAGTTTTCATCTTAATTCATTTTCTTTAGTTATTTGGTTACAACAACATGCAAAGACAACTAGACATATTGCCAGAGACTCAGCAACATAATGTGAAGATCCTGATGAGACCAATTCCTCTGGGGTGGCTGATCTAGATTCAGTTATTTGTTTAAGCCCTGTCAGTTCTTGTTTAAAAGGGATCATGTGCGTAATCAAGTATTAAGTATTAAAAATTATTGTTCTACTGCAATTACGATTACAATTCATGTATTAATTAAGGCAAACCTGTTTTGACATGCAGGTTGTCTTTATCACTTTACATTTTTGAACTGGCTATTTTTGATGTTGGTAAGGTTATTATGTGTTGATAATGATGGTGATGATAAAGATGATGCTATTGGTGATTAATGTTTTTTTCAATATTATTCTGCCAACAGTTGACAGAGAAACAGTATGTATGGACAGCTGTAAAGGCACGTGCTCGACTGAAGAAGTGGGCTGACATTGACAGCCTTTTTACCACCAAGGTGACCTATTAAAATTTGTTATAGACTTTTCTGTACACCACATGCTTATTATGTACATGGCTTTTCATGTAGTCCTGAACTTCCGATTAATAATCTAAAAATCATGCAGATGATAACCTGTAAAAGCATTTTTTTAGAATTCGAAAAAAAATGTTGGTACATAAACCAGAGGTATGAGACTTGGGAAGAGAAATATATAAAATAAAAGAATTGTAAGTTGTTGGTTTTTTTCAGCTCTCCTTTTTGAAGAAAAAAAAAGTGAAGCTCTCATTATGACTCTCTCATCAGCATAAGAATCAGTGTCTGTGTTTTTTAATTTTTTCTTAAGGTCTATTTCTTGAAAATGTCATACTCTTTTCAAATTTAGAATGCCATTTCTAAAAGCAGGTAACCCTAAAATTCATTTAAGCAGAGTATTGCCCCTTTTTTCAACATAGGATTTCATGTCACTATCCCACACTGGGAAAAGTGGAGCACACTGAAATGGACATCACTTGTTTTGCTCTTTTCTCATGGTACTTGGTATCATCACTCATGTATCATATATCAAAATCTATTTATTTGCATGAATCAAAGTTTCTGCATTATTTGAAGTCAATTTTGGTCCCCAGCATATATACAAAGAAGGAAGTAATCTGTTTCCAAGTCGGGAGATTTTTGAAAATGTGTAAAACACCCCTTATCTTCAAATATTTTGAACCTTTAAAGTGGTTGTCTCTCTTCACAAGTGGGAGAGTTCACATGTATCAGCTACTTGCAACCATTATGTACTGTATGTTGCAGTTATTTGATGATGATAATAACATGTTAATGTCTATTCGAGAATGCTTTTTACATACATGCATAACTTTTGTTTTGTTTTTGTTTTTTTGGGCAAAAAGGTAAATATATAAAACATGATGCTTATTCTGTGCAGAGAATTACTTTATTCTAAATGGCAGACACCTTAGTCGAAAAACTTGGTAATTGGAGGAAATTTGGATTATTCCAACCCATACATTATTTGGAGTAAATCGGCGCTTCCAATGACTTTGAATATTTGGAACTTAGGAAATTTGACTTTACATGTACTTTATAAAATTCTTTAATTATAAAAAATCAATGGTTTAAATAACCTTTTCTGTTTTTATGATCACCAGGGCTGGCTGGGTGGAACCAAGATGAAGTGTGTGATTGGGTTTGACAGAGTTTCTTCGGTCCTTCACAAGTCAGACGCTCCGTCAGATGTAAGTGACCTCATTTTGTTTTCATGTGCGTTTTGTCTGTCGGGGAATATTTGTGGTCATTATAGCAACCTGTAGCTTTAATTAGTGGAGGTTTTATTGAATAAATGTTTGTAAGGGAATATCAGCAGACTGGAAGTCACCTAGAAGAGCTTCCAAAGTTGATTTTTATAAATCCATAACAATTTGGTTCGAAGTTGAGGAGTCAATAATCGGCAACTTGGCCACGGGCATACCCGCCCCATCATTGTAGTGAGAACATGCAAACCCTTTATTATACAGTCACTACTCATTGTCCTGTCATTCATTGGTCGACACACAAAAATATGGATAAATTCTTCCTTGCATTCACTGTCTGCCATTTTGTGTAGCTATAATATTTACTCTCTTCTAATATTTACATTTTATATAGGGTTAATATAAGACCAGGAAGAGATATTCAAAATTTTTTTGTAAATTTCATCAAACATCGCAATTTCACACAAAATATATATATTCCACCCTCACCAGGGATTGTTTACCAGGACCTTCTGTAGATTTTTCAAGTACAGTGACATGTTGTATAAGGATTGCTGTTTTCGGAAGCCATCTTGGGAAGTGATGTAAAAATCAGAATTACCAGGCATTAAATAACTGCACTATTAAGTAATTACCTAAGCCAGAGTGTCTAAAAGCAGGTTGATTAAGGAAACTTCTTGTGTATTGACCGATCCACTTAAGAAAATTAACAACTCAGCAAATCATGAGAAAACTTAGAGTCACGAGTCGGTGACAACAGGTGTGAAATAGCAAATGGGTATCAGAAAATAGTTTGATACACTGAAAATGATGACAGTTAAAATATTGATAGATAAATACTTTAATTATATAGATAAAGAAGAAAAGTTGGGACTTTGTAAAAAGGTTAAAAAGTCGTGACAGCAAATAACGACTATAGTTTGACAGCCGACTGCAGGTTGAAAATGTGCAATTATTTATGAAAGTATTGCTGAGCATAAAAGAACATCAGATGTGTTTTTTAAATGTTAATATTTGTCATACCACTTACTTCCTCTGTTATAAGAAAGCACAAAGCATTGCTAGCTTGCTGAAAACAGACTAACCAGTCAAAAGACATATACTATATTGGCATGTTCATCCTCATCCTCCTTCTCCACCTGACCTGATAGCGCAATCAGTAGGGTGCCAGCTCCAGGTATGAACCCAAACCACAACATGCCAAAGTCGTAAAAAAGGTAGTGGTATAGCTCCCTTGCTTACGCTGAAGCAAATTCCACAACTGGTTGGCTCTGTGCCGGGATAATGTGTCTAGGTGTGTTATTATGCCATGTGTTCACAGCATGCTATACATAGTGAAGGCAGCAATATATCTGCTTCAAGTGGACACCATCTCCAGATAACTAAAATGCTGTTGGTGGGGTGATAAACCCAACAGATAAACCTCCTTCTTCTCCTCTTCATCATCATAACCAATGTGATTGTCAAGGTCTTGTATTATTTCTTCCACAAGGGTAAGGCATCTCTCTCATTATCTTATTTAGAAAGCTGTCTCCCTCTTAACTCATGGCTGTCCTTTAGGTTGGTACAGTCTAACCCAAGAGTCCCAGTCTTATTTTACTAGATCCTCTGAGGACATCTTTTGTCTACATTACTCATATTCATATATTTATTTTCCTCACTATCTACCGTAATGTAAACAGTCATGGTAAATAAAACCATTAGTTTGTTAATTTTTTTTTTTTTTTAACCAATCAAAGCAGTTGATTTGTACCAGTAATGTTTAGTTTACAACCTGAGATATCCACCATTTGCGACGTTCTACATGACTTACCTGTTGCAGTCTGCATGTTCTCAGAACATTGGTAATGTCTCCAATGTTATACTGAGACAGAAGAGCATTATTGATTTATTTTCACGTTGGCTTATGTCAGAAAGGCATGCAAATGTTATAGAATTCACTTTATTCTACATACAGGTAGTTGCCAAGTACCTCAAGTTGGTGGATGATATTGACAAAAGGTTGGAGTTGGCCAAGAAGATGCAGTGCCATGAGGCCATAATAGATGTAAGTGATGTTACAAAATTTGTACTGCGACAATTGTTTTTTTTACTCATATTTATTTTGCGCACCATATACCTTCAAAGTGAAAGGCCATGGTAAAGAAAACAAATAGTTTGTTGGTTTATTTATTTAAACTAAATTTAAATGTAACTAGATGTATGCCAAGAAACCTGACAGCAAATTGTGCAGCTACAGAACTGACAGCTGTCAGCCTGTGTTGGCTACCGGTAGTCTGAACCTGTACAAAATGTGCGGGTGTCGTTACATTTGCTCATTGTAGTTGGAGTCAAAAAAGGCATAAATAGCAGTTGTTGAGTATAAATCTTCTATCATGCATGACAGTTATTCTTTCATTTAGTGAAAAATAATTAAAAAAAACTCCTCACATCTGCTCTAGATGATTAAAAAATGTTAATTGTATTGTCATATAATATGATCATTTGATGTGACAGCTTAGTAGTCAGCTCAGCTAAGTAGCATGAAAAATTACATATAAAGAAGTGGGTAAGTGAAATTAACGACCAACATCGGTTAAAGTAAACTATTTTATTAATCAACGTTTCGACCCAACTAGGGTCTTCATCAGGATAAAATTTTAACATCCCAGGCTTACTGAAGTATATGATAAAAGGAAGCCGTAGTCACGTGTGATATAGTGATTGATCTAAAAATAGAAAAAAGGAAGCATATTAAATTTGAACAATATAGAATGACTGATTATTTTATTTGAACATATTGAAGTATTTTTTTATTAAAAATAAATTAATATGTTTATTGAATACTAGGCCCATAAAACCACTTAATTCTATGTCCAATTTTTTTTACCAATCAAAGCAATCGATTTGTATCATGTGATCATCCTGTACATAGCTGTATTGGACTGTACTTTGTCAAAATATATGACGTTATTGGACAGTAATCTCAACATCTTGGACACAAACAATATGCGATAAAAGCCGTTAATTAATAAGAATCTGAATTCAATTAATGTATGCAAGCACTTAACATTATGTATTGTTTATAACAAGAGGGTACATGAATATAGAATAAACTTATTAAATCAATTTATTTACATCTCTGTTATTTATAAATTCAAATAAGTTTTAAAAAGTCTGTTGTTCATAAATCAAATGTAGTAATAATGGAAGTATAATTAAGTGTATAAATCTATAACAGAAAAAATGAATACAGAATAAAAAGGTCATTTTACACTGAAGTGTCCAATACAGAAATATATATTTCGACACATGCCCAGATTGAGCATTTCCATATCGAACACTTGTGTGCAAAATAGCCTCTAAGTCTTGTTTCAATCCACCCAAGATGATAAATAATTTGTTACAAATCTCCTTTGAGTGAGTTGCTTTTTTAGATATTGTACATGTTAGGGTACCAAAGTTAATTAATTTTTATGTTTTTCAGACATACTTGGCACAACGAGACAGGAAGGCTTTAGAAAACTATTTTGGAACATTAAAACCTAACTCCAAAGAATGGTTTTATGCAAAGGATGTTTTAAGTAGTAATGTAAGTTGTTGTTTCTTTATGAGGTGTAAGGGTTATTTTCGGTGTTTGATACTGGATTTGAAGCATTGTGGGTTGGTCTCTTCTCTATGGTTTGTGTCCATCTCATCCTGTCTGAGATGTTGCTCATCAGAAGGTGTCTGTCAAGGTCATGTTGGGGCACCCATGTGGAAAGGTCATGTTAGGACACCCATATAGCAAGGTCATGTTGGGGCACCCATGTGGAAAGGTCATGTAAGGACACCCATGTGGAAAGGTCATGTTGGGGCACCCATGTGGAAAGGTCATGTTAGGGCACTCATGTGGCAAGGTCATGTTAGGGCACCCATGTGGCAAGGTCATGTTAGAGCACCCATGTGGAAAGGTAATGTTAGGACACCCATATAGCAAGGTCATGTTATGGCACCCACGTGGCAAGGTCATGTTAGGGCACTCATGTGGCAAGGTCATGTTAGGGCACTCATGTGGCAAGGTCATGTTAGAGCACCCATGTGGCAAGGTCATGTTGGGGCACCCATGTGGCAAGGTCATGTTGGGGCACCCATGTGGAAAGGTAATGTTAGGACACCCATATAGCAAGGTCATGTTATGGCACCCATGTGGCAGGGTCATGTTAGGGCACCCATGTGGCAAGGTCATGATAGGGCACCCATGTGGCAAGGTCATGTTTGGTCACCCATGTGGCAAGGTCATGATAGGGCACCCATGTGGCAAGGTCTTGTTAGGGCACCCATGTGGCAAGGTCTTGTTAGGGCACCCATGTGGCAAGGTCTTGTTAGGGAACCCATTTAGCAAGGTCATGATAGGGCACCCATGTGGCAAGGTCATGATAGGGCACCCATGTGGCAAGGTCTTGTTAGGGCACCCATGTGGCAAGGTCATGATAGGGCACCAATGTGGCAAGGTCATGATAGGGCACCCATGTGGCAAGGTCATGATAGGGCACCAATGTGGCAAGGTCTTGTTAGGGCACCAATGTGGCAAGGTCATGATAGGGCACCCATGTGGCAAGGTCATGATAGGGCACCCATGTGGCAAGATCTTGTTAGGGCACCCATGTGGCAAGGTCATGATAGGGCACCAATGTGGCAAGGTCTTGTTAAGGCACCCATGTGGCAAGGTCTTGTTAGGGCACCCATGTGGCAAGGTCATGTTAGGGCACCCATGTGGCAAGGTCATGTTAGGGCACCTATGTGGCAAGGTCATGTTAGGGCACCCATGTGGCAAGGTCATGTTAGGGCACCCATGTGGCAAGGTCTTTTTAGGGCACCGATGTGGCAAGGTCATGTTAGGGCACCCATGTGGCAAGGTCTTGTAAGGGCACCCATGGGGCAAGGTCATGTTAGGGCACCCATGTGGCAAGGTCATGTTAGGGCACCCATGTGGCAAGGTCATGTTAGGGCACCCATGTGACAAGGTCATGTTAGGGCACCAATGTGGCAAAGTCATGTTAGGGCATTCTAATGGATGATACTAGATGTATTCAGAAAATGATGTATTTATTTAAGCTATCTACTTGTATGTGGAAACATTTTTTCATAATTGTCTTTGATTTTTCATTTTATTAAAAATAGATGACACCTGTACATCTGAGATTTTTTTTTTTAATTATGAATTATAATTTTTATGTAATAAATGTGTGCTAAATTAAGAGACCAAATATCATTTGCAAAACAGTTTTTAATAATAAAACCATGAAATTCAACATTGATACAGTCAGTTACTGTAGATACTAAAATATAAAAAAAATGACACAAAGTAACCAATATATGAATTTATTGAAAATTTCTAAATCTATTTTCTGTAATGTCTTGTGTAAGTAAAAGAAGTCAAAAAATGTTCTGCTCTATTTTACTCTGAATTATGAAGTAATTTGCAGGAGATTTTTAATTTGTCATTGTTTTGTTTTTTTGCAGAGCACCAAATGGAAGACTTAAACTTACACTTTCACCACTTGTAGAAAGAAGCACTGTGACTGTGTCACTGATCCAAACTTACATTTTCTCCACTTTGGAAAGAAGCCCTGTGACTTTGTCAGTTGATCCAAACTTATTGAAACTTTGAGCTATGCTGAAGTGATGGTTTAACAACAGCAACCAGACTAGTATTAAAATAAGGCTCAAGTTTGTCTGTGTCTAGCATTGTTTTCTGTGAAATGTGTCTTTTGTTGTGATGGTATGATGCATTGTATTAAGTGATTTAAAATTATTTTTCCTTATTTATTAATTATGACCATTTGGTGGAATTCAAATATCAGGAATATGGCTGTTTTCTATTGTTTTTTATTATGCTTGTATGAAATTTTATATGTTAAATTATGTGTCTTATATTATTTAACAGTCATTTTCGTGTATGTGACAATAAGTGACAGAATAAGACGTGTTCACATGTTTCTAAATATTGATAGAAAAAAGACTATAAAATGTAGCTGAAATCAAATTTGGTCATTCCTGTTAAGTTTGAGAACTCAAACTTGGTGTCAAGAAAAGGTAGTTGAAGACTGACTAGAGTGATAGTCTTTAAAGCAGATAATAATCAAACGTGCACAACAGCTCAAATAATATAAATGAGTCTCTTATTTTAGGTTATTAACAATGTGTGTGAAAATCATAATACGAAATAATCGTATAACTTCACTCTGATTAATGACATTTCAATTCGTGGCAATTCGATTCTTCTTACGGTTTATTTCAATTATGTTTCTGATTATTAGTACAAAAATAAATATAAACTAAATATAAGTATTTATCTTGTTCAAGGATGTGATAACACAATTTTACAAGAAGTTTCTATCAATGATTAAAATCACATTTTTAATTTCAGTTTTTGTAGAATTTTGCTGCAAAGTTAATTTTTTGCCTGAAATTGTGTCGAAACTTATATCCCAGAGGTATGGACTTAATGCATTTCCTTAAAAGGGAAATCAACCCTTTCACTGCTAAGCCATTTTCCACCCCTCATGCTGAGGAATTTTCTAGAAATAAATAAGAAAATGCCATATGTCACTAAATCGCTTATAAGTTTGGATATGTAAAAATATATGTCATTGAAAAGGTTGAATATGGATCTGAATAATATAAAATTTAATAATTATCATGTGATATAAAAATGTTATGGACTTTCAAAAACAGAAAAAAACTTGAACAAATCCAGAACTTTCACTTTTTTTTTTTTGCATTTCACTGCTTCACCTTCAACAATATAAATAATGTCTTAGAAAAAACACTGTTGCTGTCAAGGAGAGTAACTCTTGTTATACTTTTAAAGAAAATAATGCTGTAAACAATCAAAAATAGTAGTCAACAGGACGAACAGTGTACGTAAAAGAGCATTTCTAGTGGTTAGAAATAGACATACGCTGTGCGTTAGGCAGTATTGAAAGGATTAATAAATTTAAAGAATAGCATGTGTTTTCTTAGTTCATCTTTCAGAAGGAGAGTTTTGATCTGATATCCAAAAAAAATGGAACCTCAAAAAAAGGAGGTCAGTTCTAAATATTGTGGAAGGATAATTTTTGGATAGTGATCTACCAGTGTTCAAAATTATGAATCTAATTAACAGAAAGAAACCTAATGCATTGCATGAAGTGTTGTTTTTTAAACTATTTAACTTGTTGATTTACCCGCCGCAATAGCTCAGATGGTAGAGCGTCGGCTTGCGGATCGGGAGGTCGTGGGTTCAAACCCCGGCCGGGTCATACCAAAAACTTTAAAGTTGGTAGTAGTGGCTTCCCTCCAAACGCTCGGGGGCTAAGGGACAGCATTACGCCTGACTCGTCGGTGTCAGTATAATGGACTGGCCGGGTTCAGTCCCTGGGCACCTCATAAGTGCCCCTGTGCTGTAATGATAGAAATGTTGCTGCGCAGTAACGGCAAAAATGCCGGCTAATCCCACTTGTTGATTAAATGAGGAGGAATGTTCATTTTGTATGTGTAAAAATGTGAAAATATGTTTTGGCTCTAGTGTTAAAACAATATTTTAGCTCACTGCATTTTAAGTAATCCCTTGTGGTCTGGCAATGTCAAATAAACTGTACTGATTTGAAAATGTTAAATTAAGTTGACATGTTGAACATGCAGTTTATTGTACATAGTTTTAGCAAAACCAACTTCAGTTAAATGTGAGTGACAGAAAAATTATGATGATTTTTTTTTCTCAATATTGACTAAAATACTGTGCACCAAATCCGGGTTAAGAAATTAAATTCATAAAAAACTATAATTAAATGTATACACATATAAAATGTTCTATGGTGATAACACCTTCAATGACATCATAACCGCCATTTGATTCACCATCACTCTGAACCAATTTATTTTTACACATAGTTGCAAATCAGTAAGTTAATTACTAACAATTAATACTGAAAGTCGCAGTGAAAGTAAATATGTTTCTTTACTCATATCAAACTCTTTAGACCTCACAGTAAAAATATATTTTGCCAATATGTAGATCCTTTTAACATTCCAGATTGCCAAAGTTAGAGGTGTGATCTTAGGTAGGTGAGCATGCTGTTGGAAGGAAGTATGTACCTAATTTTATTAAGTTGTTAAAAATCATTTGAAAAAGCTCTAGCATATGATTTTTTTTTTAAAGAAATAGTTTCAGATATGAAATTGCATTTGCAACAATATCTTCAGCTAAAAATAAAACTTTTATAATCCATGAACTAAAAGTTGATCATTTTTCTTGCTTTTTGTTTATTTTGAGAACAAATTTTTTTATCCTTTTTCAACAAAAGAGTAAACTTTAAAGCTTTT
Source organism: Sinonovacula constricta (assembly GCA_007844125.1). Classification (NCBI taxonomy): domain Eukaryota; kingdom Metazoa; phylum Mollusca; class Bivalvia; order Cardiida; family Solecurtidae; genus Sinonovacula; species Sinonovacula constricta. The sequence continues at coordinate 49,809,794 of CM017557.1, forward strand.
ATCTAAGTATGTAGATCAGACAAAAATTATGATTTATTCTTATTTTGTGTTGTCTTTTCTGAAAACTATGCATCACTGTCAGAGATCTTTTGTGAAAGGTAGACTGATTTGAGTACTCTAAGGTTATTTTTGTTTAAGAAATCTGTTATTAATTTATAATTATATACATGTTGTATTTTATGATGCTATACAATTGAGTGCAAGTTATATTTTGTGATGCTATACTTTTGTGTGCAAGTAATAATTTGTGATGTTTAAGTCTGACTTTATTCCTATGTGTGCATGGTTTCTATTCTTTACATTCTGTTAATGTACAACTTTGTTTATATTTTGTTAACTTTGAAGTATAACATATATTTGAAAATAAACAGCAATGAACATTACTTGTGTAAAGCTCTTACTAATTCTATGTGTGTTTGTACAAGGGTATTAGTGTGGGTGTTTATCACCATTCATTTGTGATTTTCATGTTAGATAAGGTAAACAAATATTAGTTAAGCATGCCAAGCCCACATTTGTTAATGATTGGATAAGGTAAGTTAAGATTAGTTAAGCATGCCAAACCAGCAGTTTTTTACCAGTTAGATAAAGTAACAAACATTTGTTAAGCCTGCCAAACCTGCAGTTTTTTTACTTTAAAGGTGTTTTTGGACAGTTTTTACCAATAACTTGTTTCTCAAATAACCAAATATTTCATTGCTAGCAGAAAAGGTCCTGCACAATGCTGTTCATTGATGCCCTAGATCTGTGTGAACAGTGATGTGTAAATTCCTACTTGTTATTGCAAACAGGTATTTCCTACCTGATCCATGCAGAGATAGTTACTTTTAAACTAAGAAAACCATGTGACAACTGACTTAATAGATCAAGTGCTATAAAGCCATCTTGGAAATCCACTCTGACATCAATATCTATTTTTAGCAGCTATAAATAAGGCAAGTAATGTTACGTGTAACTAATAAAGCCATAGCATGTTAACATATACCCACATTGTATCAAAGATCCTGCCCCCATGTTTGACTTTAGTCACTGGATTTTCTCAACTGTTTAACTATAAAATTATTATATATCGCACACTTTTTATGAATGGTTATTGATTTAAAAAAAAAAAAAATGTGCATCGGCCGGGAATCGAACCCGGGCCGCCCGCGTGGCAGGCGAGCATTCTACCACTGAACCACCGATGCTTACGTCAATGTGTATGCCTATAATTGATATAATTGCAAATTTTGTAATATTGAAGCGAGACAGGTGTTTACGTGTTCACGTTTTAAATTTAACATTTTGTCTACACATGTACAATGGATATGCAATATAATTTACCTTAGACAATGCACAAATTTAAACCATTTTTGTCGTCATCTTTGTAAAATCGCGAACGAATCATCCTACAATTCAGTCATATACCGGCTATTTTCGTATATCTCCGGGAATGATCTTGTACACTCGGAACTCCTCGGGTAATTCCGTCAACGTTATCCGAAGCTTGTCGGAGATCGCCGAGTAGGTACGATTGGATCTTGTACGGTTCATATTGCAGACGCAAGATAAGAAAGCTACAACTCCTATACATCAAAACCTAACAACGTTTATAGTCAGACAGTGGTTCAAGCTTTAATTCCGCTATTGTCCAATCAATATTATAATTTTATTTCTTGGGTGTTTTTTTTTTCTCTCATTTAAGAAACCATTAGGGTGGATGGTAATTAAACTGTTCTTTATCTCATTTTCAGTTATCTCTGAACTGGGCACATCTATATTATTGGAGGCTCGGGAGATATCTTCAAAGGCTGCATGGAGGTAATTTCTTACCTATGCATCAACAAGATACCGTTCATGAGACACTCACTAGATCAGACAAAATTGTCATACCTTAACGGCATAGAAAATGACCTTCTTTAGATTACCACACCTCAGGCGCGTAGCTGCATGTATGCAGAATACGCAGCAGCTGCGTACACATTGTCTCCAAAGAATGAAAACATACAATAAATCTTCAATAAAAATCTTACCCTCGTAGAGGTAAAGTGTACATTTATTGCAATCAGTTTTTTGCAGCATGAAAAATATGTATAATTGTTAAATCGGTTTAGTAAAACGTTCTTAGTAGTGGTTTTGTAATATTATATTTTAAACCAGAACTTTTTAGGACGATTACACATTATTGGCGACACTCTTGAGAGCAGTGCCTCTCATGGAATGGACTTTTTTAATGGAGACGATAGTGTAGCAGTCAATAACACGATGCCGGGGGTGTTCCGTGAGACACTTTTCGGAGGAAAGAACCAAGTGTTCCGTTTTTAACAGGGTAACTTGCAGCATAAAAATTGTAGCTTGCCGTTTGGCAAAGTTTTGTTTAACAAAAGAAACCGAGTATACCGATGCTAGAAATGCAGCTCGTAAATACAGATGTAGCAGAGAACAAGGAAAAAAGAAGCAAAAATACTCCACTTTTCATCAGAGTTATGGTTCGTTACTGTCAAATGTTTAAATAATTAATCAACATGTAAGAGAGTGTTTAGTTCCAAGGATAGTCATCTTCTTGTTTAAAGCGCATGCTATCTACGGCGCCTTGGATGTCTCCCATCATTGCTCTTTCTTGTTGTACTTTTCCTGAAATTTAGTTATGTCTTGATACCGAAAACCTACCCCAAAACCACCATGTACGATCTAGAAATACAACTTTTTTTCCGGCGGAGTACGACCCTCCCCCCTTCCCCGGACCACCATATCGGCCATGGGTACACATCATATTATGCCTAGCTACGCCCCTGCCCCCTCTCCCCACCCCAGAAATATAACACTCTGCTGTGAGATCTCAGCTGGACACGTGATTAGTTTATTATACACAGAGGTGTTATTACAAAGAGGTGTTAATGGAGAAAAGGTCGCAAAACAATGGGATACTTAAGTGAAATTGAAATTGCCTCCCTTGTCAGTTAGTAGTTAGGTCCTTTAGTTGGAATTCTAGGACTTCTATCGCCTTTTCTGGAGCAATTTAAAATCGTAAAATGTCTTACTTTTGCATAAATTTAAGCTTTTAATCCATTGAAATACTTATAAAGATATGTTATTGAAACAACAAATGGGATTGTTTGTTGATGATGGTCATCAGAAGAAAGGCATAAAATTCAACATACTCTCCATAGAGTACAAGCATTAAAACCGAGTAATCCGAATGAAAGGCCCTACTTGCATTGAGTTTATTCAGGGGAGACTATTCACTTATGTCTATCATTAGTCACACTTGATGCACATGTGCTTACTGAACTGCACCACTTCACTGATACCACTACAGCCTGAGGCTGTGTCCAACCGGCTAGACCCACCCCACCACCACTTCCTTCTCCTAACCCAGTAACAATGATAATCAAGATAAGGCCACATTCAATGCCTTGAGGAGCTTCTTTGCCAAGTCCAATAACAGTCTGCTCTTCAGACTGGTTGGCAGAGGTAGAATTCCAGTTTTCATCGAAGTGTCGATATACAATTTAAATATTCAGGTCAACCATGTTTCATGCATGAAAAACATCTCTAAAACAGGTACTATGTCAGGTAATAGGCCTTTGGTAAATGGCCAGCAAGGAACAAGTTTATGAAAAACATCTCTAAAACAGGTACTATGTCAGGTAATAGGCCTTTGGTAAATGGCCAGCAAGGAACAAGTTTTTCTTGTGTTTTTAAAAATGTGACACAATTATGTTCATTTTCCCTCTCAGGGATGGATCCAGGGGAGCGGATAGGGGAATGCATACCCCCACACCAACCAGGTAAAAGAGTGGAGTTGTGAAAACACATATATGTAAGCTTAAAAAAATACTAAGCTTTTAAAGTAAATTTTGTCTGTTGACTGCTTAGGGACCAGACCTGGTAGCGCAATTGGTAGAGTGTGGCTCCAGGTACAGGAGGGTTCGATCCCAGGCCACGACATACCAAAGTCATTAAAAATGGTAGTGGTATAGCTCCCTTGCTAACGCTCGAGCAAATATAAGGGTAGCTCCACGACTGGTTGGCCCGGTGTCAGGATAATGTGACTGGGTGTGGTATCATGCCAGGTGTTCACGGCATGCTATACACAGTAAAAGCAGCACTATATCTGCTTCAAGTGGACACCTTCTCCAGATAACTAAAATACTGTTGGTGGGATGATAAACCCAATAAACAAACAAACAAACTGCTTAGGTCGAAGTTAGGGTCCCTTATTATGTGTATATATATATAAATATGGGGTATGAATCATGATCTGTTCACCTTTATCGCAGTCAATACCTTTGAACAACTTGGGGGTGAGAAGTTATCCACCCAATACAGACCAGTTAGATAAAGGTGTGCAGTGTTTAGAATTATAGATACAATTTTGATTTTATCACATTTTTGTCTTTTTTTTTTATTTTCATAATTACAGATTCTGAATTTTATTACCAAATTAATTTTTTGCATTATTTTTAAATAAAAGATTATAAACAACTATTTTTAAGGTCAAACAGCGTGCACGATGGATGTATTATGGCTTTGACAAATAAAATGGTGACTGCATTCTTTATACCCAAAACCCAATTAAAGGATGTAACGCACATTATTTTAAAGGTGGTATCTGACAGTTTAAATAAAAAATTTTTTGTTCATATAAACAAATAAAGTCATTGATATCTGAAAAGGTCCTGCAAAATGTTGTTTGTTGATGCATAAATTCTGACTTGTAATTTCACACTGGTATTTCCTGTCTGAGCCACACCATGTGATAACCTCCTTTTCAGAGCGAGTCATGTCGTCATCCACGTTGTCAGCACCGACGTCAATTGCTATTTTTATCAGAGACCACTTTTGGGCTTATTTATAGTTTTGAGAAGAATGAACATTCAGTTATTTTTTCTTAGTTATGTGTTCTGTTTTACACTATATCAGTATCAGTATTCAAAATCGTCTTTTCTAAAGTATGGGTTTATGCAGAAATTGCGAACATTAGTGAAATGGAAATTGTCTCCCTTGTTAGATAATATCACAATATCCAGGGTATTACAAACAATAGGTAGGTCATTCTAGTAGAAATTCTTGAGACTTTAATCGCCTGTTCTTTTGTAGATATTGCAATTAAAACAGTGAAATTTCTTTCCTTTAGTATAAATAAAACCTTCAAATCCATTTAAATTCTTGTAGAGATTTGTTATTTAAAACAGAAAATGGAAGTTTTTGTTGATGATGGTTAACCTGGATATCACAAGAAAGGCAGGTAAGTCAACATGCACACCATGGAGCACAAGCATAAAAATCTAATGAAACGACCTACCTGCATTTAGGGATTATTCAGGGGAGACTATTCATCAAAGTCTCTCATTATGCCTAAATTCCCCAATGCTGTGTAAAAATATTGTTACATGCAATTGATGTAGGTAAACTGTCAGATACCACCTTTAAGGCACAGGTTGTTTTTTTCTGACAAAGGTGAAGGGTTCTGGGGCTTTTGAGAATAAGAAAAAGGGAAAAACTATTAGTTTGACTATCATTGTAGTAACTGATCTGCATCAATACGTCTTATTTCTGCGTTTTGACAATGAATTTTTGAATTTTATCAGAGTGGAATTTTCATTTTTAGAGGAAAAACTGGTCTTATTATCCGAGGGGAAGTTGCCCCTTCTATCTAAGGTAAAAAAAAACCCATAGATGAGTGGTGCGAAAGTTAATTTTCTGAAAGGTTTTTTATGGCAATCTTGGACTTGGCAATTAACACAAAACAATCATATTCCAAAAGCTGCCAAGTGGAATCTTAGCTTTTATTTTGGTTCTAAGACTCTATATTTGAATTCAGCTAAAAGGGGTGTTTCTAGGTGCCACAAATGTCAATTGGACATATTGTAAATGAAACAAATAAAATAAACACCAGAAGTTATTCCATTGGACCTTGCCATTTTATTCATGTATATACACTGTCAAACATAAAAACTCAAGTATCAACAAAAACAAATATCTGGTTGTTGGTATAAACTATTACACAATTAACCAATATACCAACCACATCCTACAGCACTACAGGTAAAAACTGTTACATGTTGGAGATCTAACAAAGATAGACACTAGAAGTCATTTCCATTTTCCTACTGACTTATCTCCCCACTCTCTAACTCTTCAAAGAATTGTTTCTCTACTAAGCAATAATCATACTACATTTATTACTATGTGTAACATGCAAAAGTCAAATTATACATTGATAGAAACTCAAAAGCAAATAGTGCAGGTCCTGACCAGACATCTCCCAGCTGGAGCTGACTGATCAGGTTCTTAACTTTTAGCTTCATCTTTCACTATTTCACTGGGTCAGCTTGTGCTAAGCAGGCTAAGAACTGATTCCTTTTCTTAAAAAATGTTTCTTCATCACAAAATAGAGCCTTTCAATTGTAATTGTTTACAACACCTTTTCAAATTTTAAAATGTATGTTTGGTGGGTGGGTTAAATCATCCCACAAACAGTACATTAGTTATTTGGAGGCAGTGTCCACTTGAAGCAGATATAGTGCTGCCTTCACTGTGTATAGCCTGCCATGAATACCCAGCATGATACCACACCCAATCACAAAATCCTTCCAACCAGCTGACCAATTGTGGAAATTCCCTTAAATTTGCTTGATCATTAGCAAGAGACTTTGGTATGTCATAGCCGGGTGGTATGTCATAGCCGGGGATCAAACTCAGAGCCTTCCTTACCTGGAGCCAGTGCTTTACCAATTGTGCTACCATGGATATTACATAACATGTATGACTTTGGCATACATTTTTAGAATAACTTACGATAAATGAATGTTTGTCTCCATTAAATTTAAAAACTAAATTCCTTCTGTTTACTTTTTGCTTCTTTTAACCTAGTTTGCTGTGTTCTTATTATATTTTCTACACCAATGTTCAATTATCCTGTTAAAACACAAAAAAGTATTCATCATCATTTATAAACATCACAACAATCATTGTGGCAAATGTGTTAAGATTTCAAACATACATAAATGCATTATATGTTGAAAATTGTAAAATATGTGAACAATGAAATTGTAGTTGTTCCCTTTTCACTTAAATCTTATTAACTACAATGAAACCTTTCTGCAACAACATTTGATGGAGGCACAGAAAACTGTTGCTGTATAGAGGTCTTGCTTTTTAGAGGTGTTGCTGTGCAGAGATCATCATTGATGACAAATTAAAATACCCTATAGAAAACATTTTTTTATTTCAACATTTCTTAACAGGTGTTTTAATAATGTCAAATGAGTAGTATTTCAAATATTCATTACGTAGTTGACAATCAGTCACATTATCCTGAGCACTAAAGATATTAATATAGATGAATGCCGCAACACATAGTCAACATTTCATTCAAATTGTAAGCGGCAGAAAAAGAGTAGTCATCTACATTTTTCACTTCTTACAAATCCTCCAATAAGTTTTGGTGGATTAAATAAACATAATAATTAGTCATATTTACCAATAAACTGTTATTTTTCTTTTGTATAATGTAAAAAGCTTGTGTGAAAATTGAGTGTACACATGCTTATTGTTGGCTTCCTGGGTTTATGATATGAACCTTTCTGTGGGATGGGATTTGCCGGCATTTTTGCCGATACTGTGCAGCAACATTTCTATCATTATAGCACAGGGGCACTTATGAGATGCCCAGGGACTGAACCCGGCCAGTCCATTATACTGACACCAATGAATCAGGCGTAATGCTGTCCCCTTAGCCCCAAGCGTTATGAGGGAAGCCACTATTACCAACTTTAAAGTATTTGGTTTGACCCTGTCAGTGTGCGAACCCACGACCTCCCAATCCGCCAGCCGATGCATTACCAGTTTAGCTATTGCGGCCGGGGAACTTTTCTATCCAAAACCCGTTATGATTATGGTCACAACAGTAAAAAAAAACAACAACCTGATCATATAATAATACAAAAAAGACACTTTTACACATAAAAGTAAAGATTCAAAATAATGTAAACAGGTCATGCTTCACAAACTTATGATTATTTACCAGCTGCTGATATGTCATAAAAGTAAGTGAATATGATGGCTTTAAATGATAGAATGAAATAGAGATTAAAGGCAAAGAAAAAAATATAAAATTGTCAGTATCATAGTTTGTTTTTTAAATGCACATGGTCATAGTTTTTATTTATAATTAATTTCTGGTTAATCAGACAAGATTGTTTTCATTTGATATACAAAAAATAAATTATAATGCTACATATCACAAATGTTAAGTGTTTATTAAGATAAAAAATTTAAGTCTGGGATTTCATCCTTAACAATTAACAAATAGAAGTTTACAAATCACACAATAATTAATATTTGAATGGGATAAACCTATTTAAATAGCAGAATTCTTTTTGCAAGTGCAGAAAGTTGTATTAAATATACATATATATGTAACATTGTCCATTTTATCATTCAACATATAAACTAGGACAAATGCCTCAGTATGAAACTTTAACAGCACCAATATGAAATAATGTCTATTTAACAACTTAATGGTATTCTTAAACTATTATAAAAGAACCCTTTCATAAAAGTTGCCCATAAAATGTGATTATGTTCAAAATGTATGTAATTGTGTGCAATAGAAATCTTGTAATTAAGTGTGTTTATAATTATATACATACAACATTACAACCATAAATATAACAAATGTCAAAATATATAACAATGACAACGTTCAATTCCATAAACAAGGTGTTGGCATAAATAGCTGTAATATCTAATTGAAAAGACCCACACTCTTCAATAGATAGTTTCCACATCAGTGAAGATCCCTTATCTTGGCAGCCATCTTTGATGGCAACTTAAAGAGATTTTCAGATGAATTGTAAAGAATTTTTATTTTTTTGTAATGTCTTCATTTGTGGTCCAAAAATTAAAAGCTATATACCATTGGAAAGCTCTTAAACTTCATATTTTTTAGAATGCAATATTTTTAAAATGAAAAATGCACATAGAATTAATACACAGAAATAAATAAAATTATTGGCTCATCCTTAAACAAAATGAAAAGTGTATCTTTTTATAGTTTTAATATTTAAAAATACTTTATAAAAGCTGTCAAATTAGATACAAAGATCAGTAAAATAGCCTGAAAAAAATACAGTGGTGAGTTTAATACAGCACATATTTGCAAATTTCGGCCTGCAATAGCTTCTGCCTTAACTTGTCTTATCAGTGCCTATGACATCACATGGAAACTATCTATAAAATCACCCTTTTAAAGGCATTAGCACTTAGATTCATGTGCTTTCAAACATGTACTATAAAGGGTGAAGACTTTTTAAATTTGAATAATAGAAGACATTTACAATTAAGGTCAATACTCCTAGAACTATGTTCTTGAACACTGTAAAGCCATCCTCATTTTAAAATTTGCGATAAAGACCACAGTATCTGATTGCTTTGAGATCTATTAATTTGACAAAAGTTTATCTTAACAGTGCTGTAGATTGATACAAAATTGAAGACTTCAAAGCTTGATTTAGGTCAATAAAAATATTAGTTTTGTTCCCATTATCACTTAATAAAGTTAATGAAAGAATGTCTAAATTAAACTTTATAAAATGTCCACATTTAAAGCTTTAAGATGATACCCAACACTGGGATATATTCCCTATGTTACACATCACAATAGTAGGTGGGGTCAACCATTTTGGTCTGGAAGAATTTCAGGAACCAGTCATTATTAGGCCTGCTCTATTGTTGCGATTCAGATAACCAGTCCAGGAGCTGGGGTGTGAAGTAGGAGATGATGATATCTGAACCTGGAACAAAGCAATATAGAAGAACTTTTTTATTTGAGGTAGTACTCTCCAAGTTGATTCAATTTTTTGAAATACATCGCAGAGACCAAGTTTACTCCTTTTGTCACAGTTGCTTTAAGTCAGAATTTTAAGAGACTCTGCCATCAGTGTCATTCAGTATCAAATTATAAGTTTTTCTCTCTCATCTGAATGTGATAACCTCTAATTTATTCATCCTTTAGTTGTATTATGAGTACATTGTTTATAAACTGTTGTCATAGTGAAAATAGATAGATCAGGGGCTGCAACTATGTATGAAGGATGTGATGAATGCAGCTGGTCTAGTTGTGGGGGAAAGAAATAACAATAAAAAAATGTATAAATGGAAGAATAAATATAGAAAGAGTATATTTACAGTTAAAACTTTTTTTTCCATTAAAACTGTATGTTCAGTTCATTTAAAATTGACAATATGACATCATAAGTGATATATTTTGAGAAACTGACTGTGGAGAAAAAAGACTAAGTAAATTTTGGATTAAAAATGTACCAATATGGACTATAATTGCATGAAGCAAATCATAAATATATAATGGAATTAATAGAGAATAGGTATTAGTCACATATTTACTTATATATATATGTAAAAAAGTATTTTATGATAACGTCCCTAAAACAACATCGTAACAGTTATTTGTTGGATAATCCAGATATTTCCAAACCCACTGGTTTTGTAAATTGTTTTATTGGGTTTATCGTCCTACCAACAGTATTTCAGTTATCTGAAGATGGTGTCAACTTGAAGGAGATATAGTGCTGCCTTCACTGTGTATAGCATGCCGTGAAAACATCTTGTATGATACACACCAGTCACATTATCCTGACACCAGGACAACCAGTCGTGGAACTACCCTTATATTTGCTTGAGCATTAGCAATGGAACTATACCACTACCATTTTTAACGACTTTTGTATGTCGTAACCCAGGATCGAACCTGGGGCCTCCCGTACCTGGAGCCGACGCTCTACCGATTGCGCTACCAGGTCCGGTCCACTGGTTTTGCATCACTTTGAAAAACAGCATGTTTATTCCTAACAAGTAACATAAAAAATTGACAAAAAAGGTTGTAAATATTTGTCTAATATTCCTGTTTAACTCATTAAAGTTCACAGTGAAAGGATAAGATATACACCCTTTAACACCAACATCTAACAGTTTTAATATAAACATTTGGAACACTTTCTCACCTGCTCGTCTCATGCTGTGCAGGACCTCCATAAGAGTGGTGCGAAGGTCAAATGCTCCTGCCTTCGCTCCATGATACAACATGGCATACTCTCCTGACACTTGGTAGATGGCCATAGGGTGGGTGGGGTACTGTTCAAGGTAAGGTTAATTGTTTTTGTTTTGTTTTTGAAATACATCGCAGCGAAGGATTATGATCATTATACTGATGTCCAGCTATTTAATGTCTGGGTAGAACCACCAGCGCACCGCAGGTCAGCTGTTAAGACCTTTCCACTTTAAGTCCATCGCCTGAATGGGACTCGAACCCACGTGGTGAGAGGCTACGCAGTCAGAGGAGTTACAAGTTGGCAACTCTACCTCTACGCCAAGGGCACCCCCTGGTAAGTTTAATACTAGATTACTGTAAGGTATGGCTTGCTATTTAGACTTTAGCACAAATGGAAGATATCTAATATAAACTGACAACTTTCCCAATAATAGGTGCATTGTATGAATATGTGTATCATAAATTCTAACCTAATAAAATTAGTTGTATAAAATATACTATATGTTCTCAGTGTTAAAACATCAATAACTCAAAAAAGCATTTTAAAAATAATTATTATATTAATTCAAAGCAGCACTGACAAATCATGATTTTCAATGGATTTTACACACATATTTTTAAACTATATCACGACTTCCTCTCCCTCCCCTTTATTTATTAATAACAAAATTACTAACTTACTTGTGGAAAACTATTTTATGACTGTCCCTCCCTTTAATATGCTACTTACAAAACATGTCTTTTCAAAAGGTTTTACTAATTCATCTGTTGAAAACTTTTTATGATCACCTATCCCTCCCTTTAATATATTATTAACAAACATCATAACATTGTTTTATCCAACAATTAAACATTAAATAACTGTTTAAGTGTATAGTTACACGATAAAACCCCACAAACTTTACAAGTTAAACAAGAAATCAAACATGACTACCTACCTTTGCCTTGATTGTTTTAACCACGTCCAAATATGCCAGTCCTGGTTTGACCATCAGTATATCTGCCCCCTCTTGGACATCACGGTCCTACAAATATATATAAATATAGCAATAATCAACATTTAGGGCATGTTACACTGTAAGTGTGAAAATTACTATCATGGCAATTAACAAAGGAATTGGCAGCTTAAAATGTGTTATATAATTTAATTTTCTTTGCAGATATTGTGTTGTCCTTTAAAAGCAAAAGACAATATCTGATTTCTGGTTCTAAAAAAATAATCTGCTGCTTGGACAAATCTGATAAAAAAGTACATGAACATTATCATTTTAAATCACTGGGATAAATGAGTGCACCTACCACAGCCCTCTCTGCTAGCCCGATGGAGCCAGGAGGTAACTGGTAACACTTCCTGTCCCCAAAGCTGGGCGCTGACTTGGCTGCATCCCTGAAATATATATTTAAATCTGCATGATATATTGCTTGCAAGATTCTATTTTAAAGGACACTAAATATAAAAGTTCATGCTCTTTTGATAAAAATTGGTCAGTCAATTACTGAGAATAAAAATTAAGTTTTTTTTTTCCATTTTTATCTTTCTATATATGATTTCAGCACTCCCTTTGACTCCATAAGATAATAACCCAAAACATAGATAATCTAACTTTCGAACACAACAACATACTGAATGTTTGAAAATGTGCTATTAAAAAATTGTCACTAGTTTAATTTTTTAATTATCAGTTTATTTATAACTACATTAAAAAAATGCATTATTACAACACCTCATCAAGGCAGCTGTAGCAGATGCATATACACCCTTTTCCTTTGATGTTACACCAATTAAGTCTTGAAATAGTAAATGCCTTAAAAAACAAATTTTATTTCTGACACTAAAAAATTATTTTAATTATTGTACAGTATTCAAACATTGTTTGTTTATTGGGTTTATCGTCCCACCAGCAATATTTCAGTTATCAGGAGACAGTGTGTCCACTTGAAGCAGATATAGTGCTGCCTTCATTGTGTATAGCATGCCCTGAACACCACACCCAGGCACATTATCCTGACACTGGGCCAAACAGTCGTGGAACTACCTTTAAATTTGCTTGAGCATTAGCAAGGGAGCTATACCACTACCATTTCTAACAACTTTGGAAAGTCGCGGTCCGGGATCGAACTCGGGGCCTCCTGTACCTGGAGCCGACGCTCTACCAATTGTGCTACCAGGTCTAGTTTCAAACATTGCATCATGAATTTATTGCAAAAGCATACAAAATATAATAATCTAGTGACTGTGACAACAAAGGTTTTAATGTTTTGCACACAAAAACCACACAAATAAAACCTTGACACATGTGTAAGATTCTTGATACAAGGGTCATATAATGATCTTAAACCAACCACTTATTAGTTTAATCACACTATTTTACATATCTCATTCATGGATACAAACACTATAAACCCCTCAGGTGATTAACAATGCATATGTGCCAGAATTGTAATACACAATACGTTGGGTGCACTGTGACCAAGCATAAAGCCATAAAACTGTACATCCCGTGGACTTCCTGAGTTTAGAATTTCGTTCACACTGACAATTTTTTGACGTAATTTATGCCCATATCAGGTGATAAATGAAGGAGCAGTGGGATCATATTCATAAAGAATCTTATTTCTTATTTAAAATAAGACATTTCCTTAAATTAGGAAAAATCCAAGAAATTTCTTTGATTCAATGGTTTTATGAATAAAATTTAGGAATTTTTCATACATGTAAGGAAATATTTCAAGATTTAAGAAAATTTCTTAGACTTAGACAGAAAAAATAAGTAAAATTCTTTATGAATACCAGCCATGAAATGTTTAAGTGTCCTTGGTCAACATTAACTTATACAACAATTGCAAAATGGCATCATCCACCAATCTATAGCAGAGAGACCCTTAAACTAATTTCAGGTGTATGTATCTGACTTTTAGCAGAATTTCTCACAGGTGTGTATATTGTCTTAAAGGTGTTGTATTATGCTTAACCTGTTCCTTTTTTTAACTAACAACTTGACAAAAACTGTAGAAAATTATTATTCTTTAATTGTCTATAAATCAGTTCGGACTGACAAGCACTATGAAAGCCTTCTTATTGTATATCATAGACACTAAAAGGTCCTACCTGATGATTTGTTGTTTATCAAATACACCATTTACAGGTAAACTATTATCCTTAGGTATTGGGATATAATATAAACCATAGGCAAGGTTAATCTTTCTTTGGAAGGATGATTTGTTTTCACTTCAATGGTAGGTCTTGGACTTTCCATCATTTTCAGTATCTTTTTTTATATTCCAAGGGGATTTCTGTTAAATATAGATTTTTAATTCAGAAAGGACAAGTGTTGTCTGTTTTCACTGCCAGAATTTTGTGACCAAATTAGTTTGTTCTTGTTCTACTAATAGAAATATTCTGATTATATAACAGATATACTTTATACTTTAAACATGTGAGTGTGTGGCCATTCATTTCCAAACTCCTGATGGGAATTTTCAAAAACAGTTAACAGTGCTGTTTGCAAAGTTAGATTTAGCCCATTGTAAGCAGGTTTATAATGGTACATGCTCTAACTCTTGTAGTTTCTGCTAAGAAGACTTTCAAAGGTTTATTATTCCCCCTTTTCGAACCTCCCTTGTGGATAAGTAAACTTCTGAAAAACACTTAAGACTGAATATATGTGTAAAATTGAAGCTTATTGATTGAGATAAGAATTTATTATAAAAGTTAAGCAATTCTTTTAAATATAAGCAAATTAAAAGTAAAATATTTTGTATTTCTTACATAAAGAAATAAAAAATACCTTCCCACAAGGGAGATGAGGTTTAAATAAGTTTGGGCCAGAAAGTTTCGAGGAGATATTGTTTAAAGAATGTTGAAGGTGGAAGCATGATGCTGGACCCTTTGTAATCAAAATATTTTACCTGAGCCTATTTTCATGTGAGCTCACAAATGCTGGCAAAAACCCTGCTATCATACAGACACTTACACCTTCATAATTAGACATAAATAAACTTGATTTACTAATCATTTTTCTAGAATCATCAAACACATTTTAACACCATTTATGTGCTTTCTTTTTGAACAAAGGATATTAAAATGCTACATAAAAGAATTGATGTCCTTTCTTCAGATGTAACCTCACTGGACCATGCTCATCTACCTATCAATGACATGTGATTTATATCATTCTATGGCATGATTGTAATCTAAGAACAAATAAGGACTTTAAGCTGAAAAGTAGGAATAAACCAAAATCAAACCAAAAGTAAATGTCCGCTCACCTGAA
Source organism: Sinonovacula constricta (assembly GCA_007844125.1). Lineage (NCBI taxonomy): Eukaryota > Metazoa > Mollusca > Bivalvia > Cardiida > Solecurtidae > Sinonovacula > Sinonovacula constricta. The sequence continues at coordinate 49,825,124 of CM017557.1, forward strand.
AGGACCATAGAAGCTGGATGCAAACTTGGCGCTGTAGCTCATCACAGAGACCTTGTTGCCATAGCCACTCTCGCCCAGGGCCTTCTTGATCGCACCGATACGCCCATCCATCATGTCTGATGGCGCAATAATCTGGCAACCTACATAATAGACATAAGCTTGAACATTTACTGTTTAAAATTTTAAAATCTGGCAACCTATGTTACAGACATAAACTCGAACATTTACTGTTTAAAACTTAAAAAATGCTTTTGATAAAAACTTTATATCTTACTTATATCTAAAAAATATCACCAGTGCTACTTTTTAAACTGTTAAAATAATTAATTTCTCTGCTGTGGGCATTTAAGTTGCATCAATAAATGACAAAAGAAACAAAAGAGGACACACGTGTCCGATGTTACCTGCTTTTGCGTAGCTGACAGCAATCTCGGCAAGCCTTGCTATGCTGGCTTTGTTGTCTATGGTGCCATCTTCAAACAGCACACCTACAAAAAACAACTGGCATTGGAGTACATGGTCACACAAAACATGGGCATCAATGCTCAAAAGGATAACGAAAAGATTTATTCAAGATAAGTTTTTGTATCTTTTTTAAGTGAGAGATAAGGACTTCAAGCTATTGTGATGTTTATTACAATTAACATTTTACCGTCATGACTAAAAAACCAGTACAACATTGAGTTCCTGTAGGCACAATCTTCAGTAGCAACAAAAGATAAATGTCTTGTTCTTTCACATTTGTTGAGACTTCTAAAGTCTAAATATCAACAAGAGAAATTAGTGGATTGTCTCTTCTTATAAATCTTTCAATTCAAGTAATTCCTTTTCTTTGCCTTACTCAGTTTTGCTTGTACTCATGACAGTCTATGTTGACTTTAATGTTTGCATTGTGATTCTTTGATCAACCATCACCAACAAAAATTCAAATTTCATGTTTAAATTACTTATCTTGATAAGTATTTTAATGGATTAAGGGCTCATAAATGCAAAAGAAAGGAATTTCAATGTCTGTTATGACAACTTCTCCAAAAGAACAGGGATAAAGTCCAAGGATTCCAACTAAAAGGACCTACCTTCCTTTTGACTAACTTGGATATTATCTAACAAGGGATATCACCAATATTTCCCAGTGAATGGTTTACAAATTACATGCATAACAAAAAAAAAGACGATGCTTACCACAATGGCCATGACAGGTGTATGGACAGAGGCAGACGTCTGCTGCGATGAGGAGTTGTGGAAACCACTGGCGTAACATACGTATGGCCATAAGGGCGGGTGTGTTGGGGACATCTGCTCCAGTACCATTGTTATCCTGATGACAGAATCAAAGGTGTATAAAAATTGTAAAGCGGAAAAAAATTAAGAAAGGTAAGTTAAAAAGCAGCATGAAAGATACCTCAAAAAGCAGGTTATACCTAATTCAATACATGGGGAAGTTAATCATTAAGTACCATACAATTTTTATATTTTCTGTATATCAAGTACCTTTTAATCTTTAATAACCATACATTTTTTATATTTTCTGTATATCAAGTACCTTTTAATCTTTAAGAACCATACATTTTTTATATTTTCTGCATATCAAGTACCTTTTTAATCATTAAGTACCATACATTTTTTATATTTTTTGTATATCAAGTACCTTTTTGATGTTGGTAGGGACCCCAAAGATGAGTACAGTCTTGAGTCCCTTCTCCACGAGAGGTTTGATGGCATCTCTAAGTGTGTTGATGCCGTATCTGGCCACACCTGGCATACTGGCCACCTCCTGTACAGCATCGTCATCATCCCTGGAGAACAGAGACTTACACATGTTTACCAAGGTATTGTTACACTTTAATTCTCATTTCATCTGATCATAATCTGCTGCAAAACAGACTTAAAGGTGGTATGCAGCAGTATGGACCTTTTTTTCTCTCTCATGCAATACAATAATTCATTATTACACGAAAGAACATGTGAAATGTTATTTATTGGTGCTCTTCATCTAAGTAAAAAGTAAAGCAAAAGACACAACTTGTCATTACAAAAATCTATTTCCTATCTGAGCCATGCTGGACAGTTAACTATTTTAACTTAAGGAAATCATGTGATCACATACTTTTGAGATAACATTAAATAAGCATTCATGTTATCAGCTCTGATGTCAGTTCCTACTTTAGGCTGAAATCCACATCAAACATATTTATAGAATATAAATATTGGATATTTAACGCACTATATTTTCAAAATTTGTACGGTCAATTGAGTTAATGTTCAGCCCCATCTTAAACTAAAGAATATGTTTATGCAGCAATTATGCACAAATTCCCCTGGAGATACTGTTATAAGTATTAACCCATTTATTCATAGAAATGACATTGTAAGCCTCTTGAAAAGCATTCACACTTATTACTCTCATATCCTTGTAGAATCTGCACAATTTAGGGTTAAATTGTAAACTGGTATAGCTTAGAATCTTTAACTATATGAATGACAGACAAGTATTTAAGAATACTTTTAAAGTGTAAAAAAAATAATGAGATGAATTTTCTAAATCATAAGCATGTCCTATAAATGAATGGGTTATAGTCCTATTTAATAACCTCTGTTATCTCCCCTGAATAATTGCCTCCTTTAAACACTCTTTAGCGTGGAGGTTCGCATTTCATTTCTGGTTGAGAGCAAATCAAAAATGTTAACGATGGCAGAAAAGGTGTTAAACTTGACTGAAAAAAAGAGACATTATTGTTGTGTGTGTAGCAATTACAGGGGAGAGTTGACAGAAGGACGCCACCTTTCACAGATTTCCAACTGACGATAAACTGAGAAAACTGTAGATAAGTTGACTTAAAACAATGAGCCAAATTTTCACTTGCAATCTGAAGAAAGGTCGACTTTGTTTAGAGCAATTTCTAGAGGGAAAATACACCAAGGAGAATCCTATACCTTGCAGATTCGTCGTAGACAACAAAGTTTCAAAGTGGGTGGGGAATTGTGTGTGCATCACTCACAGCATAATCAAAACTCCAAAGCGTCTCAAAGATTTAATTGTTTATGGAAAATGTATGATCTATGACAATGTCGAAAGATAAAAAAATAATCAATGCATTTATTATTATTCAAGTATAAAACAATGGCTGCGTTTAATAGGTTACGCGAGCAAATCGAAACAAAGACCATCATGTGACGTTAACAGCTGCCAATTTGCACAAAGGTCATTAACAGTCACACCTCTAGTGCATGACCGCAATAAAAACAACTGACGGTCACACATTGACTTTCAGGTTTTGTTGAGTGGCCGCTTATTACATGTTAATAAATGAAAGAATTGTCAGTTTAAGATGACCGCTGATTGGACGAAAATTAAAGAACAAAGTTAATTACGATTAATTTTAGTCAATCATAGATTCGAGGGAACTTGTAATTAATGAACACTTCGCAGTTGTGTTTATTGTCAACAGTTTGTCAAATAAGATATAAATAGAATCCGATTCTGATAAAAATTCAGTCTCCCCAAACAAGCCAAACTGTAATGGCTTTCCAATGCGTAAATTGCAACTGTTTTGTTACAGCAAGAATGCACGCTATCCAGTGCGATAGATACAATGCCTGACAGCAATTATGTCACTAATATGGGAATATATAATTCATATATGGTACAACTATTCCCAATTCGGGACGACTATTCCCGGTACGAGAATGTAGTGGTACTGCTATTCCCGCACCCGACATATACAAGACTATGCTTCCCAATTTCTATGTCAATTCGTATATTATGTGATAACCATCAGAGATGAAATTCACAAAAGAAGATTGTGTCAACTATGTATTGACATGTTATGTCCGCATTTGTATATTTGTCATATTATGTCAATTAGAAAGAGGAGAAAACAATGTTTATATGAACATAAAACAAGGTATCGGATAGGACATTTATACTGAATTTCCTTAACAAAAGAAGAAATGTAATTTACCACTAGGATTTCATCTGCTGAAAATTTGTAATGACTAAGTTTTTGTCTACACAGGGAGACTGTATTGAGAGAAATCTTAATACATGTAGTTTCATATAATGCCAGGGATCATCCTAGGGAGAAGTTTAGGGAGAATTGCCATTAGGGAGAAGTGGAAGAATTTAGGGAGAAGCGTACTGCGTTTTACGTTAACTTACTATACCATGTGTAGTTGTTGGTGTATTTTAAGTTGTTTATATATCTTTATTAGTTTAATTAAGGGTGTATGTGTCGTTTTGTTGCATTTGTTGTCTGTACTTATCCAAGGAAACAACAATATGCCATTTAATATGTACATCTTTCTTCATGCTAAACTCAACTTTAGTATAATCTAATTCTGTTGATCTAACTGAAGAAATTCACTTAAGTTAAGAATGTTCCCCATTAGATCAGGTTAAACATCTTTTATTTAAAAAAAAATGAATTTCTACTGAGGTCATGTCCACTAAAAATGGTCTCTGACAATTTGCCTTTAGTTGACACAATGCTCTATATGTAAGGTAGCAAAGCAGTTGCATTTCGGTATTTGGAAAATGTAAACTGAATAAAGATAGAGCTAGGTTTTGTAAGATTCTCCCCGAATGGCGTTACAAACAACTCTCCTTCGCGTTTGATGCGGTCTTCTTCATCGTCTAATTTAATGTCACTTAATTTCCGTGTACCAAGCTTTTCTATCGCATATTATAAGTTCCGGACGATTCCCTGATACATGCGCCCATCTTTCTCTAAGAAAGTCTTTCAGTTCACGCACTGATAATTTTGAAAATTTGCACAGATCACCGATTTCATTGTTTACAGACGTCATCTTGTTTGTTTTTTTGCTCACCGGAAGTTGTACGCAAAACGAACGATAACTCTTCAAAGGGAGATAACAAGGGTTATTAAACAGGACTATACAGGCAAACTGTCAGATACCACATTACAGACTGGTAATCTTTTACTCCTGCTGACAATTGAACTACAGGAAACATTATTGGACAATCAGTCTATTGCCATCACCAGTATACTATTATCATCATCCATGGCAAAAATGGCCAGACAGATACCATGCTATTTTTTCTAAATAACGAATACTTAACTGAGTCATTTTCTTACATGAACTTAAAGACATATTGTAAGATACTCAGGATTCTGGTCAGAAAGCTCCCTGTGAAAGCTTGCAAATCTGGATCTACACTTCTTGCCAAATTAGCCTGACCAATATGTTCTAAACAGGATAAGATTAAATGAAATACAGAATCAGATTCAATATGATATACAGGTACATGGTAAATAGGGGCATGTGTGAATAGTTATTTGTATTCTCCATTGGAACAATGGTAGGTATTTCTACACATTTTATTACTAATGGTTCTACCAAGGAACAACTGTAGATATTTCTACTCATTTTATTACTGATGGTTCTACCATGTATGATCTACTTTCTGTACAATTAAAGCAGTCTAAGGCATTCCTTTACTCCAGTTTTCATTTTTTGTCATATGTAGAGTAAATACCATCCTGTACTTAAAAAACAACAACAAATATGGTGGCACTGTGAATTGTAAAGGCATAATGAAAAAAGCTTTTGATGAAAACAAAATGGTGGTTTAATTTGAATGGTGAAAGCATCTTGAAGTAAGAATTAGAGCCATCAATCAAAACAACTATCAATCATTGAAGCATATTTATATAACTTACGATATGTATACCACTTTAACTTACATATTTGTTATTATGTCTTTATTTTGTAAATAAATGCTACCTAATGTTCATCCAAAGTGAGTAGTTTGCAATGTTACACATCACTGAAATTAAAATTGTAAATCTCAAGCCGTGTGCAAAACATGTTTTTTACATTTACAGCAAAATACAGAAAACTTACAGAACAAAACCAGAGTGTGTGTCAGATGAATACAATAAGTCAACACAACACTTTCTTACCAGACATTCTGAGTTCATTACAGATAAATAGACTTAACAATAGCAGTTTACAACACCATACACACTTCCTTGTCTGGCAGTTACTTCCAATATACAATCAACAAAAAAATGTTGTTGTTGTTGCAGCTAATGTATAGGATCATATTACTGGTCTTGGTTTCAAGTTCCTTAGTACCAACAATACATATAAACAAAATTTTTTCCTAGACAAAAAAGCTACAATTTAGACTAAAAAATGTTTTGAAAATATACATTTTGCTGGAGAGTAGAAATGTAACAACTTTAAGATAAAGGGAGCATCTGTGGCGTAGTGGTAGAGTCACAGATTTGCAACTCCTCTGACTGCTTAGCCTCTAACCGTGTGGGGTCGTGTCCTGTTTGGGGCGAAGAACTTAATGTGGGAAGGTCTTTCAGCTGATTTGCAGTGCACCAGAGATTCTTTGGCAACTAGTGATCAGGGGCGTGCCTTTTGACTATAAGCACTATTCCTATCAGGGTCACGTCCCACCTAACCCCGACATTGTTTTTAGAATGGTATAGATGCATTCTTGGGGGGTACTCTATCTGTCTTAGTACAAAGGGTAGGAAGAGACAGATATACGTCAAGTAGGATTGCAGAAGAATTTGTAGAATTTGGAAAAAGGCTTAAATTACACAGATTAAAATAAAGAAGACAACTAACTGCTAGTGCCTAACCCGGATTAAACAACGATTTTTATTCGCTTCTTGGCATAAGCCCAGTCATACCCCTGATGATCACAAGTAATTTGTTTAGAAAATCCTTGCACACATAATTCTATTAAGATTTCCATACAGACAAATATCCTGACCAAATTTGGTGAAGATTGGGCCATAAATATGGCCTCTACAGGGTTCATTGGCTTTTTTCTATGATTTAACCTAGTGACCTACTTGTATGACCCCACATGACCCAGCTATGAACTCATCTATAATTTCATGTAGATAAACCTCTGACTAAATATGGTGAAGATTTGATTAAAACTGTTGCCTCTAGATTGTTCTCAAGCAATGTGTTGACACCAAATGAGATGCAATGCCCAATGGACAAAGGAGTATCAAGCAAGCTCACGTTGAGCAAGTTTTGCTCAGGTAAGCTCAAAAAAAGGTTCCCACATTAAATGATTTTGTTTGTTGTTTTTTCTCTAATACCTCACAACAACCAATTGTAATCTTTATAGTAACAGCCAGCTATTTTGGTGGAGGAAGACCCCAGACTAATGCCTGGAATGAACCACTGGCACACAGCTGATCAGCTGGAAGACCATCCCACATTAATTCCTTTACCCATAAAGTAACTCAAAGTTGTGAAAGTGTGGCCTAAAATTGCAAGACAGTAATAAAACATATTTAAAACTGGGTGGTTATGGCTGTATAGCTCTAAAGCCTGTATCTTATTATGAGTAAATTAACAAAGGAGGATAAAACCATATCACGACTGCAAGTAAAAATAACCACAATGCCAGTATAGGCATTTACGTCAATGAATGATCTGTTTACCATTTATGTAAAGCTCAAGGTGAGCGTGAGAGATACCAGGTATATTTCATGCTAGAGTGAGCAGGATGCAATCATGGTAGGGGTAATAAAGACATAGATGTTCAACAAGTCTAGCTGGAAATACAGCTTAGGCAGGATCACAGAGAACTTGTTTAACAAGTATGCAAGTAACACTGGCTTTAACTTTATGTCTTTAGACAACATATACAGTAATGTACTTAGAAATACCCCCTAGGATGAAACAAATGAGCAGAATAAAGATGGAAACAAGTTTGGCTGACTGTATATACAGCCCAAGACAGTGATATACCTGTATTAAATTTAAAGATCCTGTTTAGTTCTCTGTATTGCTAGTTATCAAAAAACAAAAAACATGCATTTTAGACAGAAAAGTTTGTTTAGTAAGTCAATGATAAATATAACTTTATCATGCTTTTTTTTTTCATTTTTCTGCTACATCCTGGTGACAACCTAAAAAATGTCTTAGTCATGTGCTTATAGCTACTGGTTTAAGCTTTGGCTGCCCTATTCATATTCCTTACAACTTTGCTGCAAACAGTACAGACGCTGATTGGACTGATCTGGATCTGCCTAAGCCAGAATAATTTGTTTCTTTATTGGGTTTACTCCCACCAGCAGTATTTCGGTTATCTGGAGACAGTGTCCACTTGAAGCAGATATAGTGCTGTCTTCACAGTGTATAGCATGCCTTGGACACTTAGCACGATACCACATCCAGTCACATGAGCCTGACACCAGGCAAACCAGTTGTAGAACTACCCTTATATGACGCTTGAGCGTCAGCAAGAGAGCTACACCACGAACATTTTAATGACGTTGGTATGTCACGGCTAGGGGATCAAATCCGGGGCCTCCCGTCTCTGGAGTCAACGCTCTACTGATTGCGCTAGCTGGTCCGGTATGAATAATTTGTGCTTAGCAGGCTAACAGTTAAAGGTAAAGTAAGAACAAGATAAGGAATAATATACATGAAACATTGATGTTCTGCTGGTAGTTCTCTAGATTTCATTGTTTATACAAAGGCTTACAGTACTGAAAATCACGAAATTGACAATTTTCCCGTTTCCACTCCGTTTCCACTCCGTTTCGTTTCCATTTCAGTTGGAAGCGTTTGCCGCTCCGTTTCCATTCCGCTTCCGTTGCGTTTCCGTTTCGTTTTATTCGCTTCCAGCGCTGCATTTCAAACGCTTCCAGCGTTTCTATCGTTTCTTCCGTTTCTACCGTTTCAAGCGTTCCGTTTCGCTCCGTTCCGATTTTGACTAAAAATTTCGTTTAATAAATTTCTAAAGGTGAAGTACTTCCAGTGTGTTTGCAAAATGACGAAAGAAGTAAACATTCTAGGGAGAGGCAAAAGTCTTCCATCACATATAAAGGAATCGGCAGTAGATTGTTTGTGACGAGGATATTCAGTGTCAGTCACCCGGAGGGAAATTGCAGACAAAAAATACCCTTAACAACCAGCACCTGCAAATAATCCTCAAAATTCAGGGAGTGCAGTATTGAGAAGATGCCTACCTACTTGTCTTCGCCAGACGTCATATCCCGGAATAAACAAACAAGAAATAACTTTCAAATATGGTCCACACACACCCAGTATCCTAAAAAGTTAACTTCTCTGTGACGTGTTAATCCGCAAAAAAAGCGTAATGGTGATCCGACCTTGAAATAAGACGATATCACACACAATTTTTTTTACAACTTGCCCCCGGACGTTTGCCCCCCGCCCCTATAAGTGCAGACCGGACGTTTGCCACCCCCTCTCCCCTTCAAATAAAAAGGTCCTTCAAATAAAAAGGCCCAGCGTTTACCCCCATCCCCACTGCCAAAATAAAAAGGCGAATGTTTGCCCCTTTCCGATATTTGTTATATGGCGGACTTTAGATTTAACATCTCGCTGATAGTAACGTGTAATATCCAATAATTTTAGATAAGTATTACTCACTACAGTCACATTTCATGGTTAAAATGATTATCTCATATAAACATGAACATGTTGTTTTGTCGAAAACAGGCACATACATAAAGTCTCATAGAACAAACAACTTTCTTAGAAACAAGTGTGTGTTGTTGTGTTTTCGGTTTGCACATATTAGCGCCAATTAACGGCTGTTAACAATATTGTTCACGCACTTATAACATGAAGTCGCTAATTATATCAATGTGATTTTAATTTCTCCAAGGTTGTAACAAATAAATGCGGTGAACAAATAAATCATTAGATGCGGTGTAATTTCTTTCTGGAGAGGAGGGCTCTCTGGCTAACACTGCAACATCAAAGAATATTCTGGGAAACAATCGCCGGTCACTATCATTTGAAGTCGCCGAAAAGATTTTTTTTTGTTTCAAATTGACCGACCTATTATTTCTCTCAATACTGTGCAACATGATATCGATCGATACTTGTCTTCAAGCTGCCATTTAGAAGAGAGAGAGGGTGTGAACGCTGGGTACTGTTTAGGGATTAAAAATGGTAAGTACGCGTGAACGGCGTGTGCTATGAAAAAATATGCAACGTTATTGACGATTTACCTTCGCGGCATAAATATAAGTTCTAAAGGAATGATAGTGGAGGGAGGAAACTGTACTATGTAGTAATATTTCAGACTGCGCATGTTTTTACTTATATAAATGTCCTTACAAAAACTTTTTAGTCCTTTTAATAATCATAAACAATTTTATAAAGGTATTATTTATATTGAAGGTATGGATTAACTACAAAAGAATAGGCAAGCCATTGAAATAATACATTTGCAATAAACACGAGATGAAAATATACATTAGACTGTGTTCCTTGATGTGTCTTCTCTTGATAACAATATTTACAAAAAACACGACAATTAATGTAGTATTTACTATAAGAAATCCCCAATCACCACATCCACGTTTCCTCTTCTTAAACTAAAAAATAGTGGGTGGGGAAAGGGTGCACCATTGTGGGTACTACTAAATATAGCGTTAGGTCCTTTTATGAGACAAAAAAGATATCGTGTACCTTAGTGTTTTTTCCTTTTTGTTGTCCTCGCGTAAGTCAATGCATATTGCTCATTAAAAGGTGAAGGTCATAAACCACGCGACTGCCATAAGGTGACATTTTCAAACACAGCTGCATAGAGGATGCATGTGTTCTTGCGAAGTGGAAAAGACGCCAAAACACGGTCACACTTCCTGTCCACTAGACAAACAAGGTGTCATAAAACTGCCAATTAGCTTAATTAGTTGGGGTGTCCGCTCATGTCTTAAAATTAGGGATTCAATTAGAGTAGAACTTTATGATGGCATGAACCCTACCCACGCGCATGGAGAAACATAATATCAATTTACAAAACGATATATTTTAAATTAATATATTTCTATCTTTAAATGGGTACAAAAATTAAGTACCCGGTAGGGCCCTCATTAGACCACATTTTGGCATAGAACATTCAAGACATGAATGGGAAAATGAGCCGTAGCCAGGCCTCATTCAAATAGTTGCAAGTCAAGTAAAGTCAAAAGTTGTATGCAGATTCTTAATCGCGGTCCACAAATTCCGATTAATCCTATATATGTAACAGCGCATTATGGGAACTATGCATTTAGAAATAGGAATTTTGATACTATTGTCCAAATTTACAACATTGTTCATTATAAGATATATAACAATTAAGATTAGAAGCAGAAGAAACTTTGCTTGACAAAGAGGCAAGATAAAATAAAATACATATCCATACCCCTGTAACTAAAGTAATGATGATGTAAATGACGGTGCTGCTGCTGCTACTGCTGCTTCTGCTGATAATGATGACGGTGATACCGATGCTGTTTATGATTATAATGTAAATGGTAATAACGGTTACGGTGATGCTGATGCTCATGACGATTATGATGTAGATCGTGATGCCGGTGATGCTGCTTTTGATGATGATTAGTGGTGATTATATAAGTAATATGGGATCCTGATGATGAACATGTGTGATCAGGTGAATTTAATGGCGGTAATGATTATTATGTCTTTAATATTTATCGTGATGTAAGTTTTTATCACGGTTGTTTTATTTAACTGTCAATCGATGATTGTATACGTGCACTATTTGGCAATCTATGGTTATTCAGACGTTGAACTTTAGGATCATACTTGTCATTGGCTCTGAGGTTCTTGATTGGGTCACACCTTGCAATAATACATAGCATTGTTTGTTTGTTTTATGTGTAGTTGTTTTATGTTTTTTGTGTTATATGAGATGTGTAACCTTCTTTTGGTTGAGGTTTAATTTCATTAAGTAACTTTATTTTGTACCACGCAATGCATTCTTTGTAAATGAAAAATACTTTCAGCAAGTATGTTCACACAAAAATGATTGGCGTAGTTGATCCGGGAACGGACCATGCAGCTACAAAGTAATTAGCGAAAATTCAAACTCGGGAAATGCTGCGACATTGCGCGCGCATACGTGATATGACAGCTGTGTACACACTATCTTCATATGCCAAACAATGAAGACTAAGAATGTCGATCCAAGGCGGATGTTAAGCTATTCATTGGAATTAATTAAAACATCAGTTTCGACAGAAACGCAATATTATAGTTAAATTGCGTGTTTAATCGTGCGGTGTGATTTTTAGTGCAGTTTCTGTTTTGACGGTACACGATGACTTGGACAACTCGTGCGGTTTCGGAACTGTAATGTACAAGTTTGATAAATACGATTTTTTGATAATAATTTATGTTATTTCTTTCTGCAGAGTACATATAAAAGCGCGTTTGTGTTGAAAAATTGAAGCCAGTTATTGTGTTCGTTTACATTTATTTCGTACCAAGAAACGGTTGAAATGTTACTATAAATAATCGGGTGACCTAGAAACGTTTGAAGCGGTAGTGAAAATAACTCTACCGTTACGAGCATTCCGATTTTTCCGTTTCTACCGTTTCTAGCGTTCCAAACGCTCCGGTTATAGCGTTTATACCGTTTACACCGTTTCAAGCGTTTGTAGCGCTCCGTTGCATTTCCATTTCCACTCCGTTCCGTTTCCGTTTCAACAGGAAACGAAAAACGTTTCATTTCCATTTCCACTCCGTTCCGTTTGTCAATTTCATGATTTTCAGTACTGTAACATATGCTGGTTATCATATATAGTCTATGAGTTCTGTGAGTTTATCCAACAAAAGCATTCAGCTTAATGAAAATTACATTTTTAACAATTCTGAAAATTTTGGCGATACTTATGTATATGTATATATATACTGTACTATATAAACTTTTATTATGGAAGAATTCATTTACAAGAGGATATTCCCTGTTACTGTTGTAGGCAGTTCAGCAAGCATGATTTTGTAGATATTTACATGTATATAATCAATTTAAATAAATTATTCAAAAATTACATGTGCATCACATCATCAGAACTGCTGTAACAGAATGGGTGACATATTTCACCATCAATCTGTCAGTGTCAAATGACATGATATTAAGCCTGAGGCATCATGAGTATTTACATTAACATGAATAAAATGAATTCTAGGCTAATGAGTCATTCCTGAAAAATCATTCCACAGACTTGTAAGATCATTACTGGGAATTGAGAAAACCTATTTCTCTAATTGGAAACCTTCATCTCTAATTAAGTAGAAATTATTTTAGAGAGTGCAGAAAGCTTAATCAAAGAATTGAGTTGCCAGATACTGAAGTACATTGCTCCAGGTACTCATTACATGCATCGCTCCAGGTACTCATTACATGCATCGCTTCGAGTACTCAGTACAGGAGTACTGGTCCTACCTAGTAGTGGAGAGAGATTAATATATGTTACAAGAAAGAGCCAGGAGGTGAGACATCCATGGCGCCATAGAGAGCATGTGCTTTAAACAAGAAGATGACTATCCTGGGAATAAAACACTCTCCTATTCTGTTCATTAATTACATAAACATTTGACAGTAATGAACCATAACTCTGATGGGAAGTGGAGTATTTTTGCTACTTTATGTGTTTTCCTTGTTCTCTGCTACATCTGTATTTACAAGCAGCATTTCTTACATCGGTATATTCAGTTTCTTTTGTTATACAAAACTTCGCCAAACGGCTACGTTTTGTATGCCACTTTTTATCATTGCAAGCTACACTGTATTGTTGCAAGCTACCTTGTTAAAAAAACGGAACAGTTGATTCTTTTCTCTGAAAAGTGTCTCACGGAACACCTCCAACATCGTGTTATTGAATACTACACTAACGTCCCCATAAAAAAGTATTCCATAAGAGGGACCGCTCTCAAATGCGGTGCCAACAAAACTTGTTTCCCAATGGGATGTAAATAAATAGGTTTATACTAAAAGTACCAAAAAATAAAAAACATGTCAAGCGTATCATTATAAAAAAATAAAAAAATGTGGTTATAAATAACAAGACATTGTCTTTTCAAGATAAACTAACCTACGTTGTTTCAAACTTGCATGTTTACAATGTTTATCTGGTCCAGACTGGGTCACCTCATTTCTTGAACAGTACAATGATCAATGTCAGAGACCATCATGAGGACACTCATAAAAGAAATCGTCCGCAGCATGCTACCTTTGTTTAAATCTTACTAAACTATTAGTAATTTTGCTAAACAACTGGCTCTTTTGCAGATAACTAGAAAAAATAACAGCCATTATTATAAAGGTATTTTATTTCATCTTAACTGCAAAGATATTATTTAAAAAAAAGTACATTGCTTTGTGTTGCTTGTCATGACTTGGTTTTTTAAAGTAAAAGAGGTTGCTATTTAAATATGCAAAGTGACTAAGATCTCTTTTTAACCAGAGGTTAAGGTTGTTAAGTGAAGTGACTAGAAAGTAAATTTTCTCTTTTAGTAATTAGGACCAATCTGTGATGGGATGGGATTTGCCGGCATTTTTGCCAATACTGTGCAGCAACATTTCTATTATTATAGCACAGGGGCACTTAGTAGATGCCCAGGGACTGAACCCTGTCAGTCTATATACTAACACCGACAAGTCAGGCGTAATGCTGTCCCTTTAGCCCCGAGCGTTAGGAGGGAAGCCACCACTACCAACTTTAAAGTCTTTAGCTTGACCCGACCGGGGTTTGAACCCACGACCTTCCGATTCGCAAGCTAATGCTCTACCACCTGAGCTATTGCAGCCAGTGGACCAATCTGGAAATAACCTTAAAATTATGCACGATAGCTTACTATATGCTTTAAATTAAAGGAAAAAGGAACATTTTGCTGTTCAGTCTCTTTAAAGTATGCCATGCTATGGACATAAATCACAGTGTTATGAAAAAATCTTACATAAATCGGCTAAAGATAACAAGTACTTGTGCTAGAACAAGTGTCATCCTGTTTTGGAATGTACACCACTCCATTAACATACTATCAGATAACAGTGTGGCCAATCCATATGGGGAACAAACTGCCAATCTGCCAACATACTTGTGTAAATGAATTTAGAGCAGTTTATATTGACTATAATTATATATTATATATAAGCTCCTTAAGCTTATGTTTTTGCTGATACTGTGCAGCAACATTTCTACATTATAGCACAGAGGCACTTATGAGGTGCCCAGGGATTGAGCCCGACGGGTCTGTTATACTGACACAGACACGTCAGATATGATGCTGTCCCCTTAGCATCTAGCCTTAGGAAGGTGGACACTACTACCAACTGTAAAGTCTTTGGTTTGACCCGTACTACCACTTGAGCTATTGCGGATGGTGCAGTGGCTTGAACATGTTGATCAATCAGTGGGGACAAAATGTAACAGTACATCGGATTAAGTTATAATAGGCACCATGTTAACAGCAGATGGAATTAATGAATTTACTGCAAGACTACACAACAAACAACTGCAAAATATGTTAAAAACAACAAGAAAAAAAAAGATAAGAACTTTATTTAAGTTCAAACAACTTATTCAAAACTGTGTACTTTAAATTTAAGTCCTGCCTCTTCTTCATACTAGTTTAACATGAATTTAATGTTGGCTTGTCTTAGTGCTTCAGTTAATGCCACAATTCGAAAAAGTGTCTGCCATTACATTTGACAATTTGCTGAACAGGTTTAGAATTGTTAATAAGTTAGATAACTGATTGAGAAAGCAGTATGTCATGGTTTCAGTCCAGTCCATCAACCTTGTAAGCAGTGTGAACACATGTTGAAACAAGAGGGTCGTGATGGCCCGTAATTGCTCACCTGAATCCACATGACCCACTTTAAAACATATGTAAGATTTCATACTGGCAAACATTCTGGCCAAGATTGGTGAAGATTGGGCTATCAATGTGGCCTCTAAGTGTTTTCACAAGATTTTTCTTAAATGTGACCTAGTGACCTACTTTTTGACCCCACGTGACCCAATAAAATACTCATCCAAGATTTCATGCAGACATGCAACCTGATCAAGTTTGGTGAAGATTGGGCTATAAATGTGGTCTCTAGTATGTTCACATGCTTTTTCTAAGATTTGACCTGGTGACCTACTTATTGATCCCAGGTAACCCAATAATGAACTCATCCAAGATTTCATGCAGACAGACATTCTGATCAAGTATGATGAAGATTGGATAAAAACTGTGGCCTGTGGTGTGTTTACAAGCTAAAATATTGATGACAGAAGAAGCGGTTTCACAAAAGCTCCCCTTGAGCATGGTGTGCTTAGATGAGCTAAAAACCTGTTTGGGAATTAAATATTAACTGAGAATAAGCATTCTAAACATTAATCTCAATAAACCAACAAAATAATTAGGCCAATATTATAAAATAAAGTACAGTTTGCTTTGTTATATAAGATGGATAAAAAAATAATTTTAAGCAAGCCAACATATTTTTTCTTAATTAAAAAGAATCAAAATGAAGCTCTCAACATGTTTTAGTTACAGTCAAGTTTAAATTATTAGTTTGCAATGTAAATCATTGCCTTTAAAGTATTGTGTGTTCTTGTTATATATACAATGTCATACAATGTTCACATCAACATGCCTAGACTATGACTCACTTTAAAAAAACTATACTGAACTGGGTACCATGCAGTCGCAAAATATCAAACATGATTCATGCAAAGGCTGTAACGGTGCTAAATGTACATTTTTAAAGTGTGTAAAGCAGCTAAAATACACAAATAAAGTTTTTAAAAGAACAGTTTAATTGGATAACAGTGCTGAGATTTCCAACAGATTTTTTTTACTGCCAATACTTTATTGAACATTTTAAGATGCATGAGAATTCTAAAGATAAAATCCTTCATGCAACATATATTGTGCAAGATCTAATGGTCCTAAACAGACACTGATGAGATGATTGCATGACAAACATTAATTATAACACAAATGAAATATTGACTATGATTCTGAATTTTATTCTGTAATCAATATACAGTACACATATATGCAGTTAGTGAAAACTTGCTGCTGTTAAAGTCATGTGATTGTGTTATATCAATTTGTTCGCATTATTTATTAATCACAGCCATTGTTTATGCTTGAATAATAATTGCATTAACTATTCTTTTATCTTCAAAATTGTCATAGACCATATATTTAAATCAGTAATTGTCAATTAAACGAAATTGTCATAGACTATATATTTAAATCGGTAATTGTCGATAATCAAACAGAATTCAGTTACAAACACGAAATGATTGGCAAATACAAGATGGAATATTTAGAACATATCAGCAGTACAGATACTTTTTTTTAAAAAACATCTCTAGACTAAAAGATTTTCAATATATGTTATATATGGTACAACTATTCCCAATTCAGCACGAGATTTTGCAACGGAATGAGATTGTAGTGGTACTGCTATATCCGGAGCCGACAAATGTACCACATATGAGAGTTTTAATGCGCAGAAATTTAACCAGGAGCGCCCCAGGTTAGTAAAACAACTAGATGACGACCATCCATTGTATAGATAGTTTCCACATCAGTGAAAATCCCTTATCTTTGATGGCAACCTAAGGGGATTTTCAGATGAATTGTATAGAAGTGTAAATTTTATTTTCTTGTAAATCCTTCATTTGTGGCCCAAACATTAGAAGCTATACACCATTGGAAAGCTCTTGAAATTCATATTTATAAAATGAAATACTTTTAAAACTGATAAATGCACAAAGAATTATACACAGAAATCAATAAAATTATTGGCTCATCCTTAAACAAAATGAACAGTGTAACATTTTTGCTTGTATTTTTGTACCTTTTAGATTTTCAAATTATAGTTTTGATATTTAAAATACTTTATAAAATCTGTTTAATTTGATATAAAATTCAGTAAAATAGAATTAAAAATAAATAGAATAAAATAAGAACACAGTGGTGAGTTTAATACAGCACATATTTCCAGATTTCGACCTGCATTAGCTTCTGTCTTCAAAGATGGCTGCCTTAAACTGTCATGTTATTAGTGCATATGACATCCCATGGAAACTATTTATATTTGTCAAGGACCCAAGGACAATTGAACATCATTTTCCTTCTAACAACCATCTTATTTATGTCTGCACCATTACCCTGCTTGTGGGAACGTTTAGTGCTTCAAAGTGGATTTCAAGAGGTCACAGTAGACAGAAAACATGTTAATAAAGTGGAAATTTAAAGCAATGTTATTTTTTTTGGTACTGGTCCAAAAAGGCCACAAACCAGAAAGGCCCGTACCAAAAAGGCCGCACCAAAAAGGCAAACCTAAAAGGCCGCAAGCCTCAAAGGCCTTATATAAAAGGAGATGGTGAATCTAATATGTTATAAATCTTAATACAGTAAATGTTATATGACTATATATGATTATAGATTGCTTATGTGTTATATATATAGTGCTTTTATTTTGTAATTTCTGGTTTTGTTATTTTATCATTAAACTATCTAGCATCAAACGCATATTCATAATCCTATACTGCATGAAACTTTCGGCCTTTTAGGTTTGCGGCCTTTTAGGTTTGAGGCCTTTCTGGTTTTCGGCCTTTCTGGTCCCCAATCATTTTTTTTTGGTGATAAGCTTGTTATGTGTTTTTACAAAACCAACCCTCCATAGTACGTGCGGTTACACCTGTGCCATCACCAAAGTTCTTTTTATAGACAAAAAATTACTTATTAAAAGAACAGTAAATTTGCTGTTCATAATCCATCTACAGACGTTGTTAAACTTTAAGTATGTTATGAAAAATAATTTACCCCACCCATCATTTCTGTGTTATGAAGGAGAACTGAATTTGACTTACGTGACAAATATTGGATATATCAGATTATCTGCTGATATATGCGTGTTCATAGTCTGCCATGATCTCAAAATCGGATGGTGATATCCACTGTGAAGAATTACGTGTTCACACATCTTTAAAATATGCTGCAATGGGCGAGTGTTATTGTTGCACGTCGTCCCCGAATTTGACAGCACGGAAAGGGAATCCCTCTTACCCTCAGCCAATCAATTTCAAGTAATGACGTCAATAATGTCAACAGCGTTCGGAACACCTCTCGGGAAATCCTTGGAACACAAGGGGGAGAACCATGAAATTCTGAGCTATCTCCCTTGAAGTTTGTTGACAATTTAGGATGAAGTCCGAGTAAACGATCAAACAAAAACAAATGGCGTATTACAGACTTCACGTTCCTTTTGCAAATGAGTAATAAATAATTATATATTTAGTAAGATAATATTGAGCCCACGCTTCTAGAAGCCAGAATAATGGCGTGGGCTTTTGGAACATGGCAAGACTTTCTTAAAAAGAAAGCTTGCAGGTTCTTTTTAAACCACTACCTAGGACAGTTTCTGAAAGAGAAACTGTCACTGGATCAGCTGAGCCTAGATTTGTACAATGGAACTGGGAAAATTTCTGACCTTAATCTTGACGTGCAGGTAAATGCTTCTTTAAAATTGTTGATAATGATAGATTGTTCTTAAGATTCTTGGTCCAAGATGGAAGCACTTTATCTTTTTTATTAACTTCTCTAATCTGATCTTTAGTTACACCTTGACAATGTTGGTTGCAGGAGGTTGTGTTGACTCTCCAGTTGCCGACCTTTTGGCTACACTAGCTTTGATGTTTTATCAACCTAATTGCTAATAATGAATATGTGAATAACACACATTGAATTTACTAAGGTGTGAATATGGCAATGCAAGAGGGTGTTAAAGAAGTGATAAACAATAAACAAATACATAGTAAAATAAATATATACAGGCACAATAAGATACAGTAACACCGCACTGTATGAAGTAGTGCAAAACAGAAAAACAATCAATTAATATAAATGGTAAAGATCATATAATCAATTCAGACATTTTTTTGTGTATTTAATCATTCTAGCATTACATGAAAATTGTACCTTTATTCAAATAAGATGTGAACAAACACATTATCAGTCATACAAACACATTGCTATAATAATTCAGACACATTTTTTTCATTTTATTTTATTTGTATTTATTCAAACATGTTAAAAACAACAATTATATTAAAAGAACATAAAACACCATGAGCGCAAACCTAGTGATGAATATGATCCCTATTATGAAAAAAGTAGAATGAAGAGAACTCCAACCATCTTAAATGTAAAGTCGATGAAATCATAAAATGAAAAACCTCAGTAATTCAACAATATCTCTAAGATCAACAACTGTTAACTCCTTAGTACAGATTTAAACATAAATCCCACCAGCATTTTATGGTTCCCTTTAAGAATTTTAACAGGGTGATCATATAAAAAAAAGGCATGTATGTCCAGTAACAAACATACTGAAAATTAAGTAGCATTGATCAATTTGATCAACACAGTTAATCTTCAACTCAAGACTTATTGTACCTGAAGCACTTGGTTGACATCATTCAGAATCAGAAGCTAAGCACATAGTATGGCTTGACACTTTTTCCTGATCCCCAACAGAAAAGGTTGAGTCCTGTGCAGAACACTTAGCTTATTTTAGGGCATGGATAGGTGTCAAGTACTATATCATATGCTGTCCCCAGCACCCTCCATGCTTTACAGTTGCGAGTGAAACTAACAGTTAAATAACTTCAGCAAAGCACCTTCCATAAATCGAAAATACTTGTGGGTTCGAGTCCTGGTCGTCAATACAAACCGACATGTTGGAGATGTCCTTCAGCTGACATTTGGTTGCCGGTGGTTCTACATGTCTGGGTTTTTCCTCCGCCAATAATTAGCTGTACATCACCAACTTAATCATTATTATGATGGTGTGTTTAACTAAGATGATGTTAAATTTGTTAATTGTTTACAACATTTTTTTAACTTTCAATTACTGCTTATATTGTGATAATGTACCACATGTCCCAGATTTTTCCTTTTTGTTTAAGTAATTATCTTGATTCACTTCACTTCTACTTCAGGCAATTAATGCAGATCTTAAGATATATGGTATCCCTGTCGAGTTGGTCGATGGATTTGTCGAATGTATCTCGATCACCATCCCATGGTCTTCCTTGGTGCAGGACAGCACACAGCTGGAGGTAAAGGGACTGGAACTGACACTGCAGCCTAAACAGAGGGAGGACCAGGGTAAGGATAGAGGAACTCATAATTATACATTTTAATTTGTATCAGATGTTTGATTTAAAATAATCCTTATTTTGAAGTATGATAATATATGAAAGCAAAAGTAAAAACACATAGATAAAAAAAAAGGACCAATAAAAGAACTTTGATCGCACTAGAAATCAAAAAAAAAAAACAATTTGTAGACAGCTTGTGTGGACAGTTTAAAGAGCTACAGCCACCCTACTATATTTGCAGGTATGATGGCAGGAGAGATGTTTAACAGCATGCAATCCAGCATGACAACTAGTCTACAGCTGGCCAAAGACTGTCTAGAGGCAGAAAAAGGAGACCCAGTCCACAAAAGTGAACCCATTGAAGGGGTGCAAAAGTTTGCCAACATGATAGACTCAGGTTAGATTCGTTACTCACCCCCATCATCATCTTTTTTCATCTTGTGTACATATTTTCCTGTGTGTTCAGCATCTGTGTATTTGGAAAGTAAATTCGCAAGCATTTAGGTGGTAACTTAAAAACCATTGTATCCACTTAGGTCTGCATTCAAAATGAAAACAGCTACTTTATTGTCAGGTTGTTCTCTGTTGTTTGGGTAGCTTCAGCATATTTGACTGAGATGAGATTGTTTATAAGCAATAAAACATTTTAGTTGTAAAAAGTGCTTCTTTTGAAAGTTACACCAAACATATCTAAGGAAATCTGAATGACTAGGAAATATATTACATTTTTTACGTCTAAATGGAGATTGTAAGGCAAATATATTAGACAGATCTGTAAGGTCTGATAAATTCTAAAAATTACTGTATCTGCCTGTCAGCATCTAAACCTTATTCATCATAATCAGTTTACACCATTTGTATCAATTATTTACATAAACTAGACCTAAATTGATTTTTTTTTAGTTATAGTTACATACCATACTTTGAGTAAGTTATACTTACATCGCAGCTAAGAAAAAGATCTGCATGTTGATCTCTTTCTGTCTCTATGTCTAAATCTTTCTCTTTCCTCATTCTCATCTCTCTTCTGTCCTTTTTGTTTCTCTTCAATTCATACTGCTATATTATTCTATTGTAGATTAAGTTTTGCCAAATCTAAAGCTTAACACCATCAACCTAGTTTTCACTGTTGGGTCAACTGGTCTCCAAAGCATAGCTTGGAATCTTATTTTTAGCATGCTTTAATGACTTGTAATATGACTATAAATACTGGAGAGCAATCAATATATAAATATCATGGTGATAACAAAACCATTTATCAATCCAGCTGCCATCTTGCAGGACTACTTATCTCCCATGCTTCCTCATAGGTCTATTGATAAAAAAAATTTGGCAGTTTCTAATCATCGTTTGTGTCAGCTTGTTGAATATAAAGGCTTAGTCTGTGCTACACTGTCTTATAAAGTTTGATCAAATCTTCAATAAAAAAATATTTCTAAGCTATCCTATAATTATTATCTAAATTATATTAAAACAACATGACCAGATTCTGAAATAACAGGTTTGAATAAGTTCTTTGCATGATATTTTTTATTATTTTTTATCTGGGCTGTTGAAAAAAGCAGTTTGAGGGGCGCCCCTGGCCGAGCAGTTAGTGTCGCGACTCGTTACTCTTTACTCACTCACTGCATGGATTTGAGTCCCAGTCAAGGAGATAGACTTTAAAGGTGGCGTCAGACAGTTTGCCTACATATTATATATGTAACAATATCAGTAAATAAAACGATTGGGATTTCTGCTAAAAATAGACATCGAAATCACAGTGGATGTTGTGGATGAACTAAACCATAAGTGGTCACGTGATTTTCTTTGTTTCAAAAATAGCTAACTGTGCAGCAAGGCTCAGATAGGAAATACATGTTTGAAATGTCGATTGTGTCATTATGGTTCAATTTACAGACAGGTGTAGGACATAATTCAACAGCATTTTGTGAGATCTGTTCATGTTACCATGATTTATTAAGATTTTTAATGAAAATATTTTTGGTCCAAACTGTCGGATACCACCTTTAATGTAGGGAGATCTTCCAGCTGACCCATGTTGGCTAGTGGTTCTACCCAGACATATGTATGTGGTCTTAATCCACCATCAATTAGCTGGACATCTCCAATATAACCATAAGTTTGTTCATGTGATGTAACAAAACACATACACAAAGAAACAGAGCAGCTTGATCAATTTAATTTTTCTTTATATGAAAAGATGTTTCATTTGACTTGTTTCTATTTTATTTAAGAAAAACTATTCATCAGCAACATAAAAAAATGTGTATTTGGCCTGTCTTAGGAAGAAATTAGGTTTCTTAAGAACAGATTGTGTTGTACTTCCATGTCAATATTTTTTTTTAGCGATTGCCAAGAGAGATGTCAGTTTTCTTGACTTCCACATTGTTATAATATTATGTGTTTTTTGTTTGTTTTGTTTTACAAGAAATATGGTAGTGAAATTGCATTCTGAAGTCATAAAACCAAGTTAAAGTAAAATTTTGATAAATAATAGCCCCTTTCAGCTCATTTGCAGAGATAAATGACATTTATTTTTGTACCTGTTTTCAGTTTTATCAAAGATCCGAGTGACTCTTGTAGACACAGTAGTTCGACTGGAGCATCATCCCTCAAGTTCACCTAAAGGGGTGGCCCTTGAGTTGCGCATAAAGAGGTAAATACAATCATTTTCAAGATAATGTTTGGTCCATTGTCGGACAACCACGAACGAGCCATTACATTACTCTCCATTCATCACCTGTGGGATATTTAGTTCACTTCACCATTTCTGGTAAAGATATTTTATTGGGCTCATCATAATTCAATGAAGATTTCAGTCCAGTGATAAAGCTCGCTTTTTCATTTTTTCAACAGACTTGTCATAATGGCGACATCATTGTTATTCTTCTAGTCTCCATGCTGAAGAGTATGGATTTTGTAAGCCGTATTATGACTGGCCAATTCTTGTTCTATTCAGTTTGATAAGAGGACAGAAAATTTACCAATAAACCCAAGGTCGATAAATGTAGTAAAACGCAATAGTCGAGTGTGGGTATACGACGATGAGTTTGTTCAAACTGGCTTTAGTTGATAATAGTTGGCATTATTTTGATTGCCCATGCTTCTCACAAGATTAAATAGTTTTAAGCTCCTATTTTGGAAGAAAGTTAGAGATAAGATATCAGTCTTCATGAAAGAAGTTTAAAAACACTGGATCTTCGGTCTTTCAAGCTGGCAATATCTACTGGACCAGACCAAATTTTAACAGACCAGTGTGATTCTGGCATTTTGACTCAAAAGGTTGGTAAGCTAACCGAGGTGTAACGAGTCGAGTGTTTAGGTTCAGTATCACTATGTTCACTATCAAATGTAGAACAGTCAATCCTTACGTTAATTTTTGCACAGTTATGTCCATTTTTTTATACTTTCTATGTTGTTTGTGGTTTTTACTAAGGTCAATAACAACTTACACTATTCAGCAATAAGAAAAGTGAATCAAGCTCTCTGCAGGGAGCTTTTTTTCTAATTTAACTTTCTTGTTTCTTATTATGGTAGATAAAGGTTTTTCTTTTGTTCCATCTTGGCAGAATACGCATTGGATAATATCAACATTCTTTTGGTTTGTTTTGAATACCCACCTGATTTTATAGGGGAACAATGCTGCAGTCGTTTACTATCTTGGATCTTAAAAATTTATTTGAAATAATAAAGAACACATGCTGCATGTTATTAGAAATATTCTATTGTTGAGTCATATGAAGATGCATAAGATCTGAAAACATTATACACAATTCATGTTTCAAAATTTCAGGATTGAATATTTTGATGATATGGCTACCACCACTGATGGAACCTCAGTAGATGGAAACTGGGAACCTGCTGCCATTGTTCAAAAGAACTTCCATATAGATGGTGTCCAGCTCTTCTTTGATGAGATCTCACACCGGAAGTCTTGCTCCAGGTCTCGCAGCAGCTCATCTGGATCACAACAGTCTCAGGTCAGCATTGGGTCCCTTTACCACAAACATTCTTCAGCCCTATTCTAGTTTATTGTTTAGTTAACCCATTTACTTTATTGTTTTCTATGTTAAAGGTGGTATCCAACAGTTTGGGCAATGTTTTTTCTCTCTTGCAACCAAAAAAATGATTACAGTTGATTCCGCTTATTTGCATAAAAAACTTCCTATAGAAATTTGTACAATTAACCGGAATATGCGTTAAACCAAAAATGAATATAGGAGTACCATTTCAATGAATGTATTTTGTTTTAAGTTGCCAAAATTTTTAGCTCACCGGCTCAAGGTGAGCTTTTGGGATACCGCTTTGTCCATCGTCCATCGTCTGTCATCTGTCATGCGTTGTCACCATTTTAGCTTGTGAACAGGCTAGAGGCCACAGTTTTTATCCAATCTTGGTCAGAATGTTTGTCTGCATGAAATCTTTGATGAACTCGTAACTGGGTCATGTGTGGTCAAAAAGTAGGTCAAATCTTATAAAAAAAAGCTTGTGAACACACTAGAGGCCACATTTATAGGCCAATCTTCATCAAACTTAGTCAGAATGTTTGTCTGCATGCAATATTGGTTGAGTTTTTCTTGGGTCACATGGGGTCAAAAAGGGTTTGTCTGCATGAAATCTTGGTTGAGTTTGTTATTGGGTCACATGGGGTCAAAAAGGTAGGTCACTAGGTCAAATCTAAGATAAAGCTTGTGAACACACTAGAGGCCCCATTTTTGGCCCTATCATCACCAAACTTAATCAGAATGTTTGCCTGTATTAATCTGAGATGAGTTTATAACTGGATCACTTGGGGTCATTAAGTAGGTCACTAGGTCCAATTCTAGAAACAGCTTGTGAACATACTAGAGACCACATTTATAGCCCAATCTTCACCAAACTTGATCAGAGTGTTTGTCTGCATGAAATCTTGAATGACTTCAGTATTGGGTTACGTGGCATCAAAAAGGTAGGTCACAAGGTCAAATTTCAGAAAAAGCTTTTAAATACACTAGAGACCTCATTTCTTGCCCAATCTTCACCAAACTTGGTCACAATATGTGTCTGCATGAAATCATGAATGAGTTTGTTATTGGTTTATGTGGGGTCAAAAAGTAGGTCACTAGGTCGAATCTCAGAAAAAGTTTGTGGACAAACTAGAGGCCCCTATTTATGGCCCAATCGTCACCAAACTTGATCGGAATGTTAGTCTGCATGAAATCTGAAATGAGTTTATAACTGGGTTACAAGGGGCAATAGGTAGGTCACTTGATCAAATCTTAGAAAACTCTTGTGAACACACTAGAGACCACATTTATAGCCCAATCTTCACCAAACTTTGTCAGAATGTTTGTCTGCATGAAATCTTAAAGCATTTATTATTGGGTCACGTGGGGTCAAAAAGTAAGTCACTTGGTCAAATTTTTGGAAAAGATTGTGAACACACTAGAGACCATATTTATAGGCCAATCTTCATCAAACTTGGTCAGAATGTTTGTCTGCATGAAATCGTGAATAAGTTTATTATTGGGTCACGTGGAGTTAAAAAGTAGGTCACTATGTTAAATCTCAGAAAAAGGTTTTGAATACATTAGAGACCACACTTCTTGCCCAATCTTCACCAATCTTGGTCAGAATGTTTGTCTGCATGAAATCTTGGATGAGTTTGTTATTGGTTTAACCTGGGTCAAAAAGTAGGTCACTAGGTCAAATCTTAGAAAAAGCTTGTGAACACACTAGAAGCCCCATTTATGGCCCAAGCATCACCAAACTTGATTAGAATGTTTGCATGCATGAAGTCTTGGATGAGTTCATAACTGGGTCATGTGGGGTCAAAAGGTAGGTCACAAGGTCAAATATTACAAAAGTTTGTGAATACACTAGAGGCCAATCTTCATCAAACTTTGTCAAAATGTTTGTCTGCATGAAATCTTAGACAAGTTTGTAATTGGGTGACATGGGGTCAAAAGAGAGATCACTAGGTCAGAACTTGGAAAAAGCATGTGAACACACTAAAGGCCACATTCATAGCAAAATCTTCACCAAATTTTATCAGATTGTTTGTCTACATGAAATCTTGGATGAGTATATAATTGGGTCACCTGGGGTCAAAAAGGAGGTAACTAGGTCACATTTTAGAAGAAAACCTTGTGAAAACATTTAGAGGCCACATTGATGGTCCAATCTTCACCAAACTTGGCCAGAATGTTTGCCAGTATGAAATCTGTCATATGTTCTGAAGAAGGTCATGTGGATTCAGTAGGTTACTAGGTAAAATTCTAGAAAATGTGAGCAACCCAGTGGCCACACTTATGGTCCAGTCTGCACCAAAGGTTTCTGAAGTAAATAACTCTTGATTACTTGATGCCAGATATGAGCCTACTAAAAGCCTGTGTCCTCAGGTGAGTGATTAAGGGCCATCATGGCCCTCATGTTTTATTAACATAAACATTCAGCCACTGTTTTCCTCCAAGCCCAGTTAAAAACCGGTACTTTTTTCTAAAGGGAAACCATTTTCTTATTGTGACAGCAAAAAAAAAAGCCATCTTTTTATACATAGTATTGCAAAGTACTCTTTTCACATGTTACTTTTTTTTTTATTCAGGAGTGAAATATATCTTCATTTACTGTGATATTGTCATGTAGTTGTTTTTTCTGATGCACTTATGTTAAAATAATATGCCTCGGTACTGCACTATTATGCCAAGAGAGTGTAATGGGCTTTTAAAACTACAAGAGGTATCGATGAGTCATTCAATGTTTACACTTGTTAACCTTCATGAAAACCAATGAAATTTGTCTGGAAGGTGCGTTAGAAAGCATGCCATTAGCAGTAGACCGTAACTGAAAGCCAAAAAAGCTGCTGATTATGCAGTTGACACAATTAAGTGACCATCTTTGCTAATCCCCTTGGAAAGGTGTGAAAACTGTCCCAGAGTTTAATTAATTAATTAGCGAGCTTCAGCAAGGTATGTGAGCAGCCTTAAATTATGCATATAACTGAAATTGGGCTGACACATTATAAATGTGACATTGAATTTTGTTACAAAGAAGAAAAGTGTTGGTATTTGAATATTTCATTTGATAAAATGACAAACACATATGACTGTTATTTGATTAACTTGAATCGACTGTATTACCTGGAAAGATTATTTTCTCATGCCCTTCACCCATGTTGAAAATAAAGCACAACAACCTCCTTGTCATTTCAAAAATGTATTTATGTATTGCACAGTCAGCTTTTATTAAACCTTATTTTTAAAATCACATTACATTATCTTCTGGGTAATCAGCTATGACATCAATATCTATTTTAGCTGAAATCACCATCGTGCCTATTTATAGATTTGGACTTTTTTCAAGCTTAATATGACTTATTTTTCTTAAAAGCATAGTAAGCATTTATTTATTTATTATGTCTTGTAAATCAAACATTAAATTGAATGTTAACTTTTTAATTGATTAATTAGTCAGTAGGGATAAATTCCTATCTTTAAGAGAATTGAGACTACTCACTTTGTTTTCACTTCATTATCAGAGTTACCAGACTTGGTAGTGGAATCGTTAGAGCGTTGTCTCAGGTACAGGAGGCAGCGGGTTCGATCCTGGGCCACGACATACCAAATTCTTTAAAAATGGTAGTGGTATAGATCCTTTGCTAATGCTCAGGCAAATATAAGGGTAGTTCCATGACTGGCTGGCCCAGTGTCAGGATAATGTGACTTGGTGTGGTATCATGCCAGGTGTTCACGGCATGCTATACACAATGAAGGCAGCACTATGTCTGCTTCAAGTGGACACCATCTCCAGATAACTGAAATACTTCTGGGGGGACGATAAAAAAAATAAACAAATATACCATGGGTGGTCAATGAGATGCTTGAATTTTTACTCTAGGCTTGTAATCTCATGGTTAAATTTCTGTGCATCCCCTAACAGTGTTGCCTGTAGCCAAGCAGTAACTCCTCCTCCCCTCAGCGCATTGGTTTGAGTCCTGGTCGGGTCGAGAACTTTCATGTGGGGAGGTTTTCCAGGTAACCTACGGTGTGCTTGTGGTTCGAACCAGATGTTAGTATGAGGTGTTCCTCCACCAATAATAATGCGGACATTGCCAGTATGACTATAATTGTGTTGGTGTGATGTAATAAAAAAAATATAAAAAAAATACAATCATCTCCTAAACATGGTATATTTGACAACAACCCATTTGCAACCAAAATATATTTCATGAATGTAGCATGATAAGGTATTTTTACTTTCTTTCCAGATGTTTGCCTCGTCACGAAGCTCAGTGACAAGTGCGCTGGAATCCGAGGACTCCCAGGATCTGGGTCAGTCAGCCATCCCCTCATCCAGCCTCGAGTCCTGCCCAGTTCAGGTTGCGGTGGTAACAGGGAGACAGGATGTGAAACTGAGAACCAAACAGAATGATACCCTGCACGGACCTAAGGTAAATGCCAGCTTTCTTTTCTAAGAATGTTTTTTTTGTTGTTAAAATTGAGCAATACATCAATATACAATTAGATAGAATGAAAGAACCTAATGGAGTACCATTTTGTTTGTATAGAACCAGATAAATTCAAATATTATCTTGTTTTCTCTATTAAAATAATTGTTATGAAAATAAGTTTTGAATGTTAAAAATTATATAAATTCAAAAAATGAGCATAGTCTGTGTAAATTTCTTTTGAAAAAGGCCGAAGATATGTATAAAGGTATTTTTGAAAATCCCTGGCTTTAAATATGTCAGAATATGTTTTTAAAGATAGATCTAAAGTCTATATTTTTTGGCAATAACAATTATATTGAAAGCTAGGTTCTTAATTAGCGATTTACCAATGAGATGATAAATAAGCACAATTTTATTTGTAATAACCTGACAATGTCATGCAAATTTGTGGATCTTTTACCAGCCAGTCAAGGATTTTGTACTCAACTTTCTTGAATAGTTACATACCTTACAATCTTTAACATTGGAGGTATGAAGGTAATAGCATCACTGAGTACAAAACTAAACATCATAAGCCCCACTTGAAGAATATGTTTCTCAATTTCGACTTCCCAGTATTAACTTATATAAGCATTTTTTCACCTCATTGTTACATAGAGGATCTGATATGAGTGGTCATTAGGAACTGAAATATTAAATGAGTTGAATGAAACGATACGAAACGAGGCTCTGCCTATCATTTCAGACAACGAGTTTAATATTTTCAGTACCTAATGACCACGAATATTAGATTCTATTTATCACATAACCAAAACATCAGCTGTCTTTTGCTTACAATGCATCATCTTTTTATAGTATGAACAATCGGCCTTGACATGTGTAATTCGGTTTGGGAGAATTCGCACAAAAAATAGTTTCACTCATTATTCGGCCATTTTCCATAAACAGGGAACAGATTCGTTTACACCATGACTAAAATGTTATTTTTTATTTATTAAAATGAAATTGTCCAACAAAATCCATAAGACAGTGACAACAAAGTGATGAGAAAATGATATATACACAACACAGCCTTAATGACGTCACACTATGATAATAATCACTCTACGATAACTAACTAGTGAGTTACCAAAAATAATGCACGAGTGTTACCTCACGCTCGTGCGGTAGGTTATATGATAAATATTTATACCTTAGCATTAATGGTGTATACTACAATAGAATGTTCTACAACACAACAGTATGTTCTAGTAAGAAGTTTTCTGAGAGTCAAAATTTGAGCTTAAGAAAAATCTGAGAAATGTTTCTGCCAAGTGGGTGTATGCTGTTTATGTTTCTGATCCACCCCAAAATCATTTATACAATGCCTCCTGCCAACAGAAACACTCAAAGCTGTGATCTGCATATTTTCTTTTTAACTTAAAAAGCAATTTTTCTTATAGGTTCAATGATTAGTACATAAGTATCGCAAGTAAATGTTCACTTGAGTTGATGTGCATAAATATTGAGGAAACCCATTGGTGAGGGTAGAGTCTCTTCAAACATGCTTAGTGTTGGCAGCTTCATACATGTGAAAATATTATGTTTAAAGAAGGTTCATTCTATTCCATAGCTAGACCAGACCTGGTAGTGCAATCGGTAGAGCATTGGCTCCATGTATGGGAGACTCTGGGTTTGATCCAAGGCTGCAACATACAAAAATTGTTAAAAATGGTCGCAGTATTGCTCCCTTGCTTACACTCAAGCAAATATAAGGGTTGTTCCATGACTGGTTGGCCCGGTGTCAGGATAATGTGACTGGGTGTGGTAATAATGCTAAGTGTTTATGGCATGCTATACACAGTGAAGGCAGCACTATATCTGCTTCAAGTGGACACCATCTCAATCTGTAAATTTTCTTCTTGTAACTACTAGCTTTAACTTAAACATTTCAGGGATTTAAATTCCATACAAGTTCTAGCTGTATCATCTTTGATTTGCAATTAACTTGGTGCAAAATAATAACATACCAGTACCTTCACTCTTTTATTGCCTGTAATAACTTCTCTCTTGTGATGATTGCTTTTGTCTTATCATGCTCTAATGATATATTTGTACAATACAATACAATACAATACAATACAATATAAAGATACTGTTGCGGGAAAAGCAGCTGACTCATCAGAGTTTAAAAATTACTAGCTTGACAAGAAAAAGTATTTCCATTATAGCTTTTGAAACATGAATCACACAGTCATCAAATGTTCACAAAAGAATGTCCAGCCTGTATAAACAAGTTATAGAACCATTATTCATGGTTGCTATGCTACCGGAAATGGGGAAAAATCAGGAATTTTGAAAACTCTATTCCCAGTTGTGAAATTGCCGTGATTTTTATGATATCTGTTCAAAATTGGTAAAAACTAAGGAAAAGTATGATCATGTTTGATCATGTTTGACAATGTCTGCTGCATTTTTGTAGTCACGAAATTGGCATCAGCTCGCTGAAATTTACTGCTGTCTGTAACAGATGTGAACGCAAACTACAGCGATCTAGCCAGTCTTCAGTAAACAACTCATTTGCAAAGCCTGACTTTGAAGTCAAAATACATGGTTTTAAAGTGCAGTTCCAATTACAGCAAACTGAATACAGCAATCAACACCCTTTGAAAAAACCTGGAATTTAACTAAAAAAACCTCAAAAATTACTAGCTTGACAAGAAAAAGCATTTTACATTATAGCTTTTGAAACATGAATCACACAGTCATCAAATGTTCACAAAAGAATGTCCAGCCTGTATAAACAAGTTATAGAACCATTATTCATGGTTGCCATGCTACCAGAAATGGGGAAAAATCAGGAATTTTGAAAACTCTATTCCCAGTTGTGAAAATGCCGTGATTTTTATGATATCTGTTCAAAATTGGTAAAAACTAAGGAAAAGTATGATCATGTTTGATCATGTTTGACAATGTCTGCTGCATTTTTTGTAGTCACGAAATTGGCATCAGCTCGCTGAAATTTACTGCTGTCTGTAACGGATGTGAACGCTAACTACAGCGATCTAGCCAGTCTTCAGTACACAACTCATTTGCAAAGCCTGACTTTGAAGTCAAAATACCTGGTTTTAAAGTGCAGTTCCAATTACAGCAAACTGAATGCAGCAATCAACACCCTTTGGAAAAACCTGGAATTTAACCAAAAAAAAAAAACTCAAAAATTACTAGCTTGACAAGAAAAAGCATTTCCATTATAGCTTTTGAAACATGAATCACACAGTCATCAAATGTTCACAAAAGAATGTCCAGCCTGTATAAACAAGTTATAGAACCATTATTCATGGTTGCCATGCTACCAGAAATGGGGAAAAATCAGGAATTTTGAAAACTCTATTCCCAGTTGTGAAAATGCCGTGATTTTTATGATATCTGTTCAAAATTGGTAAAAACTAAGGAAAAGTATGATCATGTTTGATCATGTTTGACAATGTCTGCTGCATTTTTGTAGTCACGAAATTGGCATCAGCTCGCTGAAATTTACTGCTGTCTGTAACAGATGTGAACGCAAACTACAGCGATCTAGCCAGTCTTCAGTAAACAACTCATTTGCAAAGCCTGACTTTGAAGTCAAAATACCTGGTTTTAAAGTGCAGTTCCAATTACAGCAAACTGAATACAGCAATCAACACCCTTTGAAAAAAACCTGGAATTTAACTAAAAAAAAACCTCAAAAATTACTAGCTTGACAAGAAAAAGCATTTCCATTATAGCTTTTGAAACATGAATCACACAGTCATCAAATGTTCACAAAAGAATGTCCAGCCTGTATAAACAAGTTATAGAACCATTATTCATGGTTGCCATGCTACCAGAAATGGGGAAAAATCAGGAATTTTGAAAACTCTATTCCCAGTTGTGAAAATGCCGTGATTTTTATGATATCTGTTCAAAATTGGTAAAAACTAAGGAAAAGTATGATCATGTTTGATCATGTTTGACAATGTCTGCTGCATTTTTTGTAGTCACGAAATTGGCATCAGCTCGCTGAAATTTACTGCTGTCTGTAACGGATGTGAACGCTAACTACAGCGATCTAGCCAGTCTTCAGTACACAACTCATTTGCAAAGCCTGACTTTGAAGTCAAAATACCTGGTTTTAAAGTGCAGTTCCAATTACAGCAAACTGAATGCAGCAATCAACACCCTTTGGAAAAACCTGGAATTTAACCAAAAAAAAAAACTCAAAAATTACTAGCTTGACAAGAAAAAGCATTTCCATTATAGCTTTTGAAACATGAATCACACAGTCATCAAATGTTCACAAAAGAATGTCCAGCCTGTATAAACAAGTTATAGAACCATTATTCATGGTTGCCATGCTACCAGAAATGGGGAAAAATCAGGAATTTTGAAAACTCTATTCCCAGTTGTGAAAATGCCGTGATTTTTATGATATCTGTTCAAAATTGGTAAAAACTAAGGAAAAGTATGATCATGTTTGATCATGTTTGACAATGTCTGCTGCATTTTTGTAGTCACCATATTGGCATCAGCTCGCTGAAATTTACTGCTGTCTGTAACGGATGTGAACGCTAACTACAGCGATCTAGCCAGTCTTCAGTACACAACTCATTTGCAAAGCCTGACTTTGAAGTCAAAATACCTGGTTTTAAAGTGCAGTTCCAATTACAGCAAACTGAATACAGCAATCAACACCCTTTGGAAAAACCTGGACTTTAACCAAAAAAAAACCTAGAAAAAGTCTGGAATTTTACCAGCAAAGATTTGTGGGAACCCTGATCATAGCCCATTAAATCAAACCTAACTATTTTGACAGCTTTGACAACAACAAAAGTCGGGCTAGTGTAGTTACTCTGACATAATAAAAAGAGTGTTCTCTAAAGTCTTATTGATAAGACACTCACAAAGATAAGACGCACTCCCTCTTCGAGGTCTAGAGTCAAGGAAAAAAGCAAATACTCAAAGACAAGACGCATCCCCAATTTTATTATCCAGCCAGCTGCCATTGAATCAATGCCCACATCACCAAATCGCTTAATTTGATTCAAAGGAACATGTTCCAAATGTTACATAAATCTGTTTTTGCGCCGAGTGCTTATTATTCTCTTTAGTGGCTTGAATAATACTTCACGGCTGTTTGCCTAATAAGACTGTGTGTATTGTGTTACGTTATGACACTCTGCCCCAGTGTATCATTTACTAGCCAGACAGCATGTTCTCGAGGCTATCCCAACCCTACACAATATAGAGATGAGAAAACATCCTGTTTCACATGGCAGCATGTCAAAAAACAATTAAGTTCTTAGCCTATTATTAAGTTCTCAAATAAACAAACAAATGACAATTAAAATAACAACTAAATGCTTTATAATGGAGTTATTTTATTTTCACACCAGGATATTGAAGTGACCGTACAATACAGTTGCCTATGGCCGATACTATCGGCGATAGTCTCTGTGGTCAGTTTAGTCTAAGGGTCAATTTTTGTGGGGGAAAAAAAGGAAAAACTTTACTTCGCATGGATAAGATGCCACCCCCTCCCACACACACACTTTTTCATCATAATTTTGAGGAAAAAAACGCGTCTTGTCAATAAAACTTTACGGTAAACATTAGGTTTATCTCTGTTTAAATTTGTTGCCTAGATATATGACAAGGTCAATAATAATGCTTACTCAGTTCTATGAAATATCACCACAAAAACATTGGATAAATAATTACAATACACGGGACTTGGCATTGTCAATAAATTGCTTTCTAATTTCTTGACTTTAAAGCTACTGCAACTTCTTCACTTCGTCTCCTGACAGCCAAACTTTCATTGCTGTTAGAACAGCCCTGCAAACTTTGACTGACAATCTTTGGATAGCTGCAGCGTGAAGAGCTAATGTTGCTGACACTGGAGCTCGGACTTTGGGATATTGACTCTCCCAGGTATCTTTTGGTGAACTCGAACCTTGATATGCCGAGGATCACTGTATAAGCTTGTTTAAACTCTGGCCGGATCCAGCAATAGAGGATGGGGTTGATGACGGAGTTGGACATAGAAATGGAAAGAGCCCATTGCTTGATCATCTCTACAATAATTGGATGAAGGTTCGTCAACTTTAGCAGACTTGCAGTGAAGAAGGGGAGCCAGAAAATGACAAAGAGCAGGAAAACAAATGCCATCCACTTAGCTCGGCGCAGTTCTCGCTGATGCTTGCTGTTGTCAGTGTTGATATTGGATGTATACTTTAGCCGGCGTTTCTTGCTTTTGATTGCCTCTTGCATTATTCGGACATACATAAAGATGCTGGTAGGGAGGCAGAGTGAGATGACAACTGGCACAACTACCAATGTAAAAGGCTTAGGGAGGATGATCCAGAAGTTGCAGCCTTTTTCCATGGTCCATGTATTGATTCCAAAAATGGGCATCATGGATGTGGTAAGAGTATAGAACCAGACAAGTGCAATCATGATACGGGCTCGTCGCATTGTCATTATGGAGTTGTAGTGCAGCGGATAGATAACAGCAATGTATCGATCCACAGTGGCAATCGACAGATTCAGGACTGATGCTGGCATGCTTATGAGGACAAACGTAAACTTTAGAAGGCAGATATACTTCAAGGCGTTCATATGATTGTCAATGAAGAACACAATGTAGAAGGGGATTGTGGGGAATCCAACGAGGAAGTCAGCAATAGCGAGACTGGTGACGAATTGGTTCATGACTGTCTGGAGTTTGTTGAACTTGATGACTGAGATGACAACCATGATGTTGCCAGCAAAGATGAAAGGACAGCAGATGCAGATAAAGATGCAGTTGGCTATCTCATTGATACGTTTGGCCTCTAGAAGAAACTTATGGTAGACGTCATCCTCAACTGTGGTGTTGTTTATAACTGACTCATTGTGTGACATTATGGTCTGATTGTCCATGCTGGAAGCTTTGACCCAACTTCTTTTTTCGGAACCTGAAAATGTAACATAGTGACTCAAGTAATAGTATAGCATTAATATATTGGCTCAAGTAATAATGTTTTACCAACAAATTAGCTTAAGTAATGTTGTTTCTTTAACATATTAGTCCAATTATAAGTGTTTCATTAACATATTGGTTCTGGTAATAGTGTTTCATTAACATATTGTCTTAAGTAATAGTGTTTCATAACCATATTAGCTCAAGTTATAGTGTTTCATTAACACATTAGCTCACGTAATAGTGTGTCATTAACATATTGGCTCAAGTAATCGTGTTTTATTAACATATTGGCTTAAGTAATAGTGTTTTATTAACATATTAGCTCAAGTAATAGTGTTTCACTAACATATTAGCTCACGTAATAGTGTGTCATTAACATATTGGCTCAAGTAATAGTGTTTCATTAACATATAAGCTCCAGTAATCGTGTTTTATTAACATATTAGCTCAAGTAATAGTGTTTCATTAACATATTAGCTCAAGTAATCATGTTTCATTAACATATTGGCTCAACTAATATTTTTTTAATAACATATTGGCTTAAGAAATCCTTTTTATTAACATATAGGTTTAACTTATAGTTTTTCATGAACATATTGGCTCAAGTAATCATGTTTCATTAACATATTAACTCAAGTAATAGTGTTTCATTATCACATTAGCTCACGTTATAGTGTTTCATTAACATATTAGCTCAAGTAATAGTGTTTCATTAACATATTAGCTCAAGTAATTGTGTTTTATTAACATCTTAGCTTACGTTATAGTGTTTCATTAACATATTAGCTCAAGTAATTGTGTTTTATTAACATCTTAGCTTAAGTAATAGTGTTTCATTAACATCTTAGCTTAAGTAATAGTGTTTCATTAACATATGAGCTCAAGTAATTGTGTTTTATTAACATATTAGCTCAAGTAATAGTGTTTCATTAACATATTAGCTCAAGTAATCATGTTTCATTAACATATTGGCTTAACTAATATTTTTTTAATAACATATTGGCTTAAGAAATACTTTTTATTAACATATAGGTGTTACTTATAGTTTCTCATTAACATATTGGCTCAAGTAATCATGTTTCATTAACATATTGGCTCAAGTAATGATGTTTAATAACATATTGGCTCAAATAATAGTGGTTCATTTACATATTGGCTCAAGTAATTGTGTTTCATTGACATCTTAGCTTAAGTAATAGTGCCAAATTAATATATTGGCTCAAGTAATCAAGTTCCCTTAACATATAAGCTCAACTAATATTTTTATAACCTATTGGCTTAGAAAAAACTGTTTCATTAACATATTGTTTTAACAAATAGTTTTTCATTAACATATTGGCTCAAGTAGTAGTGTTTTATTAATATATTGGCCCAACTAATAATGTTTAATAACATCTTGGCCTAAAAATAGTGTTCTATTACATATTGGTGTAAGAATAGTTTTTCATTAACATATTGGCTCAAGTAATAGTGTTTTAATATATTGGCTCAATTGATCATGTTTAAGAACATCTTGGCTTAAAAATAGTGTTTCATTAACATATTTGTTTTACTTATAGTTTTTCATTAACATACTGGCTCAAGTAATAGTGCTTCATTACCAACTTAGCTCAAGTAATAGCAATTCATTAACATATTAGCTCATATAATAGTGTTTCATGGACATTTTAGCTAAAATAATAATGTTTCATTAACTTATTAGTACAAGTAATAGCAATTCATTAACATATTAGGTCATATAATAGTGTTTCATGGATGCTTAGCTAAAATAATAATGTTTCATTAACTTATTAGTACAAGTAATAGCAATTCATTAACATATTATCTCATATAATAGTGTTTCATGGATGATTAGCTAAAATAATAATGTTTCATTAACTTATTGGTACAAGTAATAGCAATTCATTAACATATTAGCTCATATAATAGTGTTTCATGGACATATTAGCTAAAATAATAATGTTTCATTAACTTATTAGCTCAAGTAATAGCAATTCATTAACATATTGGCTCATATAATAGTGTTTCATGGACATATTAGCTAAAATAATAATGTTTCATTAACTTATTAGCTCAAGTAATAGCAATTCATTAGCATATTGGCTCAAGTAATAGTGTTTCATCATCATATTGGCTTAAGTAAAAGTGTTTCATTAGTTCTATGATACATATGCTGTAAAATGTAATACTTTTGTTGG
Source organism: Sinonovacula constricta (assembly GCA_007844125.1). NCBI lineage: Eukaryota > Metazoa > Mollusca > Bivalvia > Cardiida > Solecurtidae > Sinonovacula > Sinonovacula constricta. The sequence continues at coordinate 49,863,671 of CM017557.1, forward strand.
AAAGACACTAAATGTTTTTATTAGCTCAGGTATTTTTTTTCTTTCAGTGAATTGCTTTTGGACAATCTTTAATCTAGAAATAAAAATGGTCAATTCATGTTCACAAATTACAAGAGTTAGGAAATGGATTAGTCACTAAATATTTAAAAAAAAACCCATCTGATTTAAAGATCACAGATTAATAGTAATAACAATAATAGCAGTTCTTATACATCTCCGCGTGGGTTGGAGTCCCGTTCGGGGCAAAGGACTTAATGTGAGAAGGTCTTCCAGCTGACTTGCAGTGCGCCAGTGGTTCTACCCAGACATGTGTCTGGGATCTTCCTCAACTAAATAGCTATAATGATCATAAATTGTTGCACAGTTCACCTTGGTTTAATTGTATCAACAACATCAAAGCTCTCAACAACACCATGCCACCAAGTGACCGGAGGCAATGGAGTAGACAGCTACATTATTTCTAAAACTGTCACCTTGTTTGTAGGAAGGTAACACATGACATTGCATGCAAAACAACAAAACAATTCTTAACCTGCTAAGCACACTTTTTTTACAAGGCTTAGGTCAGTAGTGTACTGGTTTTGGTTTTGAGATACATTGCAGTGACCATTTATGATCATTATAGTGATGTCCAGCCGTTTTGGTGGAGGAAGACCCCGAGACAAATGTCTGTAACCTGTTTTTACTTACAATTCACATTTTTAACCTGATAGATTTTTATTTCTACTCATGTATTTTGGTTTTAACCTGATTATATTCTAATGTCATCAAACTTTAATGTATTCGGCACCGTATGACCTATCAAGTGTCGGTGTGCCGTAAAGCCCAAAACATAAATACAAAATACAAATGCCTAGGTAGAACCACTGGCGCACCGCAGTTCAGCTGGAAGACCTTCAAACATTAAGTCCACTGGCCCGAATGGGACTTGAACCCAAGCAGTGGAAGGCTAAGCAGTCAGAAGAGTGACAAATTATCGACTCTACCATTACGCCACAGGCACCCTCGCAGCATCTTGATAGTACTGTATCATAGCAAGGGATAAGCACATGTGGCTGTTATAATACATTAGTAGGAAGGACAAAGAAACATGTTCAACCATATGAAACTCATATCATATAATTAATGAAAATAAACAACATGTATGTCTACATTGACTTTAGTCGTCTCTTTAGTACAAAATGAAAAACACACAAAAAACCTACAAAAGTACAACATGTGCTACAGACTTGTTTTCTTCACAAAAATGTTTTCAAATATGATTTACAGTTTTTTCTGGTTTATGGCAGACACACTTTTAGGTTTGGTTTCAGTAATCAGGAAATAACATAGGAAAACCTTTTTTCTCGAAGGAAAAGGAAGGACATGATGCCAAATTTATTAGTCTGTCTATTTCCAGCCTATCATTTTTAGTCTAACTTGAGGCAAAGAAAATGATAATTAACAATAGCAAAAAAAATAAAAATAGTATTGCAGTGCTTATTCATCAAAAAGTGCAAATGCACCCATACCTAGTCTTGTCAAAATTGACCTTTCCTTAGACAGGCTGTAGACAGCCCACCTTAATGACGATCTTTGCTGTTACTAAGAAACATTGGCCACAGTGGTATTTTTCATGTTTTATTGGTGTTTTAAATGTATAAACCTGTCAGATTGACTTGCATATAGACCAAGAAAATGCATTCTTCCAACAATAAGTGAATAAAAAAAATAAGGCTGACACCTGAAATGCACATTTCGTATTATAACTTCCCATTTTCCAACTATATTATTTTGACAGGTTAACATTTTCCCCTAAATTAAGAATATTTCATTGAATTCCTCAATTATAAAACTTGAGTAATATAAATAAACCTTATTCAATTTATGCCAGCTGTATTGTATTGATAATTTTTCTGTGATCTTGACCTATTTAATTGTCATTAAAAGATATCTGCTGGCATTACGCCTACTTAAATTCCCTTACAGGGCACCCGTGGCCCTGTGGTTAGAGTTGCTGACTTGAAACTCTTCAGCCCCTCACCATCAGGGGTGGCGAAATCAATTGTCCGAGTTGTCCGAGTCGTACATTTCTTGTCCCGGACAAGTTACTTTTTTCAATTGGCTTGTCCGTGGACAAGTGAAAAAATCCAATTTCTAAGTGTTGAAATTCCCAAAAATAACTTTTATTTCCCAAACTGAAACATAAGACTAAAAGCATTAAAGATTTGTTTACGTTCGTAATTGTGAATATGATAAATTTGACTAAACATGAGGTAATTACATGATAGTTTTATGGTTTAACAGATTTAAGTGATTATTAAATCATTGTTGTTAAAATACTTGTGTTTTTTTATTAATAAATGTACGGACAAGTAGCGCATTGGTACGGACAAGTACATTTTTATAACCACTTGTCCATAGACAAGTAAACATTTCTGAGATTTCGCCACCCCTGCTCACCATGTGGATTCGAGTCAGGGTCAGGGTGAGAACTTTCATACAGGGAGGTTTTCCTGCTAACCTGTGGTATGCTGGTGGTTTTTCCCAGATGTAAGTCTGGGGTCTTCCTCCACTAATAATAAGCTGGACTTTGCCAATTTGACCATAATTGTGCCAGTGCTATGTAACAAAAAAGCAACAACAAACAAACAACTCTGTTGATGAAGGTTTTAATATCTAAAACTGTTGTGAATAATAATGCCGGCTGGTCTTGATTTGCCAGAAAAGCATTAAAAAATGTTAAATTTATTACAGAATCTACTGTATTACAAAATTCACCTCATTATAAAATTTAAGACTCGCTTGTTCCATGCTGTAATTTGTAAAACTTTTCACAGTGCCAGTTAAGCTTTAAAGCTAGTATCCAACAGTTTGGACCAATATTTTCTCTCTCATGCAACCAAATAAATAATTTGTTACCTGATGCAATCCTGCTAAATGCTATTTATTTATTTCCCATCCATGTGAAAAGTAAATCATTACACCTAGCTTAACATTACAGAAAACATTTCCTTTTGCAAGCCTCGTTGCCCAGCTATTTTTAACTAAGAAAACCATGTGACTTACTTTTGAGATCATGTTACATAATCATCAGTGTATTTCAGCTCTGGCGTCGATATCTTTTTTAGCTGTAATGTCCCTCAAGCTTTTTTATAGATTTAAAATTAATGTACATTTAAAACAATATATTTCAATGTCTTAAACTTAAGATAATGTATAAAAAGTTTTTACTTAAACTAAAGTATAAATTAAAGCAGGAAATATCCACATATATACCAAAACCTGGGTAAAAAATGTTAAATGTATTAGGTATAGACAAACTTATATTAAAGAATGATTAGTTTTGTTTTTACACACGTGCAAGGTCTATCATTGCACATGAAGCAGACAGCCGGCATGCAGCAATTTTTTGAATTGGATTTAACCTGATTATATTCTAATGTCGTCAAACTTTAATGTATTCGGCACCGTATGACCTATCAAGTGTCTGTGTGCCGTAAAGCCCAAAACATAAATACAAAATACAAATGACAAATTATCGACTCTACCATTACGCCACGAGCACCCTCGCAGCATCTTGATAGTACTGTATCATAACAAGGGATAAGCACATTTGGCTGTTATAATACATTAGAAGGAAGGACAAACAAACATGTTCAACCATATGAAACTCATATCATATAATTAATGAGAATAAACAACATGTATGTCTACATTGACTCAAGTTGTCTCTTTAGTACAAAATGAAAAACACAAATAAACCTACAAAAGCACAACATGTGCTACATGTATTCATTTCTTGCCTGTGTCTCAGACTTGTTTTCTTCACAAAAATGTTTTCAAATATGATTTACAGTTTTTTCTGGTTAATGGCAGACACACTTTTAGGTTTGGTTTCAGTAATCAGGAAATAACATAGGAGTTACAAAAGAATGATTAGTTTTGTTTTTACACACATGCAAGATCTATCATTGCACATGAAGCAGACAGCCGGCATGCAGCAATTTTTTGAATGTGCTAGTGTCATTTAATTCATCCTATAAGGATTGTTACGTGTATTTCCTTTGATGGACATTGGACTTTGGTTCCTCAATTCCATCTTCACATCAACAGGATGCTTCAACTATTTATTCTTCTCATTTCATGTTTTTTCTCAATTCAAGAAGTTAATTTCACTAATAATCAACCATTTTTGTTTATTTTTTCTAATCAAAATAGTACCCCTTTCTTTTCTAAACACTGTGGACATTATTTTTCAATGACCTCACTACTTATTAAAGAAAACATCAGCGCTTGGACATTTTGTATTCAAATTGATTGTTTTTTCTTTTCATTGCTTGCATTTGAGAAACCCATCAGGAAGTGGGAGATTAGAGCTCTGTAAAACCGGTTTAAGCACCCCAGTCGGCCCATATTGCTGACTGACCAGTCCAAGGCGGTAACTGGTGGGTTTGGGATTTTAATTAAATGACTCATCACAAATTAGTTCTTACTTTTCATTTGGCTTGCATGTGAAATACTTTGTGCCTTTTCAGAGTATGGTATATGTTGCAATGCTCATAGGACTTTGTCATATATTATTATTCTTCCTATGAATCAAATATCACAAACTAGATCATCAGTGGAAACTGTTGTGTTGTTACAAGGAATTTATCCGCTTGTTAAGTTGAAAAAGCACATTAGGGAGACATTGTTCTTCCTTCAGAACCTAGTACAGTAGAAAATTCCACTGTCAAGAATCTTTTTTATGAAAAACTGACCTGACATTATTAATAAGTAAGTACTTTATAAAAAAAAAAGGAATTCATTAGATTTGAAGACTTTCCGGAGACATAGTACTTTATTTTCAGTAGTTATAGGCAATATTTTGTCACATTATTTCCTCATGTGTCTATCAGCCAGCCGTTCCAGGAACTTAAGTAACAGAGAAGTTATTTCAAAGCTTCATAGTGTTTAACAAGTCCATTAAAACAGTACACTGCCTTTGATTTGTATCATTGTTTTTAGCTTACCTGAGCACAACATGCTCAAAGGGAGCTTTTGTGATACCGCTTCGTCTGTCATCCGTCGTTAGTCGTCAACATTTTAGCTTGTGAACATGCTAGAGGCCACAGTTTTTATCCAATCTTCATCAAACTTGGTCAGAATGTTAGTCTGCATGAAATCTTGAATGAGTTCATTATTGGGTCACCTGGGATCAAAAAGTAGGTCACTAGGTCAAATTATAGGAAAAACTTAATAACACACTAGACCGCATTTATAGCACAATTTTCACCAAACTTGGTCAGAATGTTTGCCTGCATCAAATCTTGGATAAGTTCGTAACTGAGTCACGTGGGGTCAAAAAGTAGGTCACTAGGTCAAATATTAGAAAAAGCTTGTAAACACACTAGAGACCACATTTATAAGCCAATCTTCATCAAACTTGGTCAGAATGTTTGTCTACATGAAATCTTGGATGAGTTCGTTATTGGGTCACGTGGTTTCAAAAAGTAGGTCACAAGGTCAAATTTTAGAAAAAGCTTATGAACACACTAGACACCACATTTATAGCCTAATCTTCACCACACTTCGTCAGAATGTTAGTCTGCATGAAATCTTGGATGACTTAGTAACTGAGTCACGTGGGGTCAAAAAGTAGGTCACTAGGTCAAATCTTAGAAAAGCTTGTGAACACACTAGAGACCACATTTAAAGCCCAATCTTCACCACACTTCGTCAGATTTTTAGTCTGCATGAAATCTTGGATAAGTTCGTAACTGGGTCACGTGGGTCAAAAAGTATGTCACTAGGTCAAAAATTAGAAAAGCTTGTGAACACACTAGAGACCACATTTACAGCCCAATCTTTACAACCCTTCATCAGAATGTTTGTCTACATGAAATCTTGGGTGAGTTCGTTATTGGGTCACGTGGGGTCAAAAAGTAGGTCACTTGGTCAAATTTTAGAAAAAGCTTATGAACACACTAGATACTACATTTGTAGCCCAATCTTCACCACCCTTCGACGGAATGTTTGTCTACATGAATTCTTGGATGAGTTCGTTATTGGGTCACGTGGTTTCAAAAAGTAGGTCACAAGGTCAAATTTTAGAAAAAGCTTATGAACACACTAGACACCACATTTATAGCCTAATCTTCACCACACTTCGTCAGAATGTTAGTCTGCATGAAATCTTGGATGACTTGGTAACTGAGTCACGTGGGGTCAAAAAGTAGGTCACTAGGTCAAATCTTAGAAAACATTGTGAATACACTAGAAACCACATTCATAGCCCAATCTTCACCAAACTTGGTCAGAATGTTTGTCTGCATAAAATCTTGGATGGGTTTGTAACTGGGTCACGTCAGTCAAAAAGTAGGTCACTAGGTTAATTATTAGAAAAGGCTTGTGCACACACTAGAGGCCACATTTATAGGCCAAACTTCATCAAACTTGATCAGAATATTAATCTGAATGAAATCTTGTATGAGTTCATTATTGGGATATGTGGGGTCAAACAGTAGGTCACTGTGTCAAATCTTAGCAAAAGCTTGTGGACATACTAGAGGCCCCATTTTTGGCCCAATCTTTACCAAACTTGGCCAGTATGTTTGCCAGTAGGAAATCTTACATATGTTTTAAAGTGAGTAATGTGCATTCAGTAGGTTACTTGGTAAAATTCTTGAAAATGTTATCAACCCAGTGGCCACACTTATGTCTTCACCAAAGATTTCTAAAGTAAATAACTCTTAATTACCTGATGCCAGATTTGACCCTACTAAAAGCCTGTGTCATCAGGTGAGCGATTAAGGGCCATCATGGCCCTCTTGTTTTGTTGTTTTTTATGTCCCCGAAATGGGGAAAACACATGTACAGCTTATTTATAATTTAAACCCATTTATTGGTAGTCAATTGGGAAACAAGTTCTTTGAAGTTATATTGACCCCTCTCGACATCCCACTTCTGGTTAAAACCAGTACTCAGGTACTGAGTACCTGGAGCAAGGTGCAGTAAATAGTCTTGCTTAAGCACTAACATTATGTTTTGAGGTTTGAATCCGGGACCCTCCGATCAAGAGTCCAATGTCCTAACCATGAATGACTTCAACTGTTGTTGCACTGGCCATGGTCTGTACATCTTTCTGTCCCACTTCTATTTCAGAGCAATAACTTCAATGTCACTGATTGAATTTTTAATTAAACTTGACATTTACCTAAAAATGTGTTGCATATAACATTTATAAGTGCAACCATTATGGTCAAGGTCATTTCAAGGTCATATTTAAGGTCATTACATCTTCAGTGGTTTAAATAATTTCCACTGACATTTCTTGTAATGTCAACCATCAACTTTATTGCAGATGAAGGACTAAGTTTTAGTCTGGGTAGAACCAATTACTTACAGCAGGTAGCTAGAACATCTCTTCTGCTGCAATAGTTCAGGTGGTAGAGTGTCGGCTTGTGGATCGGGAGGTCATGGGTTCGAACCCCGGCCGGGTCAAACCAAAGACTTTAAAGTTGGTAGTAATGGCTTCCCTCCTAACGCTCGGGGATAAGGGGAGAGCATTACGCCTGACTTGTAGGTGTCAGTATAATGGACTGGCCAGGTTCAGTCCCTGGGTACCTCATAAGTGCCCCTGTGCTATAATGATAGAAATGTTGCTGCGCAGTATCGGCAAAAATGCTGGCTAATCCCATCCCCACTTCATGCAATGAAAAAAGAAAAGAAAATGACCTGTTAGGCTCCACTTAACTTTTCTGGGGCATAATATTAATTTTCATTAATATACCAGTATTTTACTAGTCAGCAATACAAGAAAAAATAGATAATATTCAGTTGATTTAACATGTTTTCTTTCTGCCAACCTTTAGATGCCAGTTAGATGCAAAGTATGAAACAAATCATTTTTTTAAATAAACTTTAAATTGTTTGAATATCTGATTTCAGATGGTTTGACAAATTCCTTGTTTTTCTTTAATTATTAATTTCAAATTATAAGTGCAAAATAAATGTTTTACCAAGTTATGTGTGAATTTACATATTTGTTTCAAATAATATTAATGCAGTTTAATTTTATTTGGAGGCAAATTGGAAATACTAAATAAGAAATATTTAAATATTTTACAATTAAGATTTTTGAAACGACAAAATACACCACTTATATAAGTTATATTATATATGATTATATTACACTATATAATTATTGGTAAGATTAAAATGTTATAATCTTAATTGGTTGCTGCATTGTATTGCAAAAACAAAAACAAAACAAAATATAAAACCGGACCTGGTAGCGCAATCGGTAGAGCGTCGGCTCCAGGTACGGAGGCCCCGGGTTCGATCCCGGGCCGCGACAGACCAAAGTCGTTAAAAATGGTAGTGGTATAGCTCCCTTGCTAACACTCAAGCAAATATAAGGGTAGTTCCATGACTGGTTGGCCCGGTGTCAGGATAATGTGACTGGGTGTGGTATCATGCCAGGTGTTCACGGCATGCTATACACAGTGAAGGCAGCACTATATCTGCTTCAAGTGGACACCGTCTCCAAATAATTGAAATACTGTTGGTGGGACGATAAACCCAATAAACAAACAAACAAAATATAAAAATTTAAAATATAGAAAGTAAGGATGTCAAAGGATACTAAATTTGGTATCCGGATATCCGTCGAAGGGTCCGAACGGATATCCGTATATAAATCTTAGTTAATTCTGATGTTGCAGTCAGATGTGTGCGGGGTTACTAACGTTTCTATTGACATAATTAAATCGTCATTTCAATGGAAATAATTAAATCAACATTTCCATAGCCATAAGCACTTCATCATTATAATAATTTGTCTACAGACCTCACAAAATGTCGCCAAACATCGGACTGAAGATTGGAAGGCATAACTAATGATTTGTTTAGGAAGTGGATGTGAATAAGTCAAGATTACCGTGATCAAATGAAACACAATAAATTCATCAATTCATTTAAACTATCTAAACGGACTTAATTAAACATGAAAAACTGATCTTTGCTGACAAAACTGTTAATTGTCTACATAATTGTAGCTCTATCTCTTCTTGATAAAGCCGACAAATAAAATTAAAGATAACAATCCTTAATCAAAATGGATAAGTAATAGCTTCAAACAATAGCTGTTAATTGGCAAATTATTTTATATAAGCTTTAGCACATTTCTAAAACTGTGAAGGTCATCAAAAAAATTAAAGATAGTATTCGCTAAACAAAATGGATCAGTAGAAGCTTCAAACATTGGCTGTTAATTAGCATGTTATTATAATACCATCATGCTTTAGCACATTTCTAAAACTGAGAAGCCAAATATACGATACTGCGTGTCACCACCTGTCCATAATCCGTTACACCTACGTATGCGTGAATCCAAACTGACATGACAGCAGAAAGATAACTTAGCAAAATGGCCAAAACATTTAATTAAATTTTAAAATTTTACATTTTTAAGCAAATATCCGGATACCAAAGTCGATTCGGATATCCGATGATTCGAACTGATATCCGGATATCTGTTGATATCCCTAATAGAAAGTTATCAGATTGTTTTGTATAAATATAAACATGAAAGAAAAGTAAAATTAAAATAAATGTCATTAACTTTGGAACAAAATTTTTAATTTTATTGAGACCAAATATGAAGAAAAATCCGATTTTCTGTACAATTCACACAGTTAAAAAAAAAGATAAAAATTATAACTTAAATAAGGATTTTAATAAACTACCATTATGCTTCAGAAGTATTTATTTAGAATAAAAACAACACAAAACAAGACAAAAACATTGTTAAGAAATGTCACTTGCAAACTACAGAAAAAATGTACAAATTTGTAGTTGTAAATTTATTAGGTACTCAGTCATACACATTACAACACAGTAAATACTTACTGTTAAGCAAAGGTGACTTGTATTGAAGTGTTTTCCACAGTTTTGATTAATATGCTGGTGATGTTATCTTTAGCACTACAGCCAATAATATTTTTATTTAGCCTGTTTAAGAACTAGCTTCTTTTAAAGAGTTGAGTTGAGTTGACTTCATGTAAAGAAAAACTTAGTTTTGTAGAGGCTGTCCTGATGCTTTATGTAGGCTGTGCTAGTCACATGGTTAGTCACCAGCCAATATATTTGCTGCAGTGGTGCATGCTGGGATCTTTGCAAGATAATTTACATTGGTCCGCTTATGGGTGCTACTTTTTAGCGTGGAGATCACTTTAACCCTTTACATTCAGGAAGGGCTTTTTGGCTTGGGGTATATTTTATGTTAATCTGAGAAATGGTGTTTTCAGCAAGTAAAAAGTAAAAGCCGAGACAAAACTGTTATATCTACAAACAATCAAAGATTAAATAAAACAATGTAAGATAGGTAAGAAAATGTTATTTCATTATGATACAAGGTATATCTACAAACAATCAAAGATTAAATAAATCAATGTAAGATAGGTAAGAAAATATTATTTCAAACAATCAAAGATTAAATAAATCAATGTAAGATAGGTAAGAAAATATTATTTCATTATAATACAAGGTATATCTACAAACAATCAAAGATTAAATAAATCAATGTAAGATAGGTAAGAAAATGTTATTTCATTATGATACAAGGTATATCTACAAACAATCAAAGATTAAATAAATCAATATAAGATAGGTAAGAAAACATTTTATTATAATGATACAAGGTTCAAAATATGTAGACTTGATACATGCATTTACTTTTTATTTAAAATTGCATATTTTTCAATATGTATATATCTGTACATTACAATGTACATGCATGTGCATATTTTTATTTGTAAATTGTAAACTGTTGTCACATGGCCCCGATGGCCTTCTGGATTTGAAATAAACTATCTATCTGTCTATCTATATATTTCTGTCATTCCTGAATATTTTTTTTACCTTCACTTGTAAACAATAAAAAACCTTTAAAAGAAAAGTTTTCTGTTGACCTGTCATTTTGTTGGTTTGTTAAAAAAGTTGGGTGTGCTATAACTACATGTACTATCTTTTATTCGTACTGTATATTTTATACCTCAATCAGTAAAGCATAGTATTAGAGAAAATAAGTTGAAGGACAGCATTCCAGAAAATAAGTACTGAATAAATAAAATCCAGGATACAAGAGTACTTAAAATGTGTACATATGAAGAGCATTAGTGTCTCTGGCTTAGTCATTAGCTGATGGTAAATTTAAAGCCCTTAATTGTCATCAATATATTTTACAAATAAAAAGATAATTTATGGTTCTTAAATTGCAAGATAAATCTATTTACATGTTTACATAAATTGCCAACTTTAATTAGTCCACATGTAAAGCACATGGAGACCAACTTTACCTCGCTGATCACGTAAGTGATGTTTTGCTATGCTGCAGTAACCTTTGCCTCCTTGGAAAGCATATGGCCCTAGTTGAGGTCATAATTGTATTGCATCAATATCGATGTCAGTGTAAGATGTTCCACAGTCTTCAACAAAACCCAGTGGACCGAACCGGCCGCAATAGCTCAAGTGGTAGAGCATCGGCTTGTTGATCGGGAGTTCGCGGGTTCAAACCCTGGCCAGGTCAAACCAAAGACTTTTAAGTTGGTAGTAGTGGCTTCCCTCCTAACGTTCGGGGCTAAAGGGACAGTATTACACCTGACTCATCAGTGTCAGTATAATGGACCGGCCGGGTTCACTCCCTGGGCACCTCATAAGTGCCCCTGTGCTATAATGATAGAAATGTTGCTGCACAGGATCGGCAAAAATGCAGGCAAATCCCAAATCCCTAACTTATAATAATCCTTCTCCACTACCCACTACTAGCTAGGACCAGTACTCAGGTACTGAGTACCTGGATCTATGTACTTCAGTATCTGGCAACTCATTTCTTTGATTAAGCTTTCTGCACTCTCTATAATAATTTCTACTTAATTAGAGACGAAGGTTTCCAATTAGAGACATAGGTTTTCACATTTCCCAGTAATGATCTTACAAGTCTGTGGAATGATTTTTCAGGAATGACTTATTAGCCTAGAATGCATAATTTTCATGTTAATGTTATTAATGTTGCTGCACAGTATCGGCAAAAATCCCATCGGCACAAATCCCATCCCATCCAATTGGACTGTGGCCCAAGTCCACCAAAATCAGTGTCGGTCCAAGTAACTTTTACAAGATAAATAGACCAAAGGTTCACCAGAGTTTTCAGCCACATCATTTTTCAAAATTCTGAATTATTATTGAAACATACATGATAAACATAACTAAACAACACTTGACAGTCTATTACTAAATCCAATCACTCGTAACACCTCAGTTAGCTTATTAAGCTTTTAAGGAGATTGCCAATATGTTAAGAAGGTAAAACAAGAAAAAAATCCACCTAGTTTGTGTTTAGAATTATGCAGGCTTATATTATTTTTATTTGAAAACCTGTCTATAAAGTTTCCTGGGTTTGGAAATTGGAACTAATGGCGACTGCATTTTATACCAATGTATGTTTCAAATCTATTGTAAACATTGAATATGTCGTTCCTTCAGCATTTTGACAGAGCAAAACCAGGTGTTAAAAGAAAGACCCCTGACATTGATGGTCGCAAATGTGACATGCATCATGTCCAAGCTGGCATAGCTTTGTAAATAAAATAATAAAAGCATAATTAGAAATACACTAGTTGTGTGTCAAAATGCTGAAATCATACTGGTCCTGTAAAGTTTGGTCCAGTCTAGTGGATATTGCTAACTTGGTGGAGTGAAGGTTCAGTGCTTTTGAATTTCTTTTGTGCGGACTGGGTCGTTTAAAATCAAAATAGTTTATTTTTAATGTTCACTTTTCTTAGACATTATTGTTAGAATCAAACTATAATGGTGCACTGTTTAAAGACATTATAAAAAATTAATCATGTTAAAATCTCATTTGTCAAGCCCTCGTACAATTTTCTTTTTTGGTGGCAGGGTTGTTACTGTGATCTAAAATGCACATGGTTTCTGATGTGGAGATTGCTACCTTACACAAAGCCGGATTTTTTTTTTTGATTGTGATTTTGTTTTTGAACACATGGCCAAGGTTGAATGAAAACTGTCAAATTATCAATAGGGTGTACTGTTATATACAACATGTGGAACTTTATGTCATCATAAAAAGATGTTCTTTCTGTTATTAACATGCTCAAGGGCATTTTTTCTGATACCCCTTTGTTGTCCTTGTTGTGTTGTGCATCAGATGGTGTAAGCTACTTGCTTATGAACACACTACAGGCTACAGTATTTATCCAACCTTCACACCAATCTTGGTCAGATTGTTTGTCAGCATCATACTTGGATGATTTTGTAACTGAGTCACGTGGGGTAAAAAACTAGGTCAGTAGGTCAAATTTGTGAAAAACATTGTAAATACCCTAGAGAACACATTTATAACCAAACCTTCATTTAACTTGTTCAGAATGTTGTGTTTTTTTTTGCATGAAATCTTCGATGAGTTCATTACAAGGTCACATTAGGTCAAAAAGTTGGTGACTAGGTCAAGTCCTAGAAAACCCTTGTGATCACGCTAGAGGCCACATTTATGGCCTAATCTTTGCCAAACTTGGTAAGAATGTTTGTCAGCATGAAATCTAGGATAAGTTTGTAACTGTGTCAAATGGGGTCATTAAGTAGGTCACTAGGTCAAATCTTAGAAAAAACCTGTGAACACCCTAGAGGCTATATTTATGGCCCAATCTTCACCATTCATGGGCAGAATGTTTGTCTGGATGAAATCTTGTATGAATTCTGTGTCACCTGGGGCTGAAAAGTTTATCTCTGTAGAGGCTATATTTATGACCCAATCTTCACCAAAGATTTGTGTAATAGACCAAGGGCATGCTGATTAGAAAGTTCTGTGTGGGTAAAGAACTCTGTTCTCTATTTCACTTGAACATTTTAATTTTCTGTGTATTTCAGTTGGAGTTGTTATGTCAGTTTGGAGCCATCCATGTACTACTGTCACCATGGCAACTACATGGGCTGGTAGAATTATTGGCAGGTCTTAACAGTCCAGGTAAGTGCTGAGTTGTATGAATTTACAAATTTATAACAGTTTTAAATAGCAGGCTAATAGTTACCATAATAATTGTGGAAAGCGGTAAAGTAAAGTTTGTTGATAAATTATTTAATAAATTATTGAAACTGTTAACAAGGAACTTTCATGAAGTGAGGACATCTGTGGAAGCCATACAATAGTTGAATCACAAACTCTTTTGAGTCATGAGTGTTTTTAATTACTCGTGCTGAAAAACTGGATTTTTTTATTTATTTATTTTTTGTGGGGTGTGGGGGGAGGGGGGAGGGGCGTGACACAGTTATGGTCATATTGGCAACGTCCGGCTAATTATAGGTTGAGGAAGACCTCAGACTTATGTCTAGGGTAGAACCACTGGCGCACTGTAGGTTAGCTGGAAAACCTCCCCACATGAAAGTTCTTTCCTCAACCTGGACTCAAACCCAATAGTTTCAAGTTTCTTCAGAAAGAAAGCAGCTTTTAAATATGTACATTACCCCCACTTTGATAATTCTTTCTAAATCTAGATTTATATACAACATTTAGTTCTAGTTGAAAAGCCATTTGATAGATCATTATATATATATTATATAAACTTTTAGTAAACAATTTAGTTATATTAGAAAGATAGTTATTTTTACACCCTAGAGATTTTTTATTAGACCTTTTCCTTCCATGCATGTATATGTCTGGGCAAAGTGTGTGTATATTTCTGTATGTTGCATTGATGTTGCAGCCTCAAATGAGGGTTCGGGTCTCTCTGGAGGAGGGTTGGGGGTCAAGAACAAACCGATGGAGGACATGGACTTTCAGAGAGTCGAGTCTGAGTTACAACACCAGCTGAAATATGGCCGCATCCAGAGCAACAACCTGGCACAGATGCAGGATTTCTCCTTACATGGTGAGCTCCTGTAAAATAATCACACTAGCTGATACAGCACTGTCCTCAGTAAACACGTATTGGTTTATGATCTTCCCCACTGTGACAGCACTGTCCTCAGTAAACACATTTATTGATTTTATGACCCTCCCCACTGTGACAGCAATGTTCTAAGTAAACACATAATTATATTGATTTATGACCTTCCCCCTTTGACAACAATGTCCTCAGTAAACACATATATTGATTTATGACCCTCCCCACTGTGACAGCACTGTCCTCAGTAAACACATATATTGATTTATGACCCTCCCCTTGTGACAGCACTGTCCTCAGTAAACACATATATTGATTTATGACCCTCCCCCTTGTGACAGCACTGTCCTCAGTAAACACATATATTGATTTGGTACCTTCCCCACTGTGACAGCACTGTCCTCAGTAAACACATATATTGATTTATGACCTTCCCGCCTGTGACAGCACTGTCCTCAGTAAACACATATATTGATTTATGACCTTCCCCCCTGTGACAGCACTGTCCTTAGTAAACACATATATTGATTTATGACCTTCCCCACTGTGATAGCACTGACCTCAGTAAACATATATATTGATTTATGACCTTCCCCACTGTGATAGCACTGACCTCAGTAAACACATATATTGATTTATGACCTTCCCCACTGTGATAGCACTGACCTCAGTAAACACATATATTGATTTATGACCTTCCCCCCTGTGACAGCACTGTCCTCAGTAAACACATATATTGATTTATGACCTTCCTCCCTGTGACAGCACTGTCCTTAGTAAACACATATATTGATTTATGACCTTCCCCACTGTGACAGCACTCACCTCAGTAAACATATATTGATTTATGACCTTCCCCACTGTGGCAGCACTGACCTCAGTAAACATATATATTGATTTATGACCCTCCCCCTGTGACAGCACTGTCCTCAGTAAACATATATATTGATTTATGACCCTCCCCCACTGTGATAGCACTGTCCTCAGTAAACATATATATTGATTTATGACCTTCCCCACTGTGATAGCACTGACCTCAGTAAACATATATACCGTACTTACTCGCTTATAAGACTATTCGCTTATAAGACGACCCCCCTACTTCACCTGTGAAATTGCCGGTTTCTGCTTCGACCCGCTTATAAGACGAGGCGAAAAAATGAAGTGGAGCGTCGACCCATCATGCTGTCTCAACCAAAGGGTTAATTGGTAAACAGTGACTATAATTTTCATACGTTGCGGGATGTATCTGGTGTCATTTGCTCAGCTATCCTGTAGCTCGTGGCGGCATGACATTAATTTCTTTGATCTACGTCACCAAGTCTGGTATGACAGTACACGACATATCGAGGAACAGTGCATTGTCCTTGTGTACATGCCACCAATCAATAATTTCATGGAGAAATGTAATCGGCAGCTGCTTATAAAAACACATCGTTCACTCCCTCACTGTCAAACTGCTCCGATCGATATCACCTTGACAACAGCTTATCTCAGAGTCAGTCACTTGACCTGTGTAATGAGGCAAGTCTACACAGAAACGTCAAGTAAATTACAGTTTGGTGTATTTAGCAGACTGAAGTTGAAAGTTTGTCTCAGTGTTTACTGATGGATAATTAGCTGTGTTTCATGGAGAACAAAGGGAAATGTATGTGAGACAGTTAATCGTTGACCGACAGAATTCAAAGTTCAATAAAGGTAAGTTATCGGCGGTCGATAATGACGGCACGGCGGGTCATTGCATAACTGCTAACAAGTTTATGTGGAATGTTTTCGCCCTAAAACAACGTGAAAACTTTTTGCCTGGTCGCTAGACCCCGCCTATAAGACGAGCCCTACACTTTGAGCATGAAATTTAAAGGAAAAATCCCCGTCTTATAAGTGAGTAAGTACGGTATTGATTTATGACCTTCCCCCACTGTGATAGCACTGTCCTCAGTAAACACATATATTGATTTATGACCTTCCCCACTGTGATAGCACTGACCTAAATAAACACATTTATTGATTTATGACCCCTAAATAAACACATATTGATATATTACTGTGACTTTTAACCTGCTTATCATGAATAATCATGAAGCCTTGGCAGATACTGAAGATACGGATCAGCCAGCTCACACTGGGAGGCGTCTAATAATGATCTACACTTTTGTCACACAGTCACTAGCAATCTGTCTTGTGACCTGTATATCTTGTTGTTAGAATTGATCTTAAAATAGATATAGGTCATAAACAAATCAACTTCAACCATAGACTAGTCTAACTTCAGAGGTAAAACTATTCTATCTACAAATAATTGCAATAATAAAACATAGTTTAAACAAAGATTGAATAACTATGTGATGATTGCATGAAAACACTGTTTAATTATGTTACAAGGTAAACAAAATAATTTTTCAGTTAACTACTTAAAAATAAAAAGATTTTTTACCTTTTTATGTAAAATATGAAAAACTTTGCCGGTTTTGTTTTCCTAGGCATTGCAAACTAATGCAATATTATAATAGTTCAGCAAGGACTTGATGTTTGTAATGTTATCTCTGTCTTTAGGTGAGGAGGATGACCAATTCTTCTCATTGATGTCCACCAAACCAGGGTCCCAGAGTGACATGGATTCCTCATTTTCCAGCAATATCAGTGCTTTCTCTAACAGGACTGCCAGTACTGCACCATCATGTAAGGCTCATCTCATAACCTTTTGTTGATTTATTATTCTGATAAAATGAAATTATTAACTAGTGGAATGATGTGGTTAAGGGTTATTGCACTGAGGTAAATAATCATTTTGACAACAATGAAGGTTGATATCTTGTTCTGATTATCATTTCCTTAAAGAGAAGAATCTCTGAACATATTGTCTTTCTTAAAGGTATTGGAAAGTAGTATGAAAGTAGACTTCACACTTTGATGGGTTTGAGGAAGGTTAGGGTTCTATCCGGCTGGACACAGCCTCAGGGTGCAGTGGTATCAGAGAACGAGCAGAGATTGCTTATCAACAGCATTTCAGTAAGCCCATGTCCATCAAGTTTAATAATTGTTTTACAACCCCCTTCAATGACATCTCCATGTATAATGCAAAAATTAAGTGTTTCAAGCATCATCTCGCAGTACGGGATTTTCTTTGGGATGAGTCCGCAAAAGAGCAATTTTCAATGCCTTTAAATTTTTCAGACTGAGCCTTTCATTAGTTGGGGAAATTCACCTTAGACCTTGTTAACAATTGTCTACAAGCTGATGAATTTTGTGTCACAATGTCAGAATCATTCTAAGTAAAATGTTCTACATTTAAGGATTTTTCTTTGCATAATTAATTTTAGAATAAACAGTATTTTGAGCAATTAGCAACTGATTTAATATTAAACAAGTCATAAGACTCTTGCAAACTTTATTAATGAAGAAAACAAAAATAACTTCTTTTTTAAATTTTAATACTTGCTGATAAAGAAAACGTGCTGTGTAAACAATGTATAAAACCTTTCAAATATGTAATTACATTTTATAATGTCCTTCTTGAAAATATAAAAAAACATTTATTTTCATTTTCATTTTGCATCATTAATTGGTGATTTGTTTGTATGAAGTACAGTTACTGTCAAAAGAATACTTCCTGTTTCTTTGTCTTTGTGTCTTCTGGGTTCCTTGGGTGGCCCAGTATCAAGCCTGTTCAAAGAATTTTGATCGGTCAGAAAACATCCTCCATATGGACATTTTCCATATACCTGTATGGTTATATAGAAAGTTTTGAAAAATCTTCTTGTCAGAAACCACAAGAGCTAGAGCCTTGATATTTGAATTACATGATCCTTGCATAGACCTGTATAAAGGTTTTAAAAAAAATTGATTTATCCGAAAACTGCCCACCAGAAGCCCTGCTATTTTCCCAATATGGCTATATAGGAAAACTTTGAACTTTTTTTGTCTGAAAATACAAGAGCTAGAATCTTAATATTGAGTGTACATGTTTCTTGGGTGCAGCTGTATCGAGATAGTTCATAGAGGTTTGATCCATCAAAGCACATGACCACCAGGGGAGTGGCCATTTTGCATATTTATTTACAGTCAAACCTCAGTCACTCAAACATGGAATCGCTAGAACATCAGTTTGGTAGAGCTTACCCGCTGGTCCGTTTGTTTTGTCCTTATTTCTGTACAATAGTTCTATCTTGATAGCTAGAACACTGCTTTGCTGCGTAACTAGAACTTATTGATTGCCCCTACAGCCCATTTACCTGTTTTTTCACACCTTTTTTCTCAAACGGTCCACATCGATGACTGATTGCCATGCCTTTTGTTTCCGGTGGTTGTGTATTTCACAGGTTCATAAAACTTACCACCACCTGGCATCTCATATGCTAGTTACTGGAGTGATGGCAACTAATGGACACCAGATTAAAGAATTATATTCTGATTGCTTTGTTATTAAGACTTCAAAGTTATGTGTACATATGCAGATACAAACAGTGTATTAACGGGACATTTTTTAGTCTTTCTTAGTGATGACCAGATGTCAATGCTGATCGGTCAAACATCTCACTCGATCGAACTCAAGCATAGGTCCCTTGGGTGTTTGAGCGACTGAGGTTTGACTGTATATTGGAAAACTTGGAACATCTTATTGTCAGAAACTACAAATGCTAGAGCCTTGATATTTGGTACACATGTTTCTTGGATGGCCCTCTATCAGTTTTGTGTCAAGGAACGTTGATCCATCAAAAAATGGCTGCCAGGGTGTGGCCACATTACGTTTATGTCCATGTAGTAAAATATTAAAATTGATTGATATGTCCAAATGTTGCTTGAGAACATGCATTACAATTATTCTTTCTTTTATTTCTAGCTATTTTTTTTCAAAATGTTTGTGGCACTCAGATGAGCGATAAAGGATCATCAAGGCCCTCTTGTTTGTTTATTTGCCAATTTGTTTCTTGTGCAGATAACTTCTCCTTTATTACTCATCACATTTTCTTCATATTTGACTGGTTGACTGATAATTCACCTTGCATTGATTGTTTTGGAGTTATTGCCCTTTGTTAATTGTTTTAGAATATTGCAGACAAGTCCTTTATTATTTATCTGTATTTTATCATTTATGCATGGATGGTTGGTATTGATGTGTAGTTGAACATGAGGGTGAGATAACTCTTTGGAGTCATTTCCCTTTGTTATTTTCTGAGAAAATTGTCCTCCTTAATGTCTCAGCAGATATTCTTTATACATATACTTGCATAAGTGATGTGTAAGTGTGAATGAAGGTTAGATAATTTAGGTTTGTTTGTTCTACAGTTTTTGCCATTTATTTACTGTTCTTAGCAAACAAATGTGCCAACAAGTCCTCCTTTACTATTCATTGGAATTTTTTCATACTTGCATGGTCTCCATCTCCATGACATCTGTGGTAAACTGAAAGACCACCTCATGTAAATGTTCTGTGGGAAAAATGTTTTACAACAGTTTTTGATAATCTACCAATACGTAGCTGTCACCTTTTGATTACCACTTGTTGCATTGTCAAGTTTACCAAATGACAGGGGATATGTTGTATGCTATTTGGCTTTCCAGTTGATGCCACTTTTTTTTTGGTTAAATGCATTTCTATGGAGAATTTTATTATTTTTTTTTTATAATACTTATTGTATATTGGATTATATTTTACTTTAATAATTTAAAATCTTTATTCTTTTCTTTATTCCAGCAATTCCCTATAGCAGAGGACCAAGCAAACAAAGTAAAGGTGGGTTGTAACTTTGGGGGCTCATCCTAAATAAAATAAAATTATTACTGTTACTCTGGGCAAGACAAGCAGTATAGATCCTGATCAGCCAGCTCCCCACTGGGATCATTATCAAACCCATGTCCACTCATTCCGCTCTGCTTTGCTGTAGCCCTGGGATATTAGGCTGGTTAAAGTTTGTCTTCATGAATATTTATAGCAGTCTGTGGTCCAATGAAAATGTGCATTACATTGATGCTACTCTTCAATTGAAGTTAAAAAACCTATTTGCCAATGCTAAGATGGCGGCACTAACTTGTGACGTCTGTTAATTACTTATTGAAATAATTTCATTGGCTGAGTTTAAAATGCTTCAAGACATATATTCATGAGAAGGAAGTTTTTCTGACCAAGTAACACACAGTTTATGTATGTAGTGACAGTAGAAAATGTATCGTGTGTTCCCATGATGCACTGGGAGCTGTCTTAACAGAATCTGCACTACTTGCTGCTTAGTCTCTTCAAATATGTTGTGACATGACCGAGGCTTGTATAAAGGAAATAATGAACACTGAGTATGGGTTATTAAAAATGAGGCAAGGAAACATGGAACTCATTAAAATACCATATAGATCTATAGAATGTAAGCATTTTTTTTTTGACAGATGAGCTACCATTTCGTTTTGTAATGTATTAAATTTGTTTTGTGTATATAGAAATCCCTTAAGGATTTTTTGGCTTAATTTATCCTCCAAAATTATAAATCTAAGATGACAATTGAACTACTTTTATTAACATTGTACTTAAACCTGATTTTAACTAAACCACTATGCCGATTCAATCACAATATTACCAGTACCTTTGAAGAATTTTTAGTCGCAAGCATTATGTTTCCAACATTAACAGGATACTTGTGTATACATATACATAAAGCCTTAATAACATTAGAGTTGGGCCAGAAAGTAATAATTCTACATAGATTAACTACTTTTCACATGCATGTGGAGTCTCCCACTTTTGGAGGGAGACTCCCACTTTTGGAGGGAATCTCCCACTTTTGGCAGGAGTTTCCCACTTTTGGAGGGAGACTCCCACTTTTAAGGTTCCAAATTATTTTAAAATTAAGGGTGTATTACACATATTCATATATCTCCCTACTTGGAAACAGGTAACTTCCTTCTTCCTTTATATGCAGATAACAAATCTCCCACTTTGCAAGTGAAAATCTTCCACTTTGGTCTCAGGATAAGTTAACATGTATGATGCATGTGTATGCTTGCGTGCTAACATATGTGGGTGCGTGCATGTGTGAAAGTGTTTTAATACATTCATCATTAATAAATAATAAAATGTTCACATGTATGTTTTCATGTTGCTAGGTTATTCAGCTCTCATTAAATTAATAATCAAATTAAGGGCTTTGAAATACATTAAAAGAACTAATATTTATATAAATAATAAAGCAGTCACTTAATACTGTAAATGATATTTTTAAAACAAACAAAAACCATCTCCAAATGACTAAAAAACTATTAGAGGTACGATAAACAAAACAAACAAACAAACAAAAACAAGCTCTTATATAATGTTGCCAGTAAATGGGTTTAAAATAAAAAAGAATTGAAAAGAAATTAAGAATATTATTAAACAGAAAATAAATTAAATGATTAAAGAAAAACTGAAAGAAAATGCTTTGTCAACATTGTATTTAATGAAATATGAGGTCTTAATTAGTGATTCTGGGTAAAATAATTGGTGGAAAACATCTTCATCTCTAATTATCAGAAGCTGTGTAACCTTCCATGATAATAGTCATTATGAGTTTCTTTCATAATTAAAGAACTTTAAAATATTAATCATTAATCAAAATTGGATTTAAAGGTGGTATTAGTTTGGACATTTTTTTTTCTCTCTCATGCATCTTGTTAAATTATTGTTACCTGAAAAGATCACATGAAATGCTGTTTATCAGTAGTCTACATCTGAGCACATTATACCAGTCGCAATAGCTCAAGTGGTAGGGCATCGGCTTGCCGATCGTGAGGTTGCAGGTTCAAATTCCAGCCAGGTCAAACCAAAGACTTGAAAGTTGGTAGTAGTGGAGGCTTCCCTCCTAATGCTCGGGGCTAAGGGGACAACATTACGCCTGACTTGTCGGTGTCAGTACAATGGACCAGCCTGGTTCAGTCCCTGGACACCTCATAAGTGCCCCTGAGCTATAATGATAGAAATGTCGCTGCAAAGTATCAACAAAATGATGGCAAATCCCAGTTGTTATTAGAAACATGTATTAAAGGTTGTATCCGACAGTTTGGACCAAGATTTCTTTTATTAAATAACCAAATAAGTCATTGTTATCTAAAAAGGTCATGCAAAATGCTGGTCATTGATGTCATAGATCTGTCATTGCAAACAGGTATTTCCTATCTGAGCCACACTGCAGAGATAGCTATTTTTGAACATAAAAACCATGTGAGCACTTACTTTCGACAATGTTATATAGTCATCTGGGTCTCTGAAGTCCACTCTGATGATGAAAGCTATTTTTAGCAGAGACCACTATCAAGCTTTTTATAATCATGGAAAGAATACATAATCAGAGTGTATTTTCGCGATTAGTTCTGTCTAACAATTCAGCTAGTGTTCAAAATCATATTTATTAAGATTAATGGACGGGTTTATATAAAAGTTATGCCCAAATTTCCCAAAGCAGTGGTTTGGTATTGTTAAATGAATTTGATATAGGCAAACTGTTGGATACTATCTGTAACTATCTGAGCCTCACTCTACAGCTCGCTCTCTTCAAACTAAGTAAACCACGCAACCAATATTATGTTACATCAACATCTGGGTGATAAACTACTGACCTAAGTGTCTACTTTTAGTTGAAATCTCCATGGTGCTTATTTATAGAGTTGGAAACATGTTAAAGTAGTAAAATTAATGGTTTGTACTCTCTAACAACTGAGGTAGTGTTGCAGACAGGCTTTACTTAAATACTTAAATATGAGTTTGTGCAGCAATTAGGTCAGAATTCCCAAGAACAGAGACAAGATAATGTTACACATGTAGGATATAGGGGAAGTGTCAGATACCTTCTTTAAGGATTGAATCAGAAATCATGATTGTATTTTCATTTAACAAAGCAATATCTATATGAGACCAAAAAAAATAAATGAACATTAACATGTACTAGATTATATTTATTAGAAAAACTGTTTCAGATCATAACAAAGAACCAGTCAATATTGATTGTTTGTTTGTTTTTCAGATACATTGCAGTGACCAATTACGGTCATTATAGAAACATCTAGCTTTTTTGGTGGAGGAAGACCCCAGACAAATGTCAGGGTAGAACCACCAGCACACTGCAAGTCTGTGTCCTGTCACATATATATTGATAAAAAATATTTAAAAAACTGTCTGAATATAAGGCATATGCTTTTTTGTCAAAATCATAAATCGCTCATATTTGCAGCTGCAGGATTTTCCATGCAGGTGGTAATATTTTGGTTTAGTATTGCAATTCGTGGCCCAAATAAAAAAAATTCTGGGGGCTCCTGTGGCCAAACTGGACCTGGTAGCGTAATATGTAGAGCATTGGCTCCAGGTACGGAAAGCCCCGGGTTTGAACCCAGCCACAACGTACCAAAGTCATTAAAAATGGTAGTTGTATAGCTCCCTTGCTAAAGTTCAAGCAAATATAAGAGTAGTCCCACAACTGTTTGGCTTAGTGTCAGGATAATGTGACTGGGTAGGGTATTATGCTAGGTGTTCAGGGTATGCTATGCACAGTGAAGGCAGCACTGTCTCTGCTTCAAGTGGACACCATCTCCAGATAACTGAAATACTGTTGGTGAGACGAATAACCCACTAAACAAACAAAACATCTCAATCCCAGCTACTGTCACTTCTGCTGTTCAGGATACATAATTACGTACATGTTTTCATTGTATTTCCAAGTGGTGATAAAAATGTGAATTTTTGCAATGCATTTGCAGAAGTTGTGTAGGGTGCTCCCTTTCAAGGGGTATCACCCATGGTAATTTATAAATGAGAAAAATGGCATAGAGCAGAAGGTGCCAAGGAAAGCAATGAAATAGTGTTATATTAAAAACATTTTTTACGCAATTCATTGTTTTAAGAACATTTTACCGTAGCAATATTTTCATAATTGTACTCTAATTAAAAATTAAAGTACAAGAAAAAAATTCTAATGAAAATTGAAATCATTTAACCCTTGACTCTTTGGAACACTAAAAAGGTAAAGTTTGTTAAATGTTAAGGAGGTATATGGTGTTTCCAGCAAGTAAATGGTAAAGGAATAATCTTTTACATAATTTTAGATAACAAAATTTCTGCTAAATATAATAATGTTAACAAAATACATAGTATAATATTTGTGTAAACACTTTCCATATATTCCAAATGTTTAAGTTAAGCAATAAAAGAAACACTTCTCTCAAACCAAATGAATGTATATTTCCAAGAAAACAAGAAATAGCTGACTTCATATTTTACCATAATGTTACTGTACTTAAACATTATATGCATTATGATTCAACTATAATAATATTAATACACTGATGTCTGTTATTCATGATAAGCAACGAATAAATGTTAGAGGACGTTAACTGCTATGCTGATAAGACCTCACCTTGTTAACTTACTGCAATCGAGTATAGATAAAAAAAAAAAATTAAAAAAATAAACTTGTGCACCGGACCTGCTAGCACAGTTGGATTGTCAGCTCCAGGTACAGGTAGCCCTGAGTTCCATCCCATCCTTGACATACCAAAGTTGTTAAAAATGGTAGTGGTATAGCTCCCTTGCTAACGCTTAAGCAGATATGAGAGTAGTTCCACAATTGGTTTGCCTGGTGTCAGGATAATATGACTGGGTGTGGTATCTTGCCAGTTGTTCACGACATGCTTTAACAGTGAAGGCAGTGCTATATCTGCTTCAAGTGGACATCGTCTCCAGATAACTGAAATACTGTTGGTGGGACAACAAAAACCCAATAAACAAACAAAACATCTCAATCTCAGCTACTGTTGTTTATGCTGTTCTCTGTTAGTTGCTGTGTTGCACTTGAACATGTGGCCTGGGTGAAATCAAGGAACACATTGAGCTTCCAAGACTGTGATTTTACTGTTTAGATAAGAATAGCTTCACTGTCAGGGTTTATGTGTTCCTGCTTTTTGTGTCAGAAAAAAGATTCTTTTTTACAAGCATCTTTTTTCTGACACTAATATTAATTTGAAAGTATCCTGGTTTTCCTGCTGTAAATTTTTATAAAAGAAATCAAAGCAACGATACATATGCATCTCTGTCTGACTGTCTGGCTGTCCAGCCTTCCATCAGAATGTCTGTATCTCTATCTCTCTTCTTTCTTCCTCTCATTGCCTAATCTGAATTTTTAAAAATATTTCAATCTTAATACTATGCCTCTGCAGACATATTTCTATAAATGTTTTATTTATTATGTTACCTTTCAGATTTGTCTTTTAAATTTTCAGACACATATACATCGCCCAAATACCATGAGGATCCTTCTGCTGAGCTCAGTCACTTCCAGGTGAGAGTTGCCTTCATCTCTGTGACCTTGCTTCATAACAACCCCAGTGCCCAGCCTTCAGATGACCTTGGAAGGTCAAGATCAGAGGTCATGAAGGATGTTGCCATGGTGTTCTTCCAGAGAGTTGCCGGGGTAACGGCTGCAGGCATGACAGAACTGAAGGAGACAAGACAACAGTTTGCTGCACTCCTATCCCTGGACCATCTCAGGTATGGACAGTAGATAAATGATGCTAAGACAATGCCTTGTGTATCTAAAATCAGTGCAGTTATCAATGCCTTGCATCGCTGCAGTTGTAGAAGATGAAAATACTTGTATTGTCTTAAGGTTGTGTCAACTTAGTCTAGCTTTTGTATCCAAGGTTGTGTGAGCTTTGTTTAGCTGTTATATCCAGGCTAAGATTGTGTGTGAGCTTAGTCTAGCTTTTGTATCCAAGTTTGTGAGAGCTTAGTCTAGCTTTTGTATCCAAGGTTGTGTGAGTTAAGTCTAGCTTTTGTATCCAAGGTTGTATGAGTTTTGTCTAGCTTTTGTATCCAAGCCAAGGTTGTGTGAGCTTTGTCTAGCTTTTGTATCCATGGTTGTGTAAGCTTAGTATAGCTTTTTACCCAAGGTTGTGTGAGCTTAGTCTAGCTTTTGTATCCTAGATTGTGTGAGCTTAATCTAGTTTTTGTATCCAAGGTTGTATGAGCTTTGTCTAGCTTTTGTATCTAAGCAAAGGTTATGTGAGCTTAGTCTAGCTTTTGTATCCATGGTTGTGTAAGCTTAGTCTAGCTTTTTATCCAAACCAATATGATTTGTTTTCAATTTATTTTTATGTTTTATAGAATATTTTATAATATAAGAATTTAGTCATTTATCACAAGGATATAATTTAATATAAAAAGTAAATTTTTTTTTGGTATTTATTGTTTGTTGTAAAAGGAATTTTAAATAAAGGTAAGTCCTAAAAGAAAAGTTTAGAAAATAATGTTTTCTTAAAATTTTATGTACCGTAAAACATCAAGAAATGAAAAGACGATATCTATAATGACAATTTAAAGATGCTTTAAGCTACTTACTCAACAACTTATGATCTGGTACCAGTTTGAAAACATCAAACTATAAATAAATCGGCAATCTCATAATTTGAAGTCGTAAACAAACAATCTTGTTTGCAGGCATGATTACTGTATTAAACAATTTACATGGTAACATACCCATTCAAATAATCCTGGTAAAAGGCTAAAACATCCTTCAACAACGCCCATATCCTGAGTATATAAAAAAATGATGCTTCACCTTTTTGATGGTTATAAATAAGGTATGTGTCATTGCAGTTATGAAAAATTTTGTTTTTCCATGACAGTCAGCACTTAATATACACCTGGCCTGCATATTATTTGAAGAGTATGTGAAAACAAACAAAAGGCCTCAGTGGCCTCATGGTAGAGTCACCATTTTGTTACTTCTCTGACTGCATAGCCTCTCAACACGTGCATTTGAGTCATATTAAATGACAATATGGAAAGGTCTTCCAGCTGACCTGTGGTGTACGGACAGTTCTTATCAGACATTTGTCTGGGATCTTCCACCACCTAAGTAGCTGGATGTCAATAATAGTTGGTCCCTGCAATGTATTTCAAAAACAAATCAGAAGAGACAATGCCACAAGTGGTTGAATTTTAGTTAAAAAAAATGTGACTGTTATTTTGCAAGGTTTTCACCATGCCATCTGCTCTTCTGAACTTTTTATGGAGAATGCTTTAAATTTAACAAATAACAAGCATCACAATGCTTCTTTCATAAAAAGAAAGAATTTAGGTTTAATTCAGTGAAATTTCATGGTAGTTTCAACACCCTAAATGCTATTTGCATTACCTTATTGTTTATAACATTGCATTTTAGTATACAATTTTATATATGCCCATTGCACAAATTAAATTTATTTCAAAGACACTGTGCTACTGATTAGACATAAAAGCATGAAATTAAATGTTTTTCATTTTCAAACTTGCTGCACACTGTCCTTGCCTGCGGAGCTAGCAGTGTCTTGGAACATCTGCCTAAATCTAATTGCTTTCTGCACCTTGACCTTGTGCCATACCAACTTCTGCATGAGGGATAGTTAGTAGTGAAGGTTTTACATTGTGCTCTCTGTCCAGTACATGTCCAGTTTGTATATCTTACATTCTCCTCTCAATGCACACAGGTTGATAGGGCGACCATTGAACATAGAGTGCAACCAGAAGGTGGCTATGAAGCAGGTGAGCACCAGTCTCCATGTCAGTGTGGGCGTGGCAGAACTAATAGAGACACTCTACACTACCAGGAGCCAGCAGCCCAAACCTGAGATCTGTGAGGTAAAATAAACATTTCATTTTTTTTTTTCTGCCTATAACGAAAAGCTATTATAATAAATTGCCTATTTTTGTATGTAAAGGGACTTTACTCTAACTATTAAAAACATAAACTTACCTCCCTTGTGGGTAGTTATTTGGCATTGTGTCTGCATCAGTGAAGATCCCTTACCTTGGCAGCCATCTTTGATGGTAACTTTAAGGGATTTTCAAAGGAATTGTATAGAAGCGTAAATTCTATTTTCTTGTAATTTCCTCTTTTGTGGTCCAAAAATAAAAAGCTGTACACCATTGGAAAGCTCTTGAAATTCATATTTTTAGAATACAATATTTTAAAAATTAACAAATGCACAAAGAGTTAATACACAGAAATAGATAAAATTATTGGCTCATCCTTAAACAAAATGTATAACATTGTATCTTTTTTGGTTATATTTTTCTTACCTTTTAAACTATCAAAATATAGTCTTGATATTTAAAATACTTCATAAAAGCTGTTTAATTTGATATAAAATTCAGGAAAATAGACTGAACAATAAAAACACAGTGGTGAGTTTAATATTAGCACATATTTCCAGATTTCGGCCTGCATTAGCTTCTGCCTTAAAAGATGGCTGCCTTAAACTGTCTTACCAGTGCCTGTGACATCACATGGAAACTATCTATATAGTAACTGCAGAAAACCTAAGATTTTTCCAATTTTTAAACTTTTGAAAAACAGTTAAGACTGAAGCACACACATAAAATGGATTGAGATAAGAATTTGATATAAAGGTTGAGCACTTTTCTAAAAAATAAGCAAATTAAAAATTAAATTTTATTATATTTATATAAAGTATATGAAAATACCTTCTCACAAGGGAGATAACTAAAACATTTCTTTCATTACAAAAATATGGAATTACATAAAAGCTCCTTAATCATTTGACAGAACAATCACAAAACGTTACTCAAAATAGCCAATGTGGAAAACCCTATTTCACATGAGCTGCTGATATCTTTAATGGGTAAAGCACTCAAATTGTACCCAATTTGTACTTGAATTGTATTCCAGCCTGCTGAGTGAACTATCCATTTGATTATACAATCAGATTTACTTGATGTAGTGTCTTCACTTTTTAATTATGTCACTATTAAAGCATAAATTGACAATATTATTACTTGGCAATATTATTACACCAACTAAGAAATTATAAATAAGTAAGTAAATTGGTATAACTGAATTATGATGGAAATGGAACAAAATGTCTGATGTATACATGTAGTAAATTGAAGACAACAGTTTGGCCATCAAACAAAATTGTGGATGTAAGTTAAAAAATAATGGCTGATATAAGCAAGTAATTTTTTTTCTTTCTATAATCTTCTATCAAAATCTTTACATACATGTTTTCTTCTTCAATTTAAACATGATCAATTGTAGTGGAGAAATGGCAGCCATCTTGGATTTATTTGTTTTGGGTACGCTGCTTGATGTTTTATATTGCATAACTAATAGCTACAGTGACATGCAGTAAGTATTGGGAGAAACAGCAGCCATCTTGGAATTATTTGTCTTGGGTACACTGTTTGATGTTTTATATTGCATAACTAATAGCTACAGCGACATGCAGTAAGTATTGGAGAAACAGCAGCCATCTTGGATTTATTTGTTTTGGGTATAGTTTGTTTTAGAACATGATAACAACAAACCTTCTAAACAACTTGGAAGTAACAGGAACTGACATGAATAGTTTGGTAAATGCCCCTTTAGTCTCATAACTGACTTATAAGAGTTTTCTTTTTATACATAGCCTTACATTTTCATTGGCATTAAGTTCCGAAGTTTGACTGGCCAGGAAATACATGTTACTTTTCTTGTACCACCTTCGTCCTGTGTATTACCAGAGTAATATCATGGAATTTATAGTTATTTTCCGGAAAATGTATCACTATAACGGACCATAATTATGTTTTCCTCAACGATGTATTTCTTTGAGTAAATATTTTCTAACTGTACCTGGTAACACAATTAGTAGAGTGTCGGCTCCAGGCATGAGAGACCCTGTGTTCGATCCCAGGCTGCATTATACCAAAGTCATTAAAAATGGTAGTGGTATAGCTGCCTTGCTAACTCTCAACCAAATAAAAGGGTAGTTCCACTACTGGTTGGCCCGGTGTCAGGTTAATGTGACTGGGTGTGGTATCATGCCAGGTGTTCACAGCATGCTATGCGCAGTGAAGGCAGCACTATATCTGCTTCAAGCGGACACTGTCTCCAGATAACTGAAAATACTGTTGGTGAGACGTTAAACCCAATAAACAAATATTTTCTGCTGTAGCAATATGCAGCCATTTAATTTGGTTTGAACTTGGACTGTTCACCTGAGGTTTTGCATTAACATTTACTTGATTGGTAAATGCTACCATTTACTGTGTCTATGATTCAGAAATACATTCCAATTTTATTTGTCTATGTTAGCATTTGGCACTTAACTATTATTCCGACTGTGCAGTGGGGCTATCAACCAGGGGAAACAATGTTTGTTTGACTGGTTGGTCTCTGCAGTTGTGTCCCTTGTGTATCTCAAAGTCTTCCACAATAAACAATAATGCATAAGAGTTGTTCTAAAACCTTAGCATTTTTTAGGTGGATTGTTTATGACAAGTACATGTAATTTTACAAACAGAATAGAATGAAGGTCATAGTTTAATAAAATGTTTGAATTTTTTAATCCTACCTTTTGTTGAATTAAGAAATCATATAATAACAGTAGACTTTTAGTATCAGTTCAATTAAATTTGTGTTCATATATTAATCGTTATTATCACTATTTCCTGTTTTATATGGTTATAAAGATATTTGTTTATTTATACAAGACCTCAAAAACATATAAATGAGTAGATAATTTTTAAATTGTTTGGGAAGGTGTAGACCTTTTAAACACATGCTGAAGTAACTTTAGTTCAAAATCACTAGTTCAGTGCTGGCTGAGATGCAGACTTAATTATAAATTCTACAAAAGATGTTTTACAGAATACATAAGTGATGTTCTGTCGGAAAGTGTAAGATGTTCCCAATATTGAAAGAAAATGTTTTATGATTAAAAAAGATGGTAAATGTATCAAATCTTTAGTCTGGTTTTGATTTAAACATCTTTTTAATTGGCCTTACTTAGATCCAAGGAACACCCATACTTCAGCAAAGTTTAAATTATTAACATATAAAGACCTGTCCTGGTAGTGCAATTAGTAGAGCGTGGGCTCCAGGTATGGTAGGCCCCAGGTTCGATCCCGGGCCACGACAAACCAAAGTCGTTAAAAATGGTAGTGGTAAAGCACCTCTCCTAAAGCTTAAGCAAATGTAAGTGAAGTTCCATGACTGGTTGGCCACATGTCAGGATAATGTGACTGGGTGTGGTATCATGGGAGTTCATGGCATGCTATACACAGTGTAGGCAGAACTGTATCTGCTTCAAGTGGACACCATCTCCCAATAACTGAAATACTGTTGGTGGTGGACGAAAAACCCCAATAACCAAACTAACATATAACTTCTTAGGTTCAAACTGCAAGGGTGTAGCCAGGGATATTGTAAAGTTGAAGACCACGCCAAGGGCGTGGGTCGAGTGCCGAAGGCACGAGCGGGGGGAGAGCACGAGAGGGGGGCAGAGCCCCCTTCTCTTAAGGGGGGTCGGGGGATCAACATTAAACCGTTATCGAAACACAAAATACGACAACACAAGTGCAGATTTAAACGTCAATTTTGTTTTTAATTTATATGTACAATGGGCCGATGATTCTCTACTCTCTGAATAGAAATGCAAGTCGTCGTGTCTTCCTGTCCGCGAACTCGTTGATGACTCGCTGCACATCTATATCCACATCCTTGTAGGCGTGCATCAGTGCCAGAGAAGAAAGCCTTTCTGTTTTCATTGTTGACCGCAAGTACGTTTTTACCCTTCTCATCACGCTGAACGACCGTTCAGCTGTTGCCGTGGCAACAGGCATGGTTACCAATATTGCCAGACAAACATGTTCGGGTAGAGTTGCGAGTTTGTAGCCTTCAGGGTGTCGACAAGCGTGCCTGGTAGGGGGTTGGCTGCGATCGTCCATCTTGCCTTCCACCGACTGATTTCAACATGAAACATCCCAAAATCGTCAGCTGGCAAGTCGTCTGCATAGGTCTTGTACACTTGTCTAGAGATGAGATCCGTCAAGCCATTAAGTTTTGTTGGGATGAAATATTCTGCACGGAATCTTTCTTCATTTCCCACCAGGCGGTCTTGTTGTTCACTCGTAATGTGATCTAGAAATGGAAGGTACAGAGCCCTCTTCCAGTACTCGTTTGGAGTAGCGGCAGGTACGTTTGGGCGGTGCTGCTGCTTCGCAGCTCCTCTCGGTATGGACGGGACCTCATCCACCTTGGGAGCTAACTCTGTGGCTTTGTCGAACAGCTCACCAAACGCCATCACATCATTTCTCTTTGCATTCAAATGATGCACAACAACCTTCGCCTCGGATACAGCTTCGATTAAGTCAAACGACTTTGCCTGCAGCATGATTGACAGAGGTTGAACAATCTGTAAGACGTTCTCTACAACAACAAGCGCAATAAGGAAGTCAAACTTGGGGATGGAACAAATGAAGCTTCGCGCTTTGCTATCCCCTTGAGTCTCCAACTCTTCCAACGAACTCACCACCACGAGATATGCTGAGAGAAACGTGAACAAAGCATCCGATCTGCTGGCCCATCTGGTATCACACAGTGTTTGCAACTTTGCTCTCCTTCCCATGTCAGCTTTCACCTCGTCATCCTGAGCTAGTTCATCCCGAAAAGTAACCATGCGTTTTCCAGACTCATTAAAGCAAAACAAAATTTGTTGAACGGTGTCCATTACGTTTCGTACTAAAGGTTCTTTACAAGCATGAACTATGGCCAAGTTGAGACTGTGTGCCTTGCAGTGAACGTACCTGTCTAACCCTTGCCTGAACGCCACGATGCTTCCCAGACATGTTTGCAGCACCATCATACCCTTGAGCTCTCATCTTCTCTACATTAATGCCGAGGTTTTCCAACGTGGAAAGGAAGAGTTGAGCAAGCGCTTCACCCGTGGTTTTCTTGGCTTCCACGAACTGTGAAACCTGCTCCTGGATGTCGCCCGATTCATAAATATACCTCACGCAAATTGAAACTTGTTCTCTAGTGGAGCAATCAGTGGCCTCGTCTGCAATAAATGCAAAGAAAGGAGCGCTGTTACAGTTCTCTATCAGAGGGTCCCGTATCTGAGCGGCAACAATACCCAGAAGTTCATTTTGGATATCTGGTGATGTGTATTTGGCCCTTGGGTCGGAGATTTTGAGATGCTCGGCTAACACTTCATTATCTTTGGCTCTCATGTGTATAATTGCCTGGAAGTTCCCTTCATCCTTGCTGTGTCCTCTTATTGCAATGTTTTGCTTGCCACATAAAATCAATGCATCAACAATGCATTCCAGGATATGCCTGTTCCGGGCTACTGTATCATTGTAAGATTTTGATACAGACATGCAGATGTCTGGTTTGTTGCCCTCTCTAATCCTGATGAATTCCTCCGCCGACTGCATGTTTTTATGATGACTTGACCCCTGTAGCGTGTGTCTTTTAACATCTCGTCCAATGTTCGCCCAGTCCGACTGCGGAGATTCGATCCCGAACGTTTTTTCCTTGTTGTCTCGGCTACCGAAGAGAACGCAAGGTGCACAGAAGACTGCATCCCTGGACTCGGAATACCTCAACCAGTGGTGGTTCATAAGCCACGTTGCGCTCAGTGACCTGTTCTTTCCTCGGTTATTTCTGGAAACAACAGGACCCTCATTAAAAACAATTGAGGCTTCGTTTTGTAAAGCAAAATGTATGAAATCATCTTAATTAAAGTAATTTGATGCATTCCACGCATGTCGCATTATTTGTATTGTTATTTGTATGTATTATGTCATGGTGATAAGCTGATTTATGCTTAGGCCTAATAAAGTTGTTCCGTTATAACATCCAAGCATGTTATACTAGTATAAACATATTAGCATTTCTGAAATAGCGTATTACTTAGACCGGTAACACTATGAATTCAGCAGAAATAAACCGATCACACGTGGTTGAACAAAACAGCACATATTGCAAAAACGCCAATTTTATGTTTAATTCCCGTAACCTGCAGCTCTTTAAGAACTATTGAACTGAAACCTGGGGAGGGTGAATAACAACTGGCGAAGTTGTTGGCTTTAAATAACGAAACAAACTTGCCTGATGCGCCATTTTTGTTTTCTCAGCACTATTTCGCTTGTAAACACAACATGTGTAGAACCAAGGCCTGCCTGTGCAAGAAAGCTGCTGAGATCGTTTCTATAAATAGACACAGTGTGTATACATGTGTGTAGCATCTCTGAGATAGTTTCTAGTATAAATAGACACAGTGTATGTGTAGCATCTCGTAAACAGAGCGTCAGGATAGCAAATCTTGTAGCTGTATCATTATTTCCCAAACTATGAATTTTTTTAAAAAAGACGTTTTATCTATTTTTTTTTTTGGTTTTTTCCTTTGTTTTCAAAGGCATACTTGCCAAAATGATGTTGAAGCCCGGGCTTCCAGGCTTCCGCCTGGCTACGCGCCTGAAACTGTGTAGGTTAAAGTCCTAGTTGGGGCCAGAACATTGCAAATATGAGTAACATAACTGTTATGGTTAGACTCTTCTGGACACGACCGGCCACAATAGCTTAATTTGTGGATCGGGAGGTCGCGGGTTCATACCCAGGCTGGGTCAAACCAAAGACTTTAAAGTTGGTAGTAGTGGCTTCCCTCCTAACGCTCGGGGCTAAGGGGACAGTATTACGCCTGACTCATCGGTGTCAGTATAATGGACTGGCTGGGTTCAGTCTCTGGGCACCTCATAAGTGCCCCTGTCCTTTGATAGAAATGTTGCTGCACAGTATAGGCAAAAAATGCCAGCAAATCCCATCTAGACATTAATTAAACTTTATAAACTATTACTACCTGAACAGATAACACAACATGCTGTTTATTGATGTCCTACACCTGTCTGAAAAGTGTACCATAATGCCACAATCGTTATAACAAACAGGTATTTGCTATCTGAACCATGCTGCACAACCACGTGACCATTTATGTTTTAGCTTTTCCCCATCATCTGCTGTGACATTGATATCTTTTTTATAGCCCAAATCCCAATAATTCTTATTTATGGATTTATGTTTTAGCTCATCCCTATCATCTGCTGTATCTTTTTTTAGCCAAAATTCCAATAATTCTTATTTATAGATTTAAAAAGAAAAAAATTTTAAGTGTTCATTAACAAGTTTTACTGCCCCAAAAATGAGATACTGTTGAAAATTGTCAAAGCTCAGACTAAAGTATGATGCGATGTTTTTCTACAGAAATTATGCACAAATACCCCAAACAGAGGTCAGATAGTGTTACATATATTAGATATAGACAAACATAATTTGTTTTACCCAAATTTTCTTTAATTTTATCCTTAAATAGTTTGATCTTAAAGCTGAAATTGTTGTATGCTACAACACAGTGAATGAGTAATGTGATACTCCAATTATGAAATAAAGAATCGCTTTGATGTCCATGAAGATATATAAACAAAGTATTTAACCCTTTGTTTACCTTTGTTCATACCTCCAGCACATGTACTCAGTGTTGTGTTTCAAGACAGACAAAGCATGATGTTCACAAGAGGGTGAAAATTAACTGCCAGCTATTAAAAAACACATTGAATGTATGACACAGTGATGGTTGGTAACAACTTGTTATATGACCCTGTGTGGTAAATGTAATGCATGGCCTCTGCTGCATCCCCAGCACAAGTGAGCCGCCCATGTTTCTGTGTTGTTTTGTGACACTTTGTTTAATGTGATAAAGACCTGTGTAGATTTAAAGGTAGTACATAAAGATATACTTTAAGAAAAAAAAGAAACACAATTTTGTATAAAAAAATCAGAAGTACTTGCTACAGAAACACTTCTAGGTTCTAGTCTTAAAAAAGATAAAAGGGTATAAGCTAAACAAAAAAAAGTAGATTTGTTTAACTGGTACTGCAGAATCAATTCATTTTTTTCTTGCAGCATTATAAGTTTTTAAACTCTTAAATTCATGAAAAAAATGCACAAAATAATAAAGAGTTATTTGAGTATGTATTTGGTAAAGATTTATGAAACCATCATGAGCATTTTGTCTGATAAATATTAAATTTAAAAACAAATGTTCTCTTTCCTCATCTAGTTTTTAGGAAGATTGCCCTCTTAAAAATTTTTTTAGCCTTGTGTAAATTTTTGAACTTGAAGATCAAGTGCTGTTACATTTGGGATATTAAATATAGTATAACCAGAAAAAAATGGAGCTGGTTGCCAAATCGTAAGAGCGTTGGCTCCAGGTACGTAAAATGTCGTAAGAAATGGTAGTGGAATAGCTCCCTTGTAAAGGCTCAAGCAAATATAAGGGTAGTTCCACAACTGGTTGGCCTGGTGTCAGGATAATGTGGTATCATGCCAGGTGTACACGGCATGCTATATCTGCTTCAAGTGGAATGTCGCTGCGCAGTATCGGCAAAAATGCCGGCTAATCCAATCCTGTCTCCAGATAACTGAAATCCTGTTGGTGGGACGATAAACCCAACATACAAACATAACCAGAAAAAGTAAACAGAAATACGTTATGTTACATTGTTGTAGGTTTTTGGTTAAATGTCATGAATTTATGACAACTGCTGGGTATTAATTACCAAAGTAGAAAATATCAAGAAAAAAAGGGGTGGCAAGGCGAAGTACAGTCTGGTATGGTATGTTTGTTAAGAATTATGTTTAGATTAACTGTTAATTTTTGTTGAAGATTGTGTGCATGTGTGTAAATAGATATGTTAAAGGCTTTATATCCTCTTACAGATATAATTATCATTCTTTTGAAGAGTTTATTAGATATTGCAAAAAATATAAAGGTGTTTACATTGGGTTTGAACGAGAAATGACTTCAGGTAAACAAGTTCTTTACGCCAACTCTAATTGATGGTTAAGGGAATAAGTGGAGTGACATGTTTCTTCAGTTTGTTTGGTAAAATTAGTTATGTTGAAATCATTCTTTTAAGGCCTGTATTCTGGCCTTCCATCTTTTAAAGGTGGTATCCAATAGTTAAGACCATTCTTTTCTCTCATGCAAGCAAGTGAATTATTGTTACCATAAAGGTCCATTGAGATGCTGTTTATTGGTGCCCTGTATACCACAGTTGTCATTACAAAAAAGTACTTCCTATCCAAGCCACACTGCACAGTTAGCTATTCTTAAACTTAGAAAACCAAATGATTATTTTACATGATCATTCGGATAATTAGCTGTGAAGTATATATCTATTTTTAGCTGAAATTCCCGCCATGCTTATTTATAGATCTGGTAAGAACATTTTTTTTAGCGATGTATTTCTTGATTGGTATCGTCTAACAAATTACTGCTATAAACAGCCTTAACTTAAACTAAAGTATAAGTTAATGCAGCAGTTATGCATCAAGAGACCGGCCACAATAGCTCAAGATGTAGAGCGTCGGCTTGTGGATCGGGAGATCGCTGGTTCAATCCCCGGCCGGGTGAAACCAGAGACTTTAAAGTTGGAAGCAGTGGCTTCCCTCCCTGCGCTAGGGGCTAAGGGGACAGCATTACGCCTGACTTGTCATAAGTACCTCTGGGCCATAATGATAGAAATGTCGCTGCACAGTATCGGCAAAAATACCGGCAAATACCAATCCCATTCAATCCCAGAACAAGGGTGAGATGTTGTTACATGTATTAGCTATAGATGAATTGTGGGATACCACCTTAAATGCGGAAAACAACAGAAAAATATACTACATGCTAGTTACTGACTGCATCAACAACCCTTTTTATTCATAGTAAATGTATAGGATTTTAAAAATTCATCAGATTTTGTTGATTTTCTTTGAAACAGTTTTAAATATATTTAAACACATGCATTTTCAGCATATACTTATATAACCTAGATTAAACTAGTCTACAAATAAACTGTTTTGTGTGTTGATGCTGCTTAAGATATAAGGAATAATTGTGAATGCTTTACAAAGGCGTAAACTGGCATATCCATGAGCAAAAGGGTTAATACAAAAATTTCTGACATCCTGGTACAGAGTAACTTGTTCCTGGATATGTCAGGTATCAATTTATTTTTAATTATAAAAAATGGCTGACAAATACTTGTGGTTTGTTGAATGTAATGATATGCAAATTAGAAATGTGCATAAAATATGCATGTTATATCAACCAATGTACCATGCAGCTGTTACAAATAGGGATTACACGGCCTACCATATTATATCAAATGAAGGTACACATACTGCCATGTTTAAGAACATTTAGCTAAAACCAGATTATGCAACAAAGCTGTTCAGCTCTGTGGTCATTAACTGTGGTGTCTTCTTGTGAAAACATAAATAATGTAATAGCTAAACATGCTGTTAGAGCTGGATAAATATACACCTTCTTCAGTAATAAACTTGATATGACATCTACATGAACATTGAGATGAGGTCTGCTGTCCGAGGTTGTGGGACATTAAATTAAAGAAAGACAAAAAAGGTTCTAGAAAAAAAGTGTCCTGTGTAGCCGGTTGCCCCTCTTGGTGGGGTGGTCCTTAATGAGGTTTTACCAAATATGTTTTTAGATGTTAAAGACTTACACACTGATGTACATTTGGAGTGGTCATCAATCATCTCCATCAGCTGCAGCTGCTGCCGATTGTTCTTTGTTTGCTATAGTATGGATTGACTGAGCACAATTGACCAAATAGTGTAGATCAGCCTGGGAGCTGGCTGATCAAGATCTGGTTTGGTATAGTATGGATTGACTGAGCACAATTGTCCAAATAGTATAGATCAGCCTGGGAGCTGGCTGATCAAGATCTGGTTTGGTATAGTATGGATTGACTAAGCACAATTGTCCAAAAAGTGTAGATCAGCCTGGGAGCTGACTGATCAGGATCTGGTTTGCCACAGCATGGATCGACTAAGCACAATTGTCCAAATAGTGTAGATAAATCTAAGAGCTGATGGATCAAGATCTGGTTTGCTACAGCATGGATCGACTAAGCACAATTGTCCAAATAGTGAAGATAAGTCTAAGAGCTGATGGATCAAGATCTGGTTTGCTACAGCATGGATCGACTAAGCACAATTGTCCAAATAGTGTAGATAAGTCTAAGAGCTGATGGATCAAGATCTGGTTTGCTACAGCATGGATCGACTAAGCACAATTGTCCAAATAGTGAAGATCAGCCTGGGAGCTGACGGATCAAGATCTGGTTTGCTACAGCATGGATCGACTAAGCACAATTGTCCAAATAGTGAAGATCAGCCTGGGAGCTGACGGATCAAGATCTGGTTTGCTACAGCATGGATTGACTTAGCACAATTGTCTGAATAGTGTAGATCAGCCTGGGAGCTGACTAGTCAGGGTCTGGTTTGCTACAGCATGGATTGACTTAGCACAATTGTCCGAATAGTGTAGATAAATCTAAGAGCTGATGGATCAAGATCTGGTTTGCTACAGCATTGATTGATTTAGCACAATTGTCCAAATAGTGTAGATAAGTCTAAGAGCTGATGGATCAAGATCTCGTTTGCTACAGCATTGATTGACTTAGCACAATTGTCCAAATAGTGTAGATAAGTCTAAGAGCTGATGGATCAAGATCTCGTTTGCTACAGCATTGATTGACTTAGCACAATTGTCCAAATAGTGTAGATAAGTCTAAGAGCTGATGGATCAAGATCTGGTTTGCTACAGCATGAATTGACTTAGCACAATTGTCTAAGAGCTGACTAATCAGGATCTGTACTATCTGCTGCAATCTCTTGCACTATTTATAATGACCATTGCATAAAATTGTTAGAAAATAACAAAGATTCTACTTTGGTCTATAAGCAAATGTATCATGATAAACCCAATAAACAAACAAACAAATACCACAATTTTGGTCATATTGGTGAAGTCTGGCCAGTTATTGGTAGACCATGACCCTAGAGTTATGCGTTGGTAGAACCACCGTAATATACCCTGTTTATATGGGACATACTTGACTAGTATTCAGTAAGATAAAATATCCATATCAATAACAATTTTCAAAAGTTATTTTAATTTCTATGTAGGCTTTATAGTGGTTTTGATAATAAGTTCAATTCAGTTATGACATTGAATTCATTACTCTTTTAGTGCTAAGTGGCTTGAAGCCACTTTGATATTTAGCACCAATTTTAACTTCACTTGATCAATTCTTTGAAGAGTATTGATGGAACACTCCTTTACATTTTTGGTGTTTCAATTAAATCTGAATGGTAATTATTGTGTTTCCTAGTCAGTTGAAGACTTTTATAAAATACAGACACTCAAAACTACACTGTGTATGCGGCTGTCTTCAGAAATTTGTCTTTGTCTTTTTCTCCAGTTATAATTTCCATTGTTATGTAAATGCAATTAATTAATATAAAAATCACAATCAGCTACACCGGCGGCAGTAGCTCAGTTGGTTGAGTGTCAGCTTGCGGATCGGGAGGTTGCGGGTTCAAATCCCAGCCATGTTAATTGAAAGACTTTAAAGTTGGTAGCAGTGGCTTTTCTCCTAACACTCGGGGCTCAGTGGACAGCATTACGCTTGACTCGTCGGTGACAGTATAATGGACCGACAGGGTTCAATCCCTGGTTACCTCATAAGTGCCCCTGTACTATAATGCTAGAAATGTCGCTGCACTGTATCGGCAAAAATGCCGGCAAATCCCATCCCATCCCAATCAGCTACATGTGTAGCAATGTGTTTACCAAATACACTAATATGTGACACTATGACATGTTGAACTATAAGTGCAAGAGAAATGGTTGTCACTACTTTTCAAGATCACACCTTTCATCTGGGTTGAGTTAATTGATTCGTTAAATAAGCATACACGAAACATCGAAACATCCGGTTGATTGAGATAGCTTATATATTCTTTAATGTCAGTTATATTGAAAAAGATATCTGCACTTCAAGCTTAATTTATCATGTTTAAAGCACCAAGTCAATGTAATAGACTGCTAATAACATATAATGACATGTATGTTCGCTTTTGTGGGTTGGTATAATTGCATCCTGTTGACCCTCTGGTGTACATGAGGCTTGTGGTTAATGATTCCATTAGGATAATGATTACGTACAGGAAAATGGTTCCGGTATTAGATGGCGATGTTCATATTTCACCGAATATTATTCACAAAAATATCTCATGACAGAACCTGATAGCACAATAGATAGTTCCTATGTGATGTTATAGGCACTTTTAAGACAGTTTAAGGCAGCCATCTTGGAAGGCAGAAGCTAATGCAGGCTGAAATCTGGAAAGATGTGCTGTATTAAACTCACCACTGTGTTTTTATTTTTCAATCTATTTAACTGAATTTTATATCATAATAAACATGAAGTATTTCAAATATCAAAACTATATTTTGATAGTCAAAACTATATTTTGATAGTTTCAAAGGTAAAATAAATACAACCAAAAAAGATACACTGTTCAAGTTGTTTAAGGATTTTTCAATTTTAAAAATATTGTATTCTAAAAATATGAAATTTGAGAGTTTTCCAATGATGTATAGCTTTTAATTTTTAGACCACAAATGAACTAATTACAAGAAAATAAAATTTACGCTTCTATATAATTCATCTGAAAATCCCTTGAAGTTGCCCTCAAAGATGGCTGCCAAGATAAGGGATCTTCACTGATGTGCGAAATATCTATGGGTAGAGTGTCAGTGTCCAGGTAATAGAGGCACTGGATTCAATCCCAGGGTATTGATATAACAAAGTCATTAAAAATATTAGCAGAATAGTTACTTTTTTGACACTCAAGAAAATATAAGAGTAGTTCAACGACTGGTCATTAACCTTTGATTAATAATCATAGAAAATATTTTAATATCCGGCAGTCCATTGTATTCGAGTGTATGAATCAAATGAGTTTTCTTCCCACAATGTTTGCTAAAACAACCCACATTGTTATGATGTTTTTGTTGGTCAAATATAAAACAGTCCCCAGTCTTGTAGTTTTAATGAACTTTCGGTGAATACCCCCTACCATAATATTATGAAAATGACAATCTTTTTAGTAATGCCAACTAAGAAATGAAGATAATACCATTGTTGCATGATTTGTATCTGCTTTTTTAGATTTTATAACTTTTCAGGGGATTGGTGGATGCATTTTCAATAATTTGTTCCTTCATCTTGGTAAAAAGTAAATAATCATAATAAAACAATAATAAAACCTTAAAAAATACTGCTTTCCTTCACATTAAAATTTACTTTATTAAAATCAGAAAAAATAATTGTGATAGAGAAAACTTTAATATTATTATTATTATTGTTTATATATATATACATACATAGCATACTGAAAGTTAGTTATTGCAAACATAAAAATATTATTTTTCCAAAAATGCTCACACTCAAAGTTTCTGCAAATTGCCTTTTACAAGAGTTAAACATAAACAATTGCTCTCTTAACATCTTTGCAAATATGTTAAGACAGCAATGAATGCCATTAATGAATAGTCTCCCCTGAATAACCCCTAAATGCAAGTAGGTCCTTTCATTTGTTTTACTCGGTTTTTATGCTTGTTCTCTTTTAAGTGTATGTTGACTTCTTTGCCTTTCTTATGATACCCAAGTAAACCATCGTCAACAAACACTTCCATTTTCTTTTTGAAATAAAAAATCTCTATAAGTATTTAAATGGATTTTAAGCTTATGTTTGTGCAAAATTAAGAAATTTCACCATTTGTAACTGCAAAATCTACAAAAGAACGGGTGATAAAGTCCAAGAAATCCGACAATAAAGAACCTACCTACTTTTGGGAATACCTCGGATATTAACTAACAAGGGAGATAATTTTCAGTTTACCTATGTACCCCATTGTTTTAAGTTTAAATCTTGAAAAATCAATTTGTCAATGATTTGAGCATGAGCATTTTTAGAAATTTTTAAATCAATATAGTTCCCACTGGAACAATTTACAACATTGTAAACATATTAAATTTGTTTGTTCTCTTTGATTGATTTTAACCATAAAAAAAACACCCTCGTTGAGATGGTGAGTCAAAAATCTTCAGTACCGTATTCCTGTATGTTAAGTAACTCACAGGCATCCATGATCTAGATCATGTACTTTGGAACACAGGGTTCCGGGTTCAAGTTCTGCAACTGACCACTCGATCTTAGTCCTTGAGCAAGACTACTTACAGCACATTGCTCCAGGTACTTAATACCTGAGTACTGGCTCTCTTCCTATGAAGTTGGCAGTCAAGAGGGATTAATGTAAGTTGATAGAACAAGTTTCCTGATCAACTTTAAATAAACAGGTGTAAACTAAACTATTTCATATAACTGTTGGCCTGCTAAGCATGAATTGACAAGGTTTAGAGAGATGGCGGAGATCCAGAGTAGGAAGCTAGCAGCTGGAAGCTGTTTGATTCAGATCTTCACTATTTATTGTTTTATTTCTGTGAAAAGGTTTAGTAAAGTCTGCATGTAGCTTTATTCAAATAACTTTGAAATAATGTTTGGGGTGCCTGTGGCTGAGTGGTTAGAGTCGCTGACATGTCACTCCTCATCCCCTCACCGCTTAGGTTTGA
This sequence comes from Sinonovacula constricta, assembly GCA_007844125.1. Taxonomy (NCBI): domain Eukaryota; kingdom Metazoa; phylum Mollusca; class Bivalvia; order Cardiida; family Solecurtidae; genus Sinonovacula; species Sinonovacula constricta. The sequence continues at coordinate 49,907,924 of CM017557.1, forward strand.
GTCCCGGTCAGAGCGAGAACTTTAATGAGAGGAGGTTTTCCAGCTAACCTGCTGTGTGCCGGTGGTTCTACCCAGAGATAAAACTGTGGTCTTCCTCCACCAGTAATAAGCTTGATGTCACTATCATTGTGTCTGTGAGATGTACATATAACTAAAAATAAACAACAAATAAATAACATGCAGAATGGGTTGTTGACAAACATAACACTTTAAGGAGTAACCTATGTGGACCATCCTGACAACACAGCATGACTAAGACACTCAAGTGGGTTTTCCTTGTGTCTTTTTTTTATTTCTCTTCGGTGTCCAATCGGTCACTTGAAATGATTGGCGAACATAGGTGTGTCACAAGTCATGAACAAGAGGATACAAGGTACTGACAGAAAGGGAGAGTGTGACACAAAGATTGTGGGGAGTAGTACTAGAGGGGGGTACTGGCTGTTACAAGAACTGTTAAAGAGGTTGGGTTTGAAGAGCCATACAACAAACCTAACTCTACAAAGAAAAACAAAATAGGGTACTTAACCCAATATTTAGTAGTTTTAGATTTACACAATGTACAATGGGCATTGATTTTAGTACTTTAGCCCTCTAATATGCTACAGCTTTGGGGAAAAAGACACATACAGATTTTGTTCTTATTTTCAATATTTTATAACTTAATGCAGAAATAATTCCACATATTTCCAGCATCTAAGCAGCAAATAGTGTAGATCCTGATCACACAATTTCCACTTATAGAGTGACCTCTATTAAACTCGTTGGTTGCTTCATTAGGTTTCGGATGTATTTTCTTAAAATACTCTTTCCAGTCTGTATTAAGTTTTCCCATCAAGGATCACCACATTATAGTAGTCTTCTACTTTAGTCTACTTTTTAAGTCTTAAAAAAACTATAAGCAACATGAAACAAATGAACACTTTGTCATTCAAATAACATTCAACATAATACATGTAATGAATACAATTACCTCAAGGGTCAATGTTTAGGGGTCAGATATTTATTCGTTTAGGAAATTTTTAGTCATTTAAAGAAATTTTTAGTCATTTAAGAAATATTTCTGACAGCTGGTTGTAAATCTGTAATAGAAAATACTTAAGCTTAATACAAACATAACTTGCTATAAATAGATTTACCTTCATTTTATGTGACACTGCCACTTTCCCTTCGTAGGTATTTTCCAGTTGTTTCGTTCTTTTTAATTTATTGAGGGTAAAAAATTTGAGGAATCAGTCTGCTATATTTCCATTCGTTTGTTTAAGAGTCTGTGTTACAAGAATAGTTGGCATTTTCTAAATCATCATCCTTATCATCATCATCAGCAGCAGTAGCAGCAGCAGCAGTAGTATCAAGATATGTTCATGACCAAAATCACCATCTGCATAAGCAGTAGCAAAATTAATTTATTAATCCTTGTCATCATTATATCATTATTTATTATCCAGATTTGTTTTAGAAATCTTTGCTACGGACTGGGTAAAGCAATTGGTAGAGAATTGGCCCTCCAGGTATTGGAGACACCAGGTTCGATCCAAGACTACAACATACCAAAGTAATTAAAAGTGGTAGTTGCTCCCTTGCAAATGCTCAAGGAAATGTAAGGGTAGTTCCATGACTGGTTGGCCAGGTGTCAGGATAATTTGACTGGGTGTGGTATCATGCCAGGTGTTCACGGCATGCTATACACAGTGAAGGCAGCACTATATCTGATTCAAGTGGACACCGTCTCCAGATAACTGAAATACTGTTGGTGGGATGAAAAACCCGATAAAAAAATACATTCGATTCCAGGCCATGACATACCAAAGTTGTTACCAATGGAAGTGGTATGGATCCCTTGCTAAAGCCAAACCAATAAAAGGGCAGTTACTCGACTGCTTGGCCCAGTGTCAGCAAAGAGACTGGGTGTGGTATTGTATAATGTGTAGTACAGTCTGTATCTGCTTCTAGTGGACAACGTCTCTATAAAACTGAAATTTTGTTGGTATAAAAAGATGATAAAACCAACAGTTAAACTTACAAGCAAACAAACAAACCTGTCTCTTATGCACCACTTTGTGCTTTCTTTTTTTAATGTATTTATCAAGTTGTCATGCTTTATGTCATTTTTCTCTTGGTCATTAGATTTTGGGTTAAGCAGTCAGTATGACAGGAGTTGGCAGATCAAGATTTACACTGTTTGTCTAAAATAGATCACTTCGTTCTTAGCTGGTGAAAGGTGGGGACCAACTGTTTGAAACAAAAATATTTTCTTTAAACATCATAATAAACCATTATTACCTAAAAAGATCTGCAAAATGCTGTTTATTGATGTTTGACACATGTCTGAAAAGTGTACCATAACGTCACAATCGTCTTTTCAAATGCCTGTTTTTGTACAGTTATCTTTTTTTAAACAAAGAAAAACACGTGACCACTTATGTGTTAGCTCATCCACATCATCCATTGTGACGTCGCTGTTTGTCTTGAGCAAAAAATCCAAATCGTTCTTATTTATAGATTTGGAAATAATGAACATTTAAGTGTTGATTAACGAGTTTTACTGCCATTAAAATTGAGATACTTTTGAAAATCGCCAAAGTGTAGACTAAAGTATGATGTTTTTCTTCAGACATTATGCACAAATACCCTGAACAGAGGTCAGATATTGTAACATGTTTTAGATAATGGCAAACTGAAGGATACCGCCTTTTAAAGTAAAATTGTCATATTTAAATGTAATCAAATGGTATTTATATTTACATGTAATCGAGAGGTACTTATATTTACGTGTAATCTATAGGTATTTAGATTTACATGTAATCTAGAGGTATTTAGATTTACATGTAATCTAGAGGTATTTATATTTACATGTAATCTAGAGGTATTTATATTTACATGTAATCTTATGATAAATTTTTATAATTACGTGTAATCCGGAGAATTTTACATGTAATCTAGAGTTAAAATCTACATTTACTTGTAATATAGAATTAAAAAAAATACATTTACATGTAATCTTATCTTGGGGATTCTTTTAAATATTTGCGTTACACAATTTGTTGCTGATAGTTTGTATGAGATTAAATTTAATCTTCCCTATGTCAGTTATGTAGCTTATATTGTGTGATGTATGCATGTGCTGACACCCAAAACCCATATCAAAGTTGTGACTCCACCTGCCTCACAATCCTCGCAATCGCTATGCCCCTGAACCTTTTTTTCTCCCATTTGTTTGTTTTGTTGTTTGTTACATTGAAGCAACACAATTATGGCCATTTGGCGACATTCAAGTTACTATAAGTGGAGGAAGCAAAAATCAGCGCATGGCCAGTTAGCTGGTAAACCTCCCTGTATGAAAGTTCTTGCCTGGGACTCAAACCTCTCTGTCACGGATGCCCTCTTTCCTTAGGGTCATCACCTTAGTTATTCTTTATGCATAGAATCCAAACCATATGCATGTTGATGAATTTCAATGTTTATATAAAAATGTTTACATTTTTAGCTCATCTCAGCACAATGTGCTCAAGGGGAGCTTTTGTGATAGCGCTTCGTTCAAACTTGGTTAGAATGTTTATCTGCATGAAATCTCGGATGACTTCATTATTGAGTCACGTGGGGTAAAAAAGTAGGTCACTAGGTCACATTTTAGAAAAACCTTGTCAAAATACTAGAGACCACATTGATGGCCCAATCTTCACCAAGCTTGGCCAGCATGTTTGCCAGTATGAAATCTTACATATGTTTTGAAGTGAGTCATGTGGATTCAGTGGGTTACTTGGCATAATTCTAGAAAATGGTATCAACCCAGTGGCCACTCTAATGGTCCAATCTTCATAAAAAATTTCTAAAAGTAAATAACTCTTAATTCCTTGATGCCAGATTTGAGCCTACTAAAAGCCTGTGTCATCAGGTGAGCGATTAAGGGCCATCATGGCCCTCTTGTTTAGAAGTCTTTAAGCATAAGCACCTTAGTAAAGTTGTCTAACAACCCTGACATTATGTAAGTTTACTGAGATAATGATGTGGACATGTATCATATTTTGATAAAAGTTAACTCTTAGCCTGCTAAGCACAAACTGATTCGGCTCAGGCAAAAATTTTAAAAGGAGCTGTTCTTAGCCTCTCCCCACATGGGTTCAGGGCAAAGGACTTAATGTGGGAAGGACTTCCAGTTGACTTGCGGTGTGCGGGTTGTTCTACCCCGACATTCATGTGTGGTCTTCCTCAACCAAATAGCTGGATGTCGCTATAATGATCATAATTGGTCACTGTATTTAAAAAAACAACAAAAGGAGTTGTCTGATCAGGATCTACACTTTTTATAACTTTGTGATTAACACTGTATCGTGTTACCGGTAAATCAAGCTATGAGGGTGCCTTTTTTAAGTGGTTACCGGGGCAGTCATTTACTTTGTGGGTTCAAGTCGCAGATAGGGCGAGAACTTTCATTTGGGGAGGTTTCCAGCTAACCTGTGGTGCAGTAATTAACTGGACAATTTGACCATAATCATGTCCATGCAGTGTTCATGAAAAACAACAGCAAACAGAATGAAGTTGTAAGCAAATTACAAGGAATGAAAGAAGTATCTTTTTTTTAATTTGGCATCGTCATGGTTAAAGTGTCAAAGTATCATTGGTGGTTTGACTTTGACCTATTTATCCCAGTCATGATTTTTTTCAAGTGTATTTAAACATCTTAAACCTGATGAAAGGGCAACAAACTCTCCTTTAAAAATCCTTTTCACCTCTACATATATATGAATGGATGACTGGAGGTTATCTATGGGTGTTGCTCCCATCTACCCACATATAACTAGCCTGTGTTGACACAAGTATTTACCTGTCTGACCAGTGAGGTCAGCCATGTATATGGACATTGGGGGGGGGGCACTTCTGTCTCTACCTGTAATGTTCTGTGGCATTGTTGGTAAAGTGGCCACTTATTTTGAGGCCCTTACGGTCAATGGCCCAACATTAACCATATGTTCCACCATTGTCATCATCAGCAACTACAGTATCACCATCATTATGGATGCTACTCCATGCATTTGACAGTACAGTGGTGGTGGAGTGATGGCAGTGTGGTGCCTTGGCCCATGGCCCAAGAAATCACAGAATTGTCTGTTTAGAACAAGTGCATCAGTATCATCATCATGCAGCAACAGCAGCATAAACTATATCATCAGTAAATTTACCAGCAGCAGCAACGTCTTAACCATCAACCTTAGCACTATCATTACCATCAATGGTCAAACCTATACCTTATCATTCACACCTTTATATGTAATATATACTTAAATTCATTGCCTAAAAACAGCAACAGTTTTTTTATAGGTTTCTAAAGTGAATGTAAGACACCTAGTGCCATGTCATGGTTAGGGATGAGTCCAGAGGTCAACTGCCATACACTGTATATGCTGATCAAATATTCCTTTTACCATCACCTGTCAATAAAACTCCCACTCGGCAGTTATCATTGCTAAATACATACACAGACAAGTACTCTGTTGTTTGTTTTGTTTTTGTTTGTTTTTGATGTACATCACCATGACCAATTATGGTCATAATTATGATTTCTAGTTATTTTGGTGGAGGTGTAGAACCACCTGCATAATGCTGGTCACCTGGCATACTCTGGCGTCACATTCTGATGAAGGTGCTGCCTTACTGAATGCCATGATGACAAAAAAAAGAAAGTATAGTCAATACTTTGTATGTTTTTGGCTCATTGTTTTGATGGCATGGGCTATGACAAACTCTGAAGGTGACCCAGGCCAATCAGCTAGAGATTCCGACTTGTTACTTCTCAGCCCCTCACCACTTAGGTTGAAGTGTCAGTTGGGGCGAGAACTATCAAATGAGGAGGTTTTCCAGTTCATTTGTGGCACGCCAGTGATTCTACCCAGATGTAAGTATTGTGTCTTTCACCACCAATAATTAGCTGGATGTCACCAATATGACCAAAGTTAATTGTAATAAAAACAAGACAAAACTATGACAAGCCATCCTTGCAGTCCATCTATCATAATCTTGCACAGGCAAACACAAGAACCTCAAGAAATAGTTCCTTTGCTCCAAGCTTCTTTTAAAACTATTTGAGCTCAGTGATTAAAATCTTTGCAGATCTGACCATTTAGCTTCATATATCACTCAAGTTCAAAACATTTACCTACATAACTACATCACCGGCCGCAATAGCTCAGGTGGTAGAGCATAGCTTGCAGATCGGGAGGTCCTGGGTTCAAAACCCTGGCCGGGTCAATCCAACGACTTTAAAGTTGGTAGTAGTGGCTTCCCTCCTAACGCTCTGGGCTAAGGGGACAGCATAGTTTGACTTGTCGGTGTCAGTATAATGGACCGGCCACGTTCAGTCCCTGGGCACCTCATAAGTGCCCCTGTGCTATAATTATCGAAATGTCGCTGCACAGTTTCGGCAAGAATGCCGGCTAATCCCATCCCATCCCATAACCAGATCAGTTTGTATATGTTTAGGCCATCAAGATACAGAAGTCCCAGTAAGTCATGCCTATTCGAATAAAAAATCATGACTGCCAACAGTTTTGCTGTTTTCATTTTTTTACATCACACTGACACATTTGGTCATATTGGCAATGTCTAGCTGGGTAGTGGTAGAGGAAGACCCCAGACATCTGGGTAGAACCACCAGTGCACCAAAAGTGATTGGAAGATTTCTCTTCATGAAAGTTCTGGCCTAGACTGGAACTTAAACCCATGCAACAAGGAGCTGAGGAATTAGTCAGCCACTCCAATTTGCTTGGCCACTGTTGGCCTTGACTGTGGATGAAACACTCCAGGTTATTGTTTCCTTATGCTGGTAATCAGAGAAATCATGTGACAATGAATAAGAGGTTTAGTATTTAACATGCTCAGCATGACTTTAACAGGCTTGGGCAAATAGTGTTGATCCAGATCGGAAAGTTACCTACTGGGAGCTGTTGGATCATGGTCTATAATCTTCTCGGCATAGTCTCTATGTTTTTATATTATGGCATGAACTTGGTAGCAAATACTTAACAAATAATAAACACTTTGTATGGGTTGTTCAAAGATGTAGCAGGCTAAGAGCAGTCAGTGAATCCAGACCATTTGACCAGACACTGTCTGAGACCTGTCACATAATATTTTGTGGTTCGCCTCATGTATAGGCACCTGACTATGGTACATGTCATATTGATGATGTTTAGATAATAATTTTTTGAGCTCATCATCCCACCCAGTGGGGTGGGGAGGCACCTGTGTCCAAGCGGTTAGAGTCGCTGACTTGAAACTTCTCTGCCCCTTACTGTGTGGGTTCGAGTCCTGGTCGGGGCGAGAACTTCCATGTTGGGAGTTTTCCAGCTAACCTGTAGTGAGCCGGTGATTCTACCCTGTCATATGTCTGGGGTCTACATCTGCCAATAATTAGCTGGACGTCGCCAATATGACCCTAATTGTGTTGGTGCGATAAAAAAAAAAACAACATCCCACCAACAGTATTTCAGTTGGCTGGTGACAGTGCCCATTTAAAGCAGATATAGTGCTGCCTCCGCAGTGTATAGCATGCTTTGAGCACCTGGTATGGTGCCACACTCAGTCCAAATATCCTGATGCGTGGAACAAGAATAACTATCCTTATATTTTCAAGGGGTGTCATTTATGACCACCTCACGGTCAGGCAGATATATATTAAATGCTGCCTTCACTATTGTATCATAACTTGAACACATGTTACAATACCACCCCCAGTAACATACTTGGCCCTGAAGTCAGCTGAGCCATGCATATAATCAAGAATGCATTGTGTGACACAATCATCCATGAAAAAATATGTCATTTTCTGTGTTTACAACCTGTCAGAATTATACCAGAAGGGGCATGATTGTTATATACATGTTAGTTGGGTTGTTTTTTTTTTAACTTTTCAGGGCTTAATACCAAAACCATATAAAAGAGTAATTAAACTGCTAACTTGTGGTGGATCAGTGGTTCTACCTCAAGATATAATGACAAGAATTAGTGCTGGCTGTAATAGCATAGGTGGTAGAGTGACGGCTTGTGGATCGGGAGGTCCTGGGTTCAAACCCCGGCCAGGTAAAACCAAAGACTTTAAAGTTGGTAGTAGTGGCTTCCCTCTTAACGCTCAGGGCTAAGGGGACAGCATTACGCCTGACTCGTAGGTGTCAGTATAATGAACCGGACATATCAGTCCCTGGTCACCTCATAAGTGCCCCTATGCTATAATGATAGAAATGTCATTGCACAGTATCGGCAAAAATGCCGGCAAATCCCAAGAATAATTTTTAGTCAGCATTCGATTGGACATTGTATAATTTGCCTTCTGATTTTTATTTTATGACAAGACCTCTGAGTGCATGTACTGTTTTGGAGACAATAATTTATTATCTTCCTTGTTTACCACACATTGCTTCATGATCACATCATCCACTCATCGTGATCAAAGCAGTCGTGACAAAGAAATGAAAAGATCACTTTTTTTATTTGGATATGCTATAAATAACTTCTTTAGAAACATGATCTCATACACATTCACATACATGATAAAAAAACTGGTTCCTAGTTTAGCAGTCACTGCTTAATTTGGGGTATCTAGACATAGAGAATAGTGAATACAACAAGGTAGTGGGTAGATTGTATCAAGTTTCAATACATATATTATCTTTTTTGTGGGGAAAACTTATTAAAACTTTTTGTCCACCATTGCTAAAATGTACAGAAGTGATTTTTTCCGGGAGAGATTCTATCTTCACTCATCCTTAAATAAATAATAGGACAAAGTCCTAAGAGTACTGCAGCCTATATTTAGAAAGGTACAGGACCAAGATATTCACATGCAAATCAGTTGTAACAGTTCATCAAAACTGTGATATAATAAAAATAATAAGACATAATAAGAAATAGAGCAAACCCGACACTTACTGCCTTGGAATGTCCACTTTCTGGGTAGAGCCAGTACTCCTGTAACATAGGGAGAAAAATGTGCTGCCAGTCTGGGACTCGAACCCGGGACACTTCGCTTACAGGGCGAATGCTCTACCGACTGAGCTAACCGGACCGCTTACACATTCTCTCCCTATCACCCGGCTACATACACCCCGGGCAACTTGAAATTCGTCCTCGAATTTCCACAGACTATTTGCTCTACATACAACTCATAACCAACTCAAACACTTGAGTACCGTAACGACCAAGAGTCATTTACGTTGGGCGCCAATGTAACATAGGGAGAAAAATGTGCAGCCAGTCCGGGACTCGAACCCGGGACACTTTGCTTACAGGGCGAATGCTCTACCGACTGAGCTAACCGGACCGCTTACACATTCTCTCCCTATCACCCGGCTACACTCCTGTAGTAAATGACTGGAGCAGTGCATAGTACATGGTCTTGTCCAAGGACTTATATCTAACCTTGGTACAGTCTGATACCAAGTCTATCTCTTTATTGACATGGCCATGGAATACAATATGTCTCTTACATTTACATTAGGCCATGGAATACAATATGTCCCTTACATTTACATTAGGCCATGGAATATAATATGTCTCTTACATTTACATTAGGCCATGGAATGCAATAAGTCCCTTATATTTACATGAGGCCATAGAATAAAACATGCCCCTTATATTTACATTAGGCCATGGAATATAATACGTCCCTTACATTTACATAGCCAGTCAGGAGAAAGCACGATTATACATATGTCAATTATGCCATGTGTGTCCAGGTCATAAATTCTGACAGCCAGTAGACTACAACATAGCAGGTATTTCCTGCATACATTGTATGTCAATTAGCAATAGAGCAACTATGTAGGTTCAGAAAAGCTACTTGTAATCGCCCCCCTCCCCTCCTTCCCTAGGGCAAAAACATTGTACAACTACATAACTTAAACTGTCTTCACTGTCTGTACTGTCTACCCATTTTATACTATGACTGCAAATACTCAAAACTGCACCATCTTAAAATAGTTTACCATTCAGATACGTCAGTTTTGCTGCCTATCATACTTTCTTTCTCATTTTCACAACAGCTGTCACCAAAATTGCTCTCATTCGGGAAACCTAATAGTTTAAATGTGTTGTTTTTATAACAGTTGTGTCATAATGGACAGACATGTCACTTCCCATACCATATACGTAAATGTGCATTAAGCTTATAGTTTGAGTACATTCAAAACACTACATTTCCATGGAATATTTTTGCATGCATCACTGAGCTTTAAGCTTGAATTGTTACCTTAATCTCACCTCCCAGTTTTAAACTTCACTGCACAAAGTTTGCATCAGATTACATTGAAATAATCTGTGCTAGTAAATATGTATACCTGCTTTTTAGAGTATCTCTATTGATACAGGCTTAAAAATGAATTAATAAGGGAATTAAAAGAAGAAAAAAACCCTTTCATTATCCTATTGTTCAGCCATGTCCGAAAAGGTTCCAGCATCAGGAATTCGTGGTGTATTTGGAAAGACTGAACACTAAGAGTAGTTTTCTTTCATCTACTGTGGGACAGTTGAGTTAGTGTACAAAACTGTCTTTCTGTAGACTAAAGCATGAGTTTATGCAGAATTAACACAGAAATTACCCAAAAAAGAGGTAAAGTATGTAGAGTATTTGATATATGGCAAACTGTTAGATACCACCTTTAAATATGAAAAATTCTTAATTAAAATATATTTTCAAATGTCATCTTATAAAAAAAAAGAGTTGAGGGTAGTGGGTGAGAGAGGGAGAAATTTCTCACCTTGTCAAAATCATTGTCGGAACCCATGATAAATATCCTGTTATCCCTACATACATAAACCATACAGGTATGGGAGACCCTGGGTTCGATCCTGGGCCACAACATACCAAAGTCGTTAAAAATGGTAGTGGTATAGCTCCCGTGCTAATGCTCAAGCAAATATAAGGGTAGTTCCATGACTTGTTGGCCCAGTGTCAGTATAATGTGACTGGGTGTGGTATCATAATACAAATGCATCAAAAACTGTTTTCAACTACTGTTATTATTGTCACGTAAACTTATCAAAACTAAGTCGTAACTTTCCATTCCATTGCTGCCTGACCTGCGAAATCTTGTTCTTCGTATATCAGTTATTATGACATAATATTGCAGAACCATGATCTGTTATAACATGTTGGTCACATCATAGAATCCTGATTTGATTCCCCTCATTATAGAACTTACTCTTGAGGCAGTATTATAGACTACTGATTTAATCTGTTTTTACAAGGGTTCGGAGTTGCTATAATCCTCCTGTGTGGGATTAGGACATGTTGACAGTCAGCTGGTCACTTTATTACCCCTATCCCATGATCAACAAAGCAGGCATCCAGGCTAAATAGTTTCGAAAGAAGCCTTAAATATCTTCGATATTAAATTGTCTGAATTTTATAAATAAATCTCCTAATAAAATCTAAGGATCAAGTCATTGAAAATGGAATCTCAATTTGAAGTGTTTTACATGAGGGTTTTGTGAGATAATATATTTTAACATAGCTGTCTGGCCATTTGTATGTCCATGTCCCTTTACTAATGTAGAGATGCTTATCTTAAGCCCTTTGGACCTTAAGTACTATATAATGTAGAAATGTCACGACAAATTATGATGTCTTATGGGTGCAATTATAGACAAATCAGCAAATATTTGCCTATCTAGTCAACTGAATCGAGATAACATCTATAATCATTGGGGTTCGTGGTTAAGCTTATATGAGTCACATAAGTTGACTAGCCAGGCTTCCTCCTGCCCCTGCCCCTGCCCCCTCCCCCTCCCCCACCCCCAGCTAACCCCACCCAGATGGATTGAAACTCAGTTTAAACAATGGGCATTTATTTGCACATGATTTTTGCTTCATATTTACTAAAACTGACATAACCAGTATGAAATCCCAGTGCATTTTTCGTTTCATGATGTGGCCAGGGGTAAGAAAATATAATGTAAAAAAGATAAGTGAGCCAGCCTGTAAATAGTGAATCTATTTGGCTTTATTTTTACCTCCTTTTTTTTTTGGAAGAAAATAGTGATTGTGTCATGTCCCTTTTGTCAGTATCAATGCTGTTTATCCCTTTTCTTAAGGCGCATAACTGCTAAAGGTAGAGCGTGCTGTTAAAGGACAGCTCCTGTTTCTTATAAAATCTTTCAGGAATAAAAGAAATGATATATACCTTTATTGTGAGTGTGATTTGCTCAATAAATAACATTAAAAATTATTATTATCATTGCATTAGGGTGACAACTGTTTAATTGTCTGCTATTGTTCGCAATCCATTTTACCCTTTTCATGCTGCATTTGTTTATTAACAATACAAAATCTTTGCATTCTGGTAACAACTCCACCAATATGAAACAAGATGTATTGGTCTACTTTTAAAATTAAATAGTATAGATCCTGATCAGACAGCTCCTGGCAAGCAGTCTTCATTGTAACTGGCTTGACCGAAGCCCGGGACAAGTACTTTTGACTTTGGGCAAGTTAAAATTCCTGAATGCTTGTTCGATCTGGCAAGTGATTTATCCATAGACGAAAGCCTGATTTACTGTTAACATTGGTGAAAAATGAGGACAATTTCCCCAAATTGGCAATTAAAGCTGTTCAGTTAAGCTGTCTTTAAAAGTGTGATTTTCTATTGCAACATTCACAAATAGAATTCAAAATTAAATTTTCATCTTGCAATTACTTTTTATATATTCATATAGTAATTTACTGTCAGATATTACATATGAAAATATTATCAAAAAGATTAAAGTCAATTTCCATTTTGCACATTTTGCTAAAGAAAATTCTATTGCGTATATGTCATTCCAGGAATTTACTGTGATAGGATTCATCTGCGAAACTTCGTAAATGTTGAATTTGAAGTATTTCGACGGAGTTGAGCAATCAAAAAGAAAACCTGAGCCCGGCAAACAAAAAAGTTAGTCAGAAAATAAAAAAAGTGTATGAAGGCAAATGCCAGCATTTGTTTAAAACCCAATGGCAGAAAGACTGGCCTTGGTTGATATACGATGAAGGCCCTGGCTTGATGTTCATCTGCAATGATTGCAGAGAATTCTGTGTATCAGGGAGAGAATCGATCTTTTTAAAAGGAACATCATGCATGAGAGTTTAACGGTTAAAATTTCGGGCTCATGAAAACCAATTTCGGGCCAGTGATTTTCCCCCAGTTGGCAAGTCGTTTGAAAAATTAATGCAAAGACTGGGCAAGGGCTGGCTCATCTAGATCTATACCATTTATCTATGAATGATCAATTTTTGCCTAGCAGGATTAGAATTGATAAATTTTAATTTAACCTTACCTTCTCATTCACCTTTCTTCCCTGAAATTTTAATGTGTAAGAATCCTATGTAAAAGTAAATGTCTGTGTGTGAATTCTAGTCGGATAATTATAAAACTTGTTCACATTTTGTTGAATAGACACTTTATTTGCCAGCCCCTGTGTAGTTAATGTATTCATGGCAGCTAACCACCACAATTCATTCCAACGTCATATAAGTAACTCAAGGCACTACCTTAGTTCATACATGGATTTTGTTTATTTGAATTCTGCTTCAGCTATTTACTGGCTACAAAGACTTTGTAAACCTCTGTCTGACATGTCTGAAATAACTTAACTGGTCAAGTGTTGATGTTATGTTGATATTAAAGGAGGTATCTGGCAGTTTGATTCAAACATTATTTCTCAAATAACCAAATAAATTATTGTAACATGAAAAGGTCCTTCAAAATGATCCTGTTCACTGATGCCCTAGATCTGTGTGAATAGCGAAGCATAAATCATCATTGCAAACAAGTATTTCCCATCCGAGCCATGCGACAAAGTGAGCTATTTTTAGACTAAAAAAAAATCACATAACTTATGAGATCATTTAATTTCATCATCTGGCTAATCTGGCTCTCACGTCAATGTCTGTTTTTATTGGAAATCCCAATCATGGGTATAGCTTGGTAAGTAATTACATGTAGACTGATTATTTCACCGAATTGTACTGTCCAACATTTAACAGTGTTCATGGTCGTCTGTACGTAGACGAAAGGTCGCAGTTATAAAAAAGATTATGTCAAGATTTCACTAAACAGTGGTAAGATATTGTTACATGTATTTGACATAGGCAAACTGTTGGATACCACTTTTTATATAAGTGCATGTTTATAAGCACAGTTCCCAAGTCCCAAGGCTAATAATTGTTAATTTCTTTTGTATTTAAATCATTAACTGATAACTGATGATTATAATGATGTTGATGTTGATGATGTAGTTGTTGATGTTGTTGAAAATGATACAGATCGTGATGGTGGTGGTGATAATGATGACAAGGTGGAGAAGGAGGGTGATGATGGTGATCATGATGATTATGATGATGGTGATGATAATGCATGCTGTCATTGATTTATGTTATTTACTCATATATCATTGAGCAATGGCCTTTGTATATAATAAAATCTTGGCGTTGCCCAAATTGAACCAATCATTTGATTAAGAAGACCCTTATTCCACTTTTTATATCATTGAGTCTTGAACCAAGGATTATAAAATTGGTTCTATCACTACTGAGATACGTGGTCTAGTGGCCTTCCGCTCTTGGAATTGCCAGTTCGAATCCAGCAGCAGACAATAAGTTTTGCTTAACAGAGATTAAACATTTGTGATTGATTTGGTTTAGTTTATTGTGTTTAATGCCAGTTGTCAACAATATTTCAGTTATATGCAGTTTACCTAACCATTTGTCCATGGACTGCAAATTAATATTAAAAAAAATAAAAATAAAAAGTTGCACATTGATTCAAACCCAAAACCCTTCAATTACTTTATGGCAAGTATGGCATGCTACCCACTGCACTAGGGGCTACATGCTTTATTTTTAACAAATATCACTTTTGTGTCTATTATAGATTTAGGAAGAACAACATTTAGAGTGGGTTTTTTACTCTTTTAACTGTCTAATAATATATATTTACAAAAACATCATTACATATACTAAAGCTTAAACAAATCTTTTCTGTACACCATCTAATCGCAAAAAGTTATGGAGTTAACTGACAGTAGCATATGTATTTAACCGAATATGCACCTAGAGCAAGTTGAATATTGTTTACTAATACTCAAGCATCATTTTGGTCAACATTTAGGAAAGTTTTATAGGGTTTTGATAGTGCTACATAAAATGGTTAAATTGTCATAAGAACTTTTCACTGTGTCAACATCAATCTATAAAAAACAAGTGATCTTGACCCCAATTACACAGCAGCAATAAACATTGAAATATCACCCAGGAAACATTCAGTTCTCTCAATTTGAAGGAAGTGGTGTGGATGATTGAAATTTTAAAGTAGAGAAAAGGTTCATTGTTCAAACTAGGCCTTAGCCCTTTTGCCTCATTAATGTAATACTTAACATTAACATTTTTAATGAGGGGGTTAATTGGAGGATTTATGTTACAGGTCTGAGGCAAAAAAAAAATATCCAATAGTGATTGCTACATGCAAGCCCTCTCCTGTCTGTAAATGAAGCAGTTTTAGGTGGTATTCGACAGTTTGGACCAAATTTTTTTCTTCTCATGTAATAACCAAATAAGTCATTGTTACTTGAAAAGGTCCTGCAAAATGCTGTTCGTTCATGTCCTAGTTCTCTGTAAAGCCTGAATTCCCACTCATCATTGCAAGCAGGTATTTCCTATCTGAGCCACGCTGCAAAGATAGCTATTTATAACCATGTAACTCCCTAACTTTTGAGGTCATGTAATATCCTCTTCCAGGTAATCCGCTCTGACGTTGATATCTATTTTTAGCAAAGATCACTATCATGTTTATTTATAGATTTCCTAAGAATAACATTCAGAGGGGCATGTTTTTATGCTTTTTATTGTCTAATAATATTGGTATTGTACAAAGTCGTCTTTACATGTACTAAAGTATGAGCTCATACAGAAACAATGCCTGAATTCCCCAAAGATACATGTATTTGATAAAGGCATACTGCTGGATACCACCTTTCAGTAATTTCTTTTAAAATTTTTTTGATTAACTTAATTTTGAAAGCTCTAAATAAACTTTAGACATGCTACTGCTTGAAATTTCTGTTTAGGTTTAATTTTCAATATCTAGAAAAGGAAAGTAAACAGCATTAGAATGGACTGAAAGGGAAATGTGTGTAAAATGTGTTAGACAGGGACCTGGCAATGCAATCGGTAGAACGTCAGATCCAGTTATGAGAGGTTGGATCTGGGCCACAACATACCAATAACGTTTAAGATGGTTGTTTTATAGTTCCCATGCTAGTACTCAAGTAATGTAAGGGTGGTGCCTGGTCGGCTCGGTGTCAGGGTACTTACCGTAATATAACGGTACTTCCATGACACTTGGCCTTGTGCCAAGATACTGTGACTAGGTGTAGTATCATGCCAGGTGTTCATGGCCTGCTCTACACAGTGAAGGCAGCCCTATATCTGCTTTAATTGGACACATTCTTCAGATAATTGAAATACTGTTAGTGGGATGAGAAACCCAATAAACAAACATAAAATAAATTCGTGTGATTCATTTAAAAACAAAAACAAATTTCAGATAAGAATGAAATGTTAAAAGTGCATCTGTTGTACTAGCCTATCCTTAGAGAGCAAACCACAACAAATTTCTCTGATACATAAACCTCTAAGTAAAACAAACTTATGCTTTCATTGCAACTGATTAACACGAGAATTCTTTTGATTAGATTCTATCAGTGCAAGTTACGTATTTGCATAACCTATAATATCAAAGATACCAATTTCTTAATTTCAAACTTTTGAAAGTTAATCTATTTGATTTTTTTTATTGTGTTTATTATCCCACCAATGGATTTCAGGTATGGAGACATTGTCCACCAGAAGCAGATATAGTGCTGCCTCCATGGTGTATAGCATGCCATGAACACCTGTCATGATACCTCACCCTGTCACATTATCCTGACACCTGTCCATCCAATCATGTAACTACCCTTATATTTGCTTGAGCATTAGCGAGGGAGCTAGCTTTATATGCATCTACCATTTTTAACGACTTTGGTATGTTGTGGCCTGAATCGAACCTGGGGTTTCGCGTAACTGGAGCTGACACTCTACCACTTGCACTACCAAGTCCTGTCTCTATGGGCAGAAACAAGTCATAAAACTTTTAAACATTAAGGTCACTTTACCTTTACTTGACTCAGTTCATATTGCTTGAATTGAAAACTTATGCTAGTTTTCACTAACTATTCTTAAGCAAGAATTGCTCAAGTCATGGATTTCAATCCACAATATCTTCATTATGTATTAAGCTACATGTTTGTATGACACTTTAACTTAACAACTTTGAGCTTAAAATCACATTGAAACTTCATAAATAAGCTTAGTTTTGTTGGTATGAAAATTGTGAATTTGTCGTAAGTCAAGACTTAGACTTACGAATGGTTGGTGAATACGGACCTAAGTCCTGTGGTTGATTTCTTATTTGCAGTCCCAAATTTACTAGTAGTTCATTTTACTAAGTAAAATATTTCAATTTCAAAATATATTAAGTGGAATGTGATCATGGTTTCATTGGCAATCATAGAATCTGTTTCAGTCATAATATGTGGGGTTGTCTTCATGATTTCGAATTAATTGAATGAGTCATTCAGGTGTAATCATTTACCTACCACCATTGTTAGGATCCATACCACATGTAATTGTGATGAATTTGTCGTTAAGCATGTGTATGCTAAAGTAGCGGGTTCATAATAACTAGAAAACAAACAGTGCAGATTCTGATCAAACGGTGCTCAGCAAGAGCTAGTTCATCAGGATATTATTTTTTGGTCTAATCCTGATTATATGGTGTTAACCCTTTACTTGCTGGAAATACTATTTCCTACGGACACAGCCCGTGTTTCCAGAATGTAAGGGTTACGCAGGTTTGGTGTTAATGAGATGCAGTTTGCATTGTCAGAAACATGGTTAAGGGGATTGCTGTCATTGTTTTCATAGTTTGATGATTACCTGCAAACAGCATGCCCTTCCTTCTACTGTCATTCCTTAGTGCTAAACATTGTGCTAATTGTGTCAGCTACATTGATTTTCATGTTAAAAGTTGGTCAAAGGGACACATTTCTTTGAATATGGCATTTCAACCCTATAAATGAAATAAAGTCTATCAATATATATTTTTATTCCTGAGCAATAAATGTGCACCAGTGGTTCTACCCAGACATTTATCTCGGGGTCTTCCTCCACCAAAATAGCTGGACATTGCAATATTGATCATAATTGGTCACCCGATGTATCTCAAATAACACAAACAGAGTTGTAAGCAAATATCTAATTTAATAAAGGTTTGTTAAAAATATACCTGGTTAAAGCTGCTATAATCCTGTATATACTCTCCATAATCAAGATTTCTTTGTTTACTTGAATGCAGTTTCTTGATTTTCATTTGTTTTTAAGATTGTAATACTTTTAGGAAGTACTGTCCTAATTAAATGAAATAGGAGACTTAAGGTTCAGAGATACCGAGGCTCAATATGGAGTGTATTGCAATCTTTTGATATTTGTAACTGGCAAAGGTAGAAAATGTTCACCTGAATACCTTCTTTATCTTGCCAATTATATATAACATTTCCTTTTAAATAAAAATGCAAATGTGCATAGAATCAAAGCAGATAATCCAGATCGTTATCAGACTGCTCCTATTGGGATCTGAATGTTCTGGATCAATGATTTTTGCTGAAGCCAGATTAATTTGCGCTAAGCAGGATAAGTGTTAGATAATAACAAAAGTAAGGCTATGAAGATAAACGAAACCACAAAAACCTGTGACATTGAAAAGATTGGGGAGCAATTTGATACTACCTCTAAATGACGTTTGTCATTTTAATCATTTCCGATGTCTTTGTGAAGAGCATGCTTTAATAATTAATCACAGGGTAACCTTTATAGGAGAAAAACACATTTTTTTTTAAAATACAGTACAGCAACCAATTACTATCAGATAAGGAGGAAGATCCCAGACAAATGTCTGGGTAGAACCACCAGCACGCTGCAGGTCAGCTGGAAGGCCTATGTATATTAAGTCCTTTGCCCCTAACAATCGAACATATGCTGTGAGAGGCTAAGCAGTCAGGGAAATTACAAATCCCCATTTCTACCACTACACCACAGGTGACACCCAAAACAGAAATGGATGTTTCAATATATAATATATAGCCATTTTGTCCAATTTCAATGCCATAGTATCTGTTGTCATTTTCGTTTTATTTCATTAGATTGAATTAATCTATGCTATATATTTGATAAAATGAAAGTCTCTTTGGATCAGTTTTTTTTCAGTTCCTTTAAAATGGAAAAATGTCAACTCACAGCAGTTTTGTACAGTGCATTTATTGCAGATATGTGTATATACATAAGTGGAAAGTTCATTTGTTTGTTTATTGGGTTTATCATCCCACTTACAGTATTTCAGTTATCTGGAGATGGTGTCCACTTTAAACAGATGTTGTACTGCCTTCACAGTGTATAGTATGCCATGAACACCTGGCACGATACCACACCCAGTCACACTCTCCTTACATCGGACCAACCAGTCCTCCAACTACCCTTATATTTGCTTGAGCATTAGCAAGGGGCCTTTGCCACTATCATTTTTTATGACTTTGGTATGTCACGGCCTGGTATCGGACCTTGGTCCTCCCGTTCCTGGAGCAGACACTTTACAGATTGCGCAGCCAGGTCCGGTCTATATATATACAGGGGAAAGCATGAAATGTATAGCCTAATCTAATCCTCTTGGGTTCCTAGCTTTTATCATACTCTTAAAATTTCAGATAAACCCATTCAATCCAGGTTTAAACAGATATATGCTACTATAATGTGTTTGTTCTGGCTGTCATTCAAGAACCTAATTTTCAGGAAAGATTCTACACAGAATTAGTAAATATTTTTGAGTTGTGATATAAGTATGCATTGATAAACATGCATTATTTATGACCATTGGGTTTATAAGAACGATGCACATGTGAATGTATTGATTCATGTTTATTAATATTGTTCTAGTAATGATATGAAGCAGCCATTCATATAAAATCTTTGAAGTGAGTAACACAGCACCCAGACATCATGGTTTTTTCACCACAACATGTAGTAAGGAACCACAACACTAGCATAAACATGGTCAATTATTATTACTGTAACAAATATGTGTTTGTTTTTGTTTTATTTGCAACATTTTAACAAAAAATTGCCTGTCTAAACATGTTAATAATCAACTTCATACTGCTATATTAGGGCATCGTAGAATGTCACATGACTTCACTAACGAAATAATTTTGGTCAGCTTCATAAACTATTAGCCGCACATATTACTCGATGAACAAGGAACTTGTGTTGATATAAATTTGTTTTAGCAAATCAATTAAGTCTCTAAAGCAAAGTTATCCAACAAAGGGCCTCTTTTCCAGGCCAGTTTTACATACATCAAGGGATGTTCCAAAATGTTGCGTGTGATAGGGGTACATAACCTTGGGTAATATGGAAAAAATTAAGTCTGTTTTATAACACACTAAATTAATAAATTTAAGAACAAGCTGTTGGTAGCAAACATGAACAGTTGATAACTAGTCACATTTTCCTTTTTTCTAACAGTTCTAAAAACTTGCTGAACAGCCCTTGTATTTATCCATGGAATTCAATGGCACACATGTCTGATAGTGTCAAGGATATGCCACTGTTGTTTTTGTATAAAGACTAAGCATTTATTTGTAGATGGTTTCAGCTTAGGATCTAGGATGTGCTGCAAAAAAATATATGTTTTAAAAAAGATGTGAAACTGTTTTAAAAATAATCAGCAGAATTAGTTGAATTTGCAAAATCATGTTCATGTAGTATGAATAAAAAGGGTTCAGAACAGTCTGTAGCTGCAGTTTTTTTATGTACATCCAACGAGTAGAGCCAAAGCCAATGCAGGATGAAATCTGGAAATATGTGCTGTAAAAACTCAACACTATGATTTTACTTTTCCATCTATTTTATTGCTTTTTATGTCAAATTAAACAGGTTTTATGAAGCATTTTAAATATAAAAACTATATTTTGATAGTTAAAAAGTAACAACCCAAAAAGATACACTGTTCATTTTGTTTAAGGATGAGCCTATAATTTCATTTAATTATTTGTATTAATTCATTGTGCATTTATCAATTTTAAAAATATTGCATTCTAAAAACCTGAATTTCAAGAGCTTTCCAATGGTATAGCTTTTAATTTTTCAGTTCGCTACTGAAAAGACTAATTAGATTTTTTGTCTTCTCTGTTAAATATGACAAACCTTGTTACAATAGTCTTCCTTTGACCCTTCGAATTTTGCTGTAAGCAATGAAAAATAACCTTTTTTTTTTTTCAAAAATAATATTTTGCTGTTAGTCTGTCCTGTGTTTGTGTCCCATTCTGGGCGAAGGACTTAATGTGGGAAGGTCTTCCAGCTGACTTACGGTGCGCCCGTGGCTCATTTGTTTGGGGTCTTCCTCCGCCAAAAAGCTGGACGTTGCTATAATGATCATAACTGGTCACTTCGATGTATTTCAAAAACAAAAACAAAACTTGTTTACAGAGTAAATGTTTGGAATGTTGTTTCAAATTTATTATAAAAATAAGACTAAATAGTATGTCATGTAAAATGATATTTATTAAAATGTTTATGATATGTGTAAGACAATGGACATAAAGGACATCAGTAAGGAAAAATAGATATGTATAAACATAATATGTGTAACAATGAGGTGAACATGATTCAAAATTGTAACATTATAAGATTATCTTGAGTACTATTATTGTGTATATACAATTTTCCAATAATAAACACTATACCAAATGTCTCTGTACATAAAAAGTTGTTTTTTTACAAAAATATAAAGTTTAAAAATCTAAATATGTTAACAATAAACATAACATAAATTATCTCTTTCATTGAAAGCAACCTTAACTTATTTGGATATTCATAAACATTAAAAATAACAAATTTATTTATGTTCATGTATCAATTTTTCACACATTTTCACTGGGTTAAGAAATGCACCAGTCTTAACAAATTTGTGAAGGTGAATACATAGAACTTTTTACCATGGTGAAACATTACATGCTATTGTATTATGTAGACAAGTTTGTCCACAGATATATAAAAAAATGACACACTTATGTAGGTATATATCTAGGTCACTAGTTTTGAAATAAGGTGTTATTCCCTTAATTTATAGTTCATCTATAATTTTGAAAATTCACTTGACTTTGTTGTTCTTCTTAATAAGAGATAAAAGGATTTTAATAAATTATGTTCAACATGTAATAATACAATTAAGGCTGAACCAGTCTACCCATAAACCCTTAGTCATGCAGATTCTGCTTATGATTGTTAATGGTTTGTAAACGCGTAAAATGGCGTATACATGCAGGAATGGGTTATGCAGCAAAACTGAACCCTTTGCCTACCAAGAACAACTTGGTCTGCCTACCGAGAAAAACTTGGTCAGGCTTAGACAAATAGTTAAGATTTAGATCAGCTTCCACTGGGAAATGGCTGATCTGGATCTACACTATTTGCTGCATAGTTTTGGCAGATACTTCTTGTTAGCACAGCATGGAGTTTCTAACAAACAATTAACAATTAGTCTGGGTTTTTAAGAAATGTACCGGGCTAACAATAATAAACATGTCTGGTGAAGTTAGTGAAGCATGATGTAGAATCTACCTGTATGTGGATGTATATACAGTATGTCTACTTTGCCACACTTTCGTAAACACAACATAAAACCTGTTACTCATATATTATTAGTAAAGCTTGACAGGTTTAAACTGACATGAAATGGTTATTCATATTTTTCCATTAAGCTGTATTGGAAATTAATGAATACCAGAAAGTTTGGTATTTTAACACATTGTGACTAGGATTCTATAGAGAACCATGTTAAGGCAAATCAAAATGGTGCCATGATAGAGTGTTTTAATTGCCATTCAAAGGCCATAGTTGGTTACTAGGATTCTATATATAACCATTTAAAGGCAAATCAAAATGGCGCCATGGTAATGTGCTTTGGTTGCCATCCGAAGGTGGTTACTAGGTTACTATATATAACCATTTAATGACCAATCAAAATTGTGCCATGGTAGAGTGTATTAATTGCCATCCGAAGGCCAAAGGTCACACAAGCTTACTTATAAAACCTCTTCACCTGATGCTGCTGTTTATAATGTATAATAATAATTTTCTTAAAAATTTGTACAATTTAGAAAAGAAAAGGGCATGCGAATATTGCAACAAAAAAGCAAAAACTATCAGTAATTGCAAAGTAAACATTACTCACATTAAAATGAGTCTTCAGAATTCATTCATTCACACAAACATAATTTAGTGAGTAAATAAAATATAATTGTTCCTTAGCACAATTTGTTCATAAACAAACAACAACAACAACTCAACAGACAGCGTTCTTTACTTGACATCCCCAAATTTCATTCTATTCTATTGCAGTAAGGATGTTTTGCCAATCAATCATGGTTGTAAAAAATCAAAATTTGGTAGATGATGACATTTTACATTAAAACCAGTTGTTGCAAATTTTCTGAAACATATTTTTTCCCCCCACCCCCACCACAGAATGACTGAATACCCATTATATATGTTTGTTTATTGGGTTTATCGTCCCACCAACAGTATTTCAGTTATCTGGAGACGGCATTATATATGTACATATGCCTGTAGCTTTACATTCATTTTAAGTATACAGTTTCTTAACCCTTTCATTCATGCATATGCCATTTTATGTCTTTGCAAAGCATAAACAAAAAATCACTTATCTTAGAATCTGCACAACTAAGGGTTAATTCATAGCCTGGTTAAACATAGGATCTAGTACTATATGCTGAACATAATTATATGCTTTCAAAACTACTTAAAACTTTTAATTCACTGAAAAAAAATCAACAAAATTAAGTGAAATTTCAGTATCATATACTATGAATTAAAGAGTTAAACAGTGTTTGTTATCACACAGAGCCAGATTTTGTTCTCAAGTATTAATATATGTATTTTTTTTTTAATTTTTAGTAGTGAAGAACTTAAAAGAGATTCGACTTAATTCATTGCCCCACAGATATCTTGTCAAAACATTTTTTGTCAACCCAAATTGATTTCATATGGGTTGATATTATCAATTTTTAGGCTAGAGCATGCTTTTGCGAAATTGGCGCAGAATTCTTAGAGTTGGTGCACATTTTTTAACTGAATGGGTCATTGTGAGCTAATGAAAGTATAGAATAAATAAAATGGAAAGAAATACTTCTATTTTTGTATCAATCAATTATAATTCTAAGCCTTGCTTGTACACAAACTAGTTTCTGCTAAAAATAGACTGACTCGGCATTACCTGTTGAAATAAAAACGACTGTTGGATTGACTTTATGTGCACTAGCAACTTCCAGTAGGAACGACAACTCTGTTGATCATAATTAATAGAGGCTTCACGTTTAATGATGTGATATATAAGTAAAGCGCTTGGGTGATCCGAAACCTTGTGACATTTTTTTCATCTTTTTAAATGACCCACTGATTATAAAAAAGGGCCCACTGTTTTCAGAAGTGATGGGTCAAATTGGCCCACTGCTTTGAAGTTCTAGCCTAAATACTGTATTATTAAATATTAGCCAGCTACATATGTCTCAAACTTGAACACGTGCTTGTTATCAATAGAAAGTCACTTGGACATAATAAGAGTAATTGTTATAGATTTAAATATAACATATATAACATATATAATCGTCTATCCCCTTGTTATCAGAATTTGTCACTACCTATTTAATTATATGTTTATGTGCATGTATGTATACATTAATTAACATAGAGAAAATAAACATATGGTACATTTTTGTATCACTAAGAACGATTTTCCAATCAGGGTAAAATAAACAATAACTTATATTAAGGGAAACAAGTAAAGCAAGCTCCCCAGCGCCCAAACGCCCAACAGCTGAGAAAAATATTTTCAGCTGTCATTATCACAGATATTAGAGAAATATGGCATTAAACGCTAACATTTGTATAAATTATCTATATACATTGTACAACATACAAAAATGTTAGCTACATTTTTCTTTTCCATACACACATTTTTTGCATACAAATATGAATACCGGTATATAATATTCTCTTAGTTACAATAAAATACATGTCATCTTTACACAATAAAAAATGATTATGATATGTGTAAAGTCTGGAACACCTGTGCAGTTTATACACACAAAAAACAACATATTGTACCAATAGACATGGTATTAATTAAACTGTATATCTCCATACATCTTTACATATATCTGTAACTTTCTAATTTTTTGCTTTTATATTTTAAACAAGAGCTGCCAATAGACAATGTGCTCCACTTATCTCAGATATGGATAGTGCATTCTTAGCTGGTACTAAGCTTAACAAAAGCTCAGAAAATTCTATATCCAAAAAAAAGGAATAATTTTGCCAAATCATTTGTAGGATTACCTGCCCTTTATAATTGGGTCCTGTTATTAGGCAACGAATTTGGCATTCGTTTTTGTGTGCTAGATTTTGAAATATCTAGAAACAATAAAACTTTTGAAAAATTACAGCTCTGTAAAATCTCCAAACAACTGTTCCAATAACAACTGTGAAAGCCTTATCATGTTATGTTATTTCCTTAAAGTCAACAAACACATACAACTTTTCAGATATGAAACAACCATAATCCATGTTAGTGACCTCAGTGACAATTTAAAAACAACACTTCCTGTCTATAGGTCATGTTTTCATTACAATCCTTCTTGCTTCATATTCGACACTGATGAAAACAGTTTAATTCAATGTGTATTTCCATTTCAGATGTTGATTGCATGATATGCATTAGGTGAAGTCTCTCTTTCAAAAGAGTCATTCACATAACCTGTTGCACCCTTAGGAGCATTTGGAAGAGGCCTGTCTTCCACATTGTTCATATAATGTCCGTTTGTATGTCCTAGTGCTTTACCGTTTTCCACTGGATTTGTTTTGGTATTCAAATATTGATAACTTCCAGTAGATATGTTGGATAATCGATCTTTATTCATATCTGGTCCAGATATGACTGTAATATTTACATCATCTGGACTTGCGCCTTCTTTCTCTGGCTTCTTGGCAAACCTCTTTGCGGTACCTCCAGCGTGAGGTAAATCAGCATGCGCAGCAAAATGAATACCAGTAGCCATGGGTGTACGCTCCTTCTTCTTATGGCTTGGTTTGCATAATATGTAAATGATAAGCACAAGAATGACAACCAGGATAACGCTACCAACTGATGCGCCAACTATAACTGGAACATTGAGAGCTTCCGTTTTGGTTTGGGTTGGGGTAGTACTTGCAGGACTTGTTCCAGGAATTATTTCATTTAGAGTTTCTTTTGTGTGACAGATTTGAAAATCTGGTTTATCAACACCATTCAGTTGAGGAATCATGCATATCGTGTATGATGTGCTTGATTCAAGTCCAGTGAATATGTATGTGTTAGTGTCACGATGTAGCGATTCGACTTCTTTGGGTGCGTTATTAGCATACTTCTCTAGCTTGTATCCAGTAACATCTGTTTTATCTGAAGCACTTAAAGTGATACTGATGGAATTTTCTGTTACCTGCATGATAACAAAGGTGAACACAATTTTGGGTCTGGGGATCGTGGTTGTTGGGGTGGTTGTAGTAGGTGCAGGTGTGGTGGTGATGTACAGGTCAGGACATTGTGGTGGGGTGTAAGTGTCTGATGGGCATAGATCAGTGCGATTTAAAGAAATCAGAAATGAGTTTGCCAGATTTTCTGGAGAATGACATTGTCCAACAAGGATTTTGTCAGGTTGCGCCTGAATCCAGTCATATAACCAGACTGCCTGACAATCACATGTCAGTATGTTGTTAAGGATTATAAAAGTAGTAGGTTTGGATGGAAAATCTGCAAATAGACAGTCTCCAAAAATTTGAATCCTATTGGATTGAAGATTAATTTGTTTCAGAGTGGTTCTTGGACCAAAAAAAGTGGCCTGGTTAACGTTAGTGATTGAATTTGAGCTTAAGTCTATTTTTTCAAGCTTGGTATTTTGTGAAAAGGCATAATCCGGAATTGAATCAATCTGCATGTTAGGTATGTCCAGTTCAGTGAGATTTTGCAACTTTTTCACATTATTCCAGAATATGGTCTTTTCAATGACATTCTGGGTCAAACTTAATTTTTGAAGGGATGTCTCAATACCTGCAAAGCTGTTTTCATTAAACCTCAATGAAAAGTTGGTTGGAATGTCTTGTTTGTCTAGACGCAGTTCTTCCAGTGATGGGGACGCTTGGAATGCTCTGGCCTCTACTTCTTGGATCTGGTTATAACTCAGGTCCAACGTATGCAGATTGGTGAGACCTTGGAAGTATGAATTCTTAGCTCTCGTCAGACCAACCTCAGATAGCACTAGATAGGTGAGGTTTGGCATTGTATTGAAAGTCTTATCAGCAAGCGGTGCTAAGTTGTTGTAGCCGAGATCTAAATGGGTCAACATGGGCCACTGGGTTGTGTTTAGGAAAATCAAGGAATCAGAGTGTAAGTTGTTGAATGACAGTGATAAGAAATCAAGGGTGTCTGTCACATTATCAAAAGCAGTTGGGTCAATAGTTGAGATTTTATTTCTTTCGAAACTAATTTCCATCAGATTAGATAGAACTGTAAAGCTGTATCCATAGACACGAGTGATTGAGGTATCAGCAATGTTTAATTTTTGTAGCTTTGTCATGCTCTGGATTGATGCAACAGGAATTTCAACCATTTTTGGAAGCTCCTTAAGAGTAAGCTCAAGCAACTTTCCTAGGCCAGGTAAAACTGCCATAGAAGTTAACTTTGGAAATTTCTGAATTGATAATTTCTGTAGTCCATTAAAATCTAGCAACGAATTTGTAACTGTCATCTGTGCCTGACCAAAACTCTGCATGTGAAGTGATTTTAGGTTTGATAATCGAGCCATTTGTGGATATGGTGGTTCCATCACATTGTCCCCCTCAATCATCAATTCTTCCAAGTCGTTTACCAGATTATTGAATGATTCAGGATCGTAACTTGTGATGATATTGTGTCGAAGATCAAGGGATTTCACTTTAAGATTGGCAAAAGCATTAGCTGGCAAGCTTGTGATGTTGTTGCAGTTGTTAAAATCACAGGTGTCTGCGAAAATGATTTTGTCAAATATGGTAGTAGATGGAGTAAAAGTGGGTATTTGTCTGAGGTTCTTGTAGCGACAGTTGATCACTTTGAGTGAATTCTCAATCTCGCACTGACAGTCAAGAGTCGGTTGCTCATTGCACAGCTGCAGCCCTTTGATACAGATGAAGAAGCCAACCATCTGGATGATGAAGGTCAGCAGAGAGGTCTTCATGTCAACCATTGTATACTCTTAGTCTAGTCTGAAAGAGGAAGAAAAAGGAAACCATTAGGCATAATGTTAACCCTTTCGAGCATATGTAGGCCATATTATGTCTTTGCCCTTTCGTGCACACATAAGCCATTTTTCTTCTTTGCCCTTTTGTGCACACATAAGCCATTTCACTTCTTTGCCTGTTCATACATACACAGGCCATTTTACATCTTTGCAAAGCATACACAATTATCACCATTATCTTCAGTAAAAATTTGCACAACTGAGGGTTTATTTGTAGACTGGTTTAGCCTAAGATCGATAACTATATGCTGAACATACATGTATAAAACATACTTAACATAGGTTTAAATGTTTTAAAGAAGAGCAAGGAAATTAGGTGATTTGTTTTAAAATCGTGTACATTTACTGCGAATGAAAGGGTTGAGCTGCTTACATTTTGTTCTCTGGAGTTAGCAAAGCTGCATCATGCAACCAAGGACATTAACGTTACGTTACACGTTTCTATTGAAACAGAAATAATTGTTGCAAAGTGGTGATACTTAGAAAAAGTTTTTCATTCAAACTTAATTTTACATCTTAAAACTTTAAAAATAATTTAAAATAATTTCAGAGCAATAGCAGATTGCAATGAGATTGTGTTATTGTTTTTTCTTGCTTTTTTTTTTCAAAAACAGTTGCATTTATATATATACATATTTATACATATATATATATATCTTTCATTGTGCACCAAACCAGATAGCATAATCAGTAGAGCGTAGGCTCCAGGTACAGAGGCCCCGAGTTCAATCCCAGGCCGCGACATACCAGTTGCAAAAAATTGTAGTGGTATAACTCACTTGCTAAAGCTCCAGTATAAGGGTAGTTCCATGACTGGTTGGCCCAGTGTCAGGATAATGTGTTTGTTTGTTTGTTGTCCCACCAACAGTATTTTAGTTTTCTGGAGATGGTGTTCACTTGAAGCAGATATAGTGCTGCCTTCACTGTGTATAGCATGCAGTGAACACCTGGCATGATACCACCACACCGAGTCACATTATCCTTACACCAGGCCAACCAGTTGTGGAACTACCCTTATTTTTGATAAAGCGTTAGCAAGGGAGCTCTAGCACTACCATTTTTTATGACTTTGGTGTGTCACGGCCCGGGTTCGAACCTAGGGCCTCCTGTACTTGAAGCCGATACACTACTGATTGCGCTACCAGGTTCGGTCAGGATAATGTCACTGGGAGTGGTATAATGCCATGTGTTAAGACACCATCTTCAGATAATTAAAATACTGTTGACGGAACGATAAACCCAATAAACAAATCTTACATTATATACATCAAAGCTGTACCTGTAATATTATGTATGTGGTATAGATTAAAGTTTGTTTATGTGATCTTGTATAAACAGTTGAAATAGTCACTCTCTTTAGCCTAAACATGAATCCAGAGATAAAAATTGAAAAACTAAATGATTTTCTGTTTGGTACCATGGATTGAGAGCAAAATAAATCAAAACAGCTTGCGTAAATCGCAATTATTCATTTTATTAAGACACTTGGAATTGGGACTTTAAAAATTGCTTTGAGTGAGAATATCTATAAAAATACATAAAATATAATGAGGACATAACTCACTTTGAATATTAATTTCATAACTAATCAGTTATATTGCATTTATAACTCATTTTTATATCAAGTTATATAACTTACTTACCCATTATATTAAGTATATAACTCCCTATTTGTATAAGTATATAACCCCTTATTACTATTGAGTATATAACTTATCCTTTATGTTTAGTATATAACTCATTATTAATTCAGCTTGTGGATCTTGACGTTGCGGGTTCAAACCTCGGCTGGGTCAAACCAAAGACTTTTAAAGATGGTAGTAGTGGCTTCCCTTCTAAAGCTCGGGGCTAATGGGACAGCATAACACCTCGTCGATGTCAGTATAATGGACCAGCTTCAGTCCTTGGGCACCTCATAAGTGCCTCTGTGCTATAATGATAGAAATGTAGCTGCACATGATAGGCAAAAATGCTGGCTAATCCCCATCCCCTATTATTAATATTAAGTATATAACTCATTATCTATATTGAGTTATATACTCAGCATTTTTATTGATTATACAACTTTTTTTTCATATTTTAATTTAAGTTCTTTTGGCATCATGGCCTTCTTTCATTGAACCCTGAATGACTGACAACTGGTTTATTTAAGGGTCAGCACATACTTTTAAATTTTATTGTGACCCTCTCATGTTGCCCAAGCATGGCATAAAGAGTTTTGACCAATGTGCCGATAAAGTCATTTAACATAAGAAATTAACCGCATTTATAATAATCTAATATGATGTAGTTATCTTGTTTATTACCTGTTTTACAACTTGCTATCTGTGCCATATTAGTCAGTCATCATATCACTATCAGGGCCTGGCTAGGATGAGTCATGGATGTTTTTACAACCAAACTCAATACCATTGTCAGGCAGATAGAAAAGCACAATGCTGTAATACTTACCGATAATTGAATATCACCTGTATAGTCCTCCACTCATGCCACTTGCTCCTAAAACCATAAAATCACCTTGTTTGGGGATATGAAATAACAATGTTAATACGTAATAGTTTTTTTCAAATAGTATTCAGCTCTATGAGAGCCTAGTGCTAGATTATACGTATGTACAACTAAATGTCTCCTGCTATATCCAAAGAAAATGTCTCACAACTTTCACCCTGTCACTAATCCAATCACATTTAAGACTGTAAGACTTTTTAAACTCCAGTTTTCAAAGATTTAAACATTCCAGTTGTTGTTTTATGATGGAGATTCCCTCACAATATCCATTAGTCAACTGTATTGACCTGGTTGGATGGCTATTCTGGTCCTTCACATAGCTAGATAACAAACCGCTCAGGTGTGTCACCATCAATACACCTTTACCTAGAGGCTACCAGTGGGGAAAAGAACACCTGAGGGGCCCCAGTTGGGGGATATGTAAACTATATATGGTGTTTTAGTTTGTTTGTTATTGGGCTTATCGTCCCACCAACAGTATTTAAGTTATCTGGAGACGGTGTCCACTTCAAGAAGATATAGTGCTGCCGTCACTGTGTATAGCATGCCGTAAACACCTGAAATGATACCACACCCAGTCACATTATCCTGACACCGGGCCAACGAGTCGTGGAACTACCCTTATATTTGCTTGAGCGTTAGCAAAGGGAGCTATACCACTACCATTTTTAACGACTTTGGTATGTCGCGGCCCGGGATCGAACCCGGGGCCTCTCGTATCTGGTTAGGTGTTTTAGTATACGGTATCATCAAAACATGTTGTTTTTTTTTTTGTTTTTTTGTTGTTTTTTTAGGGTTGGGGTGGCTGGAATCATTTACAGATACATGATATGTAAATAAAAATAAAAAGTTAGAAACAGATAGGTTTATGCATTCAAATTACTAGAGAATTTTATTTATTGGAAGAAAAAAAGTATGTGTACAGTTGTTTTATATTTAGGGCTGGGGTTCTTTTTACACATATATCTACATCAACAGACCCAAGAATTTCTGAATGGTGTGTTAATGTACCTTAAAGTAGGTGTGAACTATTTGAGGGACATGGGTCAGCTTGCTTTGGGTGTGGGGGTAGTGTGGGGGTGGGGTGTGGCTTTGTTTGTAAAGGGATCAAAGGCTAGTGCCAGAGGGGTTGATGATTGATCTGGTGATGTAATAAAGGTATTGTGTATTAGTATTTGATAATATGTACATTGTTTTCCATTAAAGGGGCCCAGACAAGTTGTGACATGGGTTTGTAAATGATAGTGTAAAAGGGTCAGCTTGTATGGGGTATAATCCGTGGCTGTGTTTTAAAAGTAATAGGGACCAGTTAGTCACCATCAACTTGTCCATCACTACTTGATGAAATTGATGCATTATTTTCAAGAACAAACCAGTACTTTAGCTAAATACTTAGTATTTATTCATTTTTTTACTTCAGAATCTTATTCTGCTTGTAAAACTATACAGATAATTATGACCCTTATAAAAAATTGCAGATAATAATTTGTAATTATGACCCTTGTAAAAAAAAAGTTGATAATAATTTGTAATTATGACACTTGTGAAAGTACTTAATAATAATTTGTAATTATGACACTTGTAAAAGTACTTAATAATAATTTGTAATTATGACACTTGTTAAAGTATGTAGATAATTATTTGTAATTATGACCCTTGTAAAAATGTTGATAATAATTTGTAATTATGACACTTGTAAAAGTACTTAGATAATAATTTGTAATTATGACACTTGTTAAAGTATGTAGATAATTATTTGTAATTATGACCATTGTAAAAAAATGTAGATAATAATTTAGAGTTATGACTTTTTTAAACTTAGATAATATTTTTTTTAATTAGGACACTTGTTAAAGTTTGTAGATAATAATTTATAATTACGACCCTTGTTAAAAAATACTAAAGAAGTATAAGCTAATTTTAATATATGAAAAAATAAATAATTAATAGCTAAGGTACAACTTGATAAAACAAAACATATAGGGCAGAAACATTTCTGTTATTTTAAAAAAATATATTTTACCATGATAGATTTATAATCAATAAATATGTATACTATAGTAATACAGTGTCAATAACTATAGCATTTGAAAGTCACATTGTAAACATGAGTAACAATAGGTAGAGTTATATAAAATAGTGGGCACTGTTTCAGTGCCCATTTTGCGATTTATTAATTTTTATATTTTGTTTTATTTTCTTTTTTTTGCTACAAAGAATATGATAACCATATTTTAACATTTTGTGTGCGCCTGACTTCAGAAAGGGAGGTAACGCATTTGGGTAGCTTGACAAAGAAGAGTTTGTTATCCTTCTTTTTCCAGCCTGTGCTAGTGTCTTAATAATTTACATTTTAATTATTATTAATATTGATGTTGTTATTATAAATTGTATAATAATAATTATTATAATAAAAATGATGATGATGATGATTATGATGGTGATAATAATAATAATTATTATTATTATTATTTTATCATCATCATCGTCATCATCATCATCATCATCATCATCATCATCATATATTCAAAAGTGACAGTTATTTCCTTATTTTAAACCTGTTGTTTTTTGTTGTTGTTGTTGTTTTTGTACTGTTATATTTTTTTTCCAAGAACAAAACAACATCATTAGTTTTATCATATTTTATTTTGCACACTTTCAGAGTATAACATATAAGATGCAGTACAAATGAAATTGGATTAAAGTTTGAAATGTGATTGTAAATATGGTTATTATTTAGTATTTTTACTTGATTAAGATTGTTTAACATTCAAATACAAGTGGCAGAAAATTTCACATGTTGCGGGTGGCTTTGTTACCTTCTTAAAATATGTAAGACTTTAAATGTATTTAGAAGGCAGCCATGCTGTGGTGAATGACTAGTAACTCCTCTGACTGTTTTGTCTCCCTTCGTATGGCTTCGAGTTCCGTTCAGGGTGAAGGATTTAATGCGGGAAGGTCTTCCAGCTGATCTGCTGCAGTTCTAAACAGACAGTTGTCGGGTCTTCTGCCATCAAAATAGCAGGACGTCGCTTTAATGATGATAATTGGTTGCTGCGATGTATTTAAAATATGAAACATAAATGTATAAACTACACAGTAAGTATTTACGTAAACTTTGTAGAAATAAAAGATCTGTCAGCTTGATTAAAGATAGAACACACACGTTTACATTTCATACCTGTTTTAGTAGTACAAATATTGAAGTTGAGTTAATCATATATTTATATGACTAAGGCAATCTTGTTTACAAACAAAAAACAAAAAAACATTTTATGGTATACAAAATGGTTACAAGTATGAAAGAAATATTATAAATATATTATTACATTTCTATTTATAATATTTTATAACTATCAAATTATAAGAGCTGTTATTGGTCAATATTCCCTGAATCTTATCTCGCAACATTTTGTTTGTAGCCTATAGTAAAATGTCACCTTACGACCACACCACTAAAACAACCACATCTTTGTTAAGGTCAGTTTTCTTAAGTACAAATTATTTAGCTTCTTATTACTTAAGAGACCAGACCAGAATAACGAGCATGCCGCTAATCCGGTGTAACGTCCAGTTCTACCAGTGCATTTTGTATATTTCTTATGTAAACACTGACTTTATTTTCAACTACCTGACAGAAACAACAAGTCACTCATGGTGTGATTTGCACCAGCCAACCGGCAAAATAATGCCTTTCAGCATGTCTAGGATACTGGGTTACACAAGGTCATGATCTTAGTCAATTAAGCGCATATTGATCAGTATAAAAAAATTAAGCGCTTTATGTTTCGGATCATTCGAAATATTTTGAAGAACAATTAACTTGTCAGCAAGATAAGACAGTTTTACTTGCGAATTACACATATGCAATGTGATCATACATTTTAATCTTCACTAAAATGACATACATTACATTGTATCTATGACTTGTACATTTACACAGTTTGTTCATTACATTAATGATTATCATTAGTAATATTCATTACTTTATATATATATATATATATATATATATAATGATTTTTATGAGATAAAATATTTTCATAACATAAATAATGACATAGCATTATTTTCTATGGTAAAGTGGACATTTTGATACATAAATAATGTTGGTCTCACACAATCACCCAAACTTCCTATTAAGACCAACTTACTATTAAGACCACCTTGAGTCACATCAGAAGGTGGTCCTAATAGAGGGATTTTACTGTATACCATATGTAACAAAAAAGAGCATGAAAGTGAGACATCCAAGGCTTCACAGAGGGCATGCACTTTAAATAAGACGATGACTATACTAGGAACTAAACACCCTCTTACACTGTTGATTCATTACATAAACATTTGACAGTAACAAACCGTTATTCAAATCTGAATTATCTCTATTTGCTAAAACTTATCAGACAGTTATCAATTTTTTAACTATCAAGTAATTATCAATTAATGGACACCAGCAATATTTGGTTAAGTTAACAAATATGAGATGGTGAAGTAGTGGTGGAGTCACCGATTAGTAACTCCTCTGACTGCTTAGTCTCTCACGGCATGGGCTAAAGTTCTGTTCGGGGTGAAGGACTTAATGTGGAAAGGTCTTCCAGCTGACTTGCGGCGCCGGTGGTTCTACCTTGACATGTGTATGGGGTCCTCCTCCACCGGAATGCTGGACATTGCTATAATGATCATAAATGGTCACTGCAATATATATAAAAAACAAAACAAAAAACAAATGTGATGCATGTTTCTTCTGTGTGCCCAATTTTCTCTTCTTTTCTGGAGGAGTTAAAATATGACAATAAAATTATGATACTGAGACATATAACTTACATACATTATGTTAAAAAACAATATATTATAACAATGAAAAATTATAACAATGAAGAAAAAAAATCTATACTGCTTGCAAAATTAATAACAAAAATATGACACATTTAGTGGTTAATCATTATTCTATTTCAGTACTCTTTTGCAAAAAAAATAATAAAATATTAATATCCAATGCATGTGAACATTTTTTTAGGCCAAAGTGGGAGATTTCACTCACAAAGTGGGATATTTGTTATTTTTATATAAACAAAGAAGGGAGATACATGTTTCCAAGTAGGGAGATTTCTGAAAATGTGTAAAACACCCCTCTTATTCAAGTAAGTTTGAACGTTGAAAGTGGGAGTCTCCCTCCAAAAGTGGGAGAATTCACATGTATGCTTTTTATATTGGCCCTATACAATTCTGATAAGCTGACTAGGAATTAAATTGGTGTCAAGTACAGGAATTGATCTGACTAAATCTAAAACATCTCCTTTGAGTCAAGATTGTGTCTCAAGTTCGAGATTTCAAGTAATTTCGAACCTTAAAAGTGGGAGTCTCCCTCCAAAAGCGGGAGAGATCACATGTATGACATCTCATCAATATCTAAGGTCGTATTCCCTTACTATTCTTAAGTTAGAATTGCTCAAGGCATGAATTTCAATCCACAAAATCTTTATTATGTATTTAGTTACATGTCTGTATTTTTGCATGTCACTTTAACTTTGTTAGCTTTGAATCACATTGAAAGTTCATTACCAAGCTTACTTTTGTTGGTATGAAAATTGTGTCTTGGGCTTAAGTTATGACTTAGGCTTAAGAATGGTTGGTGAATATGGGCCATAGTGCAAGCTTTGAATAGAGTAATTGAAGGTGTAAAAGCTGGCTTGCTTGTTTGATTCAAGGTGTTAGATGAGTGTTTAACTGTTGCAATATATATAAATATTTGACAAAGTTTAAAGATGAGCATCTTTGTTTTCGAAAAAAACAACTGCAAGCTCATGCTGAAAAATATGTACAAGATGTAATCTGTAAATGTAATTGATTAGATGAAAGTATGCTTTTTTTAACATTAATTGTGCTTTGTATTCTATTTTAGTTAATTTTTGATATTACAAAATTTCTGGAACCCGCCCCTGAAATTATAAAACAAAATAAAAATAAATAAAAAAACAACAAATGTGCAGGTATTTTTTAACATATCAGGACGTGTCACATTTTTATGGCACTAGTAGTACTGTTGTCACATACATGTATGTGTCCAGTGCTACAGGTAAAACAAGCCCTAAATGTCTTGACAAATTACATTGAAATTTAACTATTTGTGTAAAAAATACTATCTATGAAGGTCTGTCATGCATCTAAATTGCTGGAAATGGCACTATTTGGCTTCAAGACATCAACACCCTTCCTATGAGAGCATGCCACAACATCCCTCTAACAAGATCCTGCTATGTATGGATATCACTCAGTTTGACCTCTCCCCTCATCCCATCAAAAAATGTTGTTATATATATTACCTTTGTCACTGAGACAATGAACTGTTTGGAGTCTTGGAAGAAAGTTAATAGCAGCTTTTGGAAAGCAGGAAATGGCCTCATTTGATTGCTACACTTATAAATTTTTCCAAGGGAGCATGCCTCAAGACCCCCTTAGCATGGCTAGCACCTCTGGTGAAAAAAAAAATTCCTGGATTCAGCCTTGATTTTCATGGTATTTCACACCTTTAAAGATATAACATTTGCTTAAGCTGTATGTTGCACTGAAAACTAATCTTACATTATGCATCCCAGCAATAAAAAGAATCATGTGATTGTAATGACTTATATCTGTCATTTATCCACACATAATAGATAGTTTCGATGTGATGTCATAGGCACTGATAAGAAGGCCGAAATCTGGAAATATGTATTAAACTCACCACTGTGTTGTTATTTTTTCAGACTGCTTTACTTAATTTTATATAAAATCTTACAGCTTTTATAAAGTTTTTTAAATATCAAAACTATATTTTGATAGTTTAAATGGTAAAAAAAACAACCACAAAAGATACACAGTTCATTTTGTTTAAGGATGAGTCAATAATTTTATTTATTTCTGTGTACATTTATCATTTTTTTAATTATTGTATTATAAAAATATGAATTTCAAGAGCTTCCCAATGGTGTATTGTTTTTAATTTTTGGACCACAAATGAAGATATTACAAAAAAAAATACAAATTATGCTTCTATACAACTTATCTGAAAATCCCTTGAAGTTGCCATCAAAGATGGCTGCCAAAATAAAGGATCTTCACTGATGTGGAATCGATCAATAAGAAAATAAATAGTTTGATTATACATTATCTTATTGCTATATTACAACAGTTAACATCTGAGTTCTACCCAGAAAAAACCTCAGTCCAGATAGATTAATATAAGAATAATATAAAATGAAAGAACTTGTTTCAAAACACACTATGAACAAATAGGTTGTAATTTAAATTTAATTTGTAACTAAATTACAAAAAAGATTACTCTTGCAAATCATGGAAATTCAATGGTTGAGACTGGGGATGATTTTTTTCTGTTACAGGCCATTATGTGATATTAAAGTGAGAAACACAAATCATAACTTTATGAAGGACAGGTTCTAAAATTAGACTAAAAAAAAAAAGAAGACAGCTTGACATGGAATAAGTTTTAGCAGTAAATTATTGACTGCCAGCACTCATCCATTTAAGCAAGTCAAACACAACAGTGGAAGTTGAAATGTAATTTAACATTAAACATTTCCTTGTTTGATTTCAAGCTGACTTAATCAGCCATTTTAGCTTGTATAAGCCTTTTTGTCCTTAGACGTTCATTGTTCCTGGCCAGTTGTGATTTTTATCAGCAAATTGCCTTTAGCCTCTGAGAATAACCTTTATCAACATTTAGTTATCTATGTTTTATATCAACAACAAATCAAAATCTAATAACTATACAGGCATCTTTTGTGCATAACCCGTAGCCCTGTGTACATTTGTTAATAGCCTAATTCCTTTAATAATTAATTACCATTTATACACATGCAACTGCATTAATTTATTGGGTTAATCTTCACACCCATTATATTTCAGCTACTTGAATAAGGTTGCAACTGCATGCAGAGGTCACGAAACATTGAAAATGCAGCAGTTAATGCAGATGCAGCCAATGCTGACTGATTTGATCTGCATTTTATGCCTCAACTGGACCATTTCGTCCTAAAAAGTGTAAGAGTGACCACAATATTTTACACTCCATCTGTAAATAAATGGTCTGTGGATTTGTTCTCATAAACAGAGGCTTGTGTCATGACTTGGAGACGATTCTGGTTTGTCTTTTCCTCTCTTATTTTCGTTTTATTCTCTCTTTCAAACAGACCACTTGGCAGTGCTGGCAAAGGCCTTGACCTTCTATCATTGGCATTACTGGAGCTGGCTTCAATTCTTGAAGGTGCTGAATGTCTAGAGCCTACGTTACTCTTGTCTTCGTGGCTAGTAGGTTTGACTTCTGAGTTTCCTTCCAGTGATAATTCCTTC
Organism: Sinonovacula constricta; assembly: GCA_007844125.1. Taxonomy (NCBI): domain Eukaryota; kingdom Metazoa; phylum Mollusca; class Bivalvia; order Cardiida; family Solecurtidae; genus Sinonovacula; species Sinonovacula constricta. The sequence continues at coordinate 49,947,284 of CM017557.1, forward strand.
TTTCCTTGTTTGTTCGGCTTTACCTTACGATATGTGCTATAATATCGAGCTGTTTTCTTGGCTTCCATGTCTGCAACAGGATCCTTGAGCATAGTTCTATAATCAACTGTGCTGTACTTACTTGCATCTTGTATATCTGTGTAGACATTGCCCACTGTGTAAATGGCACATTTCTTATTATCATCAATTAGACCCTCTGTTGAGGCAAACAGGACTCGTGGAGCCTGCAATCCAAGAGCCGTCTGCATCATCTGAAGCTTCTGTAGCTTGTATTTGACAACACTGTAGATGCCGATGATGACCAAGATTACGAACACGACAGAGGCAAGAACAGCTGCAACAATGATATTCTTGTTGGCCCCAGCATCATCAGATTCCTTGCCAGTGAAGGGGGCATTGTCTGGAGATGTCTGAACAGTTTGACATGATTTGACATTATCATCTACAATGCCATTAATTTCAGCTGTGACACACACCTTGAAGTATGTCCCAGATGGCAACTTGACTAAAGTGTGCACCAAGTTATTCTTGTGAATCTGTATTATTTCCTTTCTGGCTTCATTTAGTAATGGATAATATTCCAGTACATATCCAGTAACAGAACTGTTCTCAAGTATGCCCCATGTGACCAACAGACTATTTTTTAATGGGATGACGTCAATGGTGATCCTATTGAATACAGGTGTCTTTGTAGTTGTCATTGTAGTCAATACTGTTGTTACCGTAGTAGTAGCTTGTTCTGTACCATGTGGTGTTTTGCATGTTGCTGGTGTATAGTCAACACATACGAGGTCAGTTGGTTGGATTTCACTCAGACTAATTCCTTCAAACTTGCTTGGTTCCCCACAAACAAAGTTTTTCTTGTAAATAGAACTATGTATGAGCTTTTTTTCAATAAACTCTTGCAGCCATTTCACCTTGCAGTCACATTTGAGAAAATTGAATTGAAGATCTATTTGATTTAGCTTTGTAAAGTTCTTGAACACACATTCACTTATTGTCTTGATTGAGTTATTCCTTAATGTTATTGACTCTAAGGTGTCTCTTAAACTCCAGAATGCTGTATCTGATATTTTAGTGATGTCATTCATGCCCAGATCAATTTCTTTAAGTTTTTTATTTTTTTCAAAACCATCATCTTGTATGTATGAGATCCGGACTTTGCTGATATCTAATTCTTCAAGACTTTCTAGGACACGTACAGCCTGCCAGAACTGGTTTTCATATAGTGGTGTTGAGGCCATATTCAACCTTTTGAGTGACTGTTGAAGACCATAAAAAGATTCTGGATCTAGTGTCATTACTTCAGTTGGAAGAGGATCTTGAAGGGGTTTGTAAAACTGCCTATCAAGCTTGAGTTCTTCCAGTAAACGCATGCGAACAAAACTGCTTGCATTGATGAAGCTGATTTTGTTGTAACTGAGATCCAGAGTGTGAAGGGCAGATAATCCTCCAAACAAACTAGGGCTGACATGAGTGAGCCCTGTTTCCTGCAGGAACAGGTACTGGAGTTTTTGCATGTTTCTGAATATATTGTCTGGGATATGATGGAGGTTGTTGTATGATAATTTCAAGTATTGAAGCTTCGACCATAGCTTGCTAGAGAGTGCTTCCAAAGACATAGTTGTCAATCTGTTCAGGCTCAAGTCAAGTTGTTCCAGTGTTTCGTGTATTCCTAAAAATGCATCTGGTTTTATATCTCTTATCTTGTTGCCGTGTAAATCTAATGTTTGTAATTTGAACTTGTCAAAAGTCTGGTCGTAGATGGTGCTGATGTTTCCATCTCGCAGAGCTAGGGTACTTAGCATTGTTATTGCAGCAAGACTTCCAACAGGAATTGATGATATTTGTGACTTCTCGATATAAAGTGTCTGCAACTTTGGCAATTTATTGACAAATGCTGTATTATTAATATGTCTAAGACCTTTTATGTCTTTCAGTGTTAGAGATAACAACTCCTTGAAGTTGCTTGGTAAAGAAGAAAGCTGACTTTGGTTGAAGTTCTCAAGCTGCAATATTTGAAGCTTACCTAAATTGGAAATTTTTTGGAAAGGAAGTGGCTTTGCCCCATTTCCTTTCAGTTTCAATTCTATCAAACTGGTCTCTAAGCCAGTGAAAGCACCATCTTCGATGTTAGATAGGCTTATTCCAGACATATCAATTGTTTGGACTTTAAGGTTTTGAAAGGCCACCTGTTTGATTTCAGTGATTTCATTTGCATAGAATAAGATATGAGAAAAAACAGTATCTACTTCTTTAAAATATGGGATTTTTCTCAGATTTTTGTATCGACAGTTCAGTATATATGAGCCATTGTTTTCAGAGCAGTCACATTCTGTTGTTGGACAGGGTACATTGGCTATGGCTAGATTCGCTAAAAACACTGTGTTTTCTGAGTCAAATCTTTTCTTCCTTGATGTATTCTTTTGAAATGATTGTTTATTGGAATTTTCTGCATCCAACGCTTTCTCTGTGTTTGTTGCATCCTGCACATGGTTGGTGTTGTGTGTGTTGGGTTTGATGGAGTCACAAAGTCTTGGAGTTGATTGACACAGCTGTGGAAGTAGTGCTAGAAGTATCAGCAACAGTTCTGGCTTTATTTGCTTCATCGTTTGTAGGTTTTCTGAAAAGCAGAAAAGAAACAAACCTCTAAACGTGTGTTCATTTTGACAACCAAATTGAAGAATCATTTAGAATATATATGTGTATTGCCGTTTTAAATCAGAGGGTAGTTTTGTAGCTTGATAATTATTTGTTTATTGGGTTTATTGTCTGACCAACAATATTTTAGTTATCTGGAGACAGTGTCCATTTGAGATACAGTTGTGCCTTCACTATGTATAGCAGTGTTAACACCTGTCATAATACCACACCCAATCATGTTGTCCTGACACCGCACCAATTAGTCGTGGATCTACCTGTATATTTACTTGAGTCTTAGCTATACCACTACCATATTTTAAGGCTTTGGTTTGTAGTAGCCTGGATTCGATAATGACATGTCTTGAACATGGAATAGTCATGCTGAAATAGCAATTTTATTTGTCACTTTCACAACACTTGTGTCATCCTCTAAGAAAACATAAGAAATGTAGACATTTTTAGCATGATATAGCCACGAGATGTTTGAGAAAGATTAAACAAGGAAAGAAATAAAAATTGCTTATGAAATGCAGAAAGTAACAATTTGTTCATTATCACATAAAATGCAGGAATTTATGGCCATGACACTAACTCACACTTTCCTCTGACTGCTAAGCCTTTTCCCACATGGGTTCGAGTCCTATTTGGAGCGAAGAACTTAATGTAAGGGGTCTTCCAGCTGATCTGCGGCGTGCCGGTGGTTCTACCCATACATTTGTCTGAGGTCTTCCTCCACCAAATAACTGGATATCACTATAGTGATCATATTGGTTGCTGTGATATAGTTAAAAAAAAAAATCACACTTACCGTACAATATGAATTTCCTGTATTACACAGTGAATTTCTACACTGACAGTTGTTTGTATCTTTTTTCAGAAGTTTCCTCTTTCACTGAAGTTCTTTTTCTTTTAAATATAATTTACAGATTACACTTTATTTGATCAATTCTTCTTATCCATCTCATTTCTTCACAGCTTTGCTTTAGCTTTTTATTGTGGTTTTATGGTATTCTTCTTTTTCCTAGAAACAGTTCAATATTGAGTCTCAATATTTATCTGTGTCACTATTTCTTTGAAATAAACATCAATTTCAGTGCCTAAATCTCAACTATATCCATGGAATGTAACTTATGAATAATATCAACACACTTTTCCATTATAAGTATCAGTGAAACATTGGGGAAAAAAGCAAGAATGTTCTATCACCCACATGGTGGTTAGACAGCTACAATCTTATAGCGCTCAAGAACTGGTCAACAATGATTTTCTGGGCACTTCAACTATCCTCATTCACTTAGTATTTCCGTTTGCCTATAAAAATAGCATCAATGTGTGACATTTTGTACAGCATACAATGTATAAATTTTTGACATCATGACAGCTAATATCGTCATTAAGCTTTTGACTCAGATTTTCTCATAACTCATTATGAATTTCTTTTTTTTTAATTAATGGAGTAAGAACTATATCCAATTACTGTTAAATTTAGTCATAAATAATTTAAAATAAAACAGACTTGTTTTTATTTGCTCAAATTGCTGAGACTTTGTCAAACAGTGTAGATCAACCCTCTTTGCACATCAAGATCTGCACTATTTACTGTTGGTCACAGAACAGCTGCAATTTTCTGTTATTGCCTGCTACACTTTCGTTTCCTTAAGAATGCATTTTACGAGAAGCTCCACTCTCCGCAGTATGCCACTAAATTAATCGGGCAAATTTTGAAGAACCATAACATCCAGCACCTACTGGTCAGGATCTACACTTTTTGCTATTTAGTGTTTATTGAAAGGTTCTGTATCTATTAAAGTTGTAAGCGAATAAGTCAGGTATAGCTTAAGCATTAAAACATATGTATCATAATAACGTTTGAAAAATGTGATGGCGGGGTGCCCATGGTCGAGCGGTTAGAGTCACTGACTTAAAACTCCTCAGTCCCGCACCACATGGTTTGAGTCCCAGTAAGGGCGAGAACTTTCATGTGGGGAGGTTTTCCAGCTAGCCTGCGATGCGCAGGGGGTTCTACCCAAACATATGTCTGGGGTCTTCCTTCACCAATAATTAGCTGGACGTTGCCAGTATGACCATAATTGTGTCGGTGCGATGTAACAAAAAAACAAAAAACAACCACAACATCGATGTGACAAGACTTGTTGTTATATGGTGAAATATTGATGTCGCGTGACAATGCATATAAACCACATACAAGTTATTTCCTGGAAATCTGTTGCTTGCCCATATCTGATTGAACTGGGATAGATTGGGGTTGGTTTGAAGGGCTACATCCTGGTGCATATTGTATCTGGTCAGGTTCTTACAGTACAGGATATAGGCCGGGAGATACTGGTAGGAAACGTGGGTCACGTTTAGGTTAAGCCTTTACCCAATATATTTATTAATAAGCAAACCGTAAAACTGTTAATGCTTAGTTATTTGCTTGTAAGGACTTGCAGAGTGGAGATGTTGCTAGAGAATTAGCAATAAAAAGTGCAGATCCTGATCAGACTGCTGCCAGCAGGAACAGAATGATTTACATTTATACTTTTTCATACATGTAAACTTTTTCTGAGGCAAAAGGGGAGGATTTTAGCTTTAAAAGTGGGAGATTTGTTATTTTCATATAAACAAAGAAGGAAGATATCCAAGTAGGGTGATTTCTGAAAATGTGTAAAACACTCCTAATTTTCAAATAATTTTGAACCTGAAAAGTGGGTCTCTCCCTCCAAAAGTGGGAGAGTTCACATGTGTGATTTTATATTGTCCTGATACATTTGTGCTAAGCTGATTAGGAATAAAATTGGTGTCAGCACAGGGATTGGTCTTACTAAATCTTAAACATTTCCTTTGAGTCAGGATTGTGACTCAAGTTCGAGATTGTTTCTCAAGTTTCAGTGAGATGAGAAATAATTTTAACTCATAGCATGCTACATTTGTTAATAACCCAGACTAATTTATAGTCATCTTACTAACATTGACAAGAAAAGGTGCCTAGACATATTGCTACATTCTGACACACTCTGCAGCCATTAGTGTAGACCCTGATCAGACAGCTGCCAGCAGAGAACTGTCTGATCTGGATGTACACTATTTACCATGGTCATATAAATATGTGTTTAGCAAGCAAAGGATTAAAAAAAGGGATATTGAGCATTAGTGGGGTATTAATTAATGGAAGTTAGTGGTCAGTTTTATCCTTTTCAGAAAATTAGCTTTAAAACCCCTAGACATCAGATGATTATACATTTTAGTGGCAATAGATCACTTCCTTTGTGACTAAATTTTTAACTTATCAATTAACAGACACTGAAAGGATCAAGTTATGTTGCATGTATTATGCACTCTAATACTGAATAAAAACTAATTTTACATGATTTATAGCTCTAGAATTGACCCTTTATGTCCCTGCCTATGTTCAGTAGGTACAATACAGTAAACAGTGTTATATGGAATTTCTACCAATGCAAGTGGCTGTGATATTCTATCAGGCTATCCTTGCATCAGCTTTTGTTAACCAGGTCAATGATGAGGTCGGACAACTATGCCAATGATACACTTGTTGATTTTGACATAGATAAGAATGAAATATATAAAAACAACAACTGTAGATATGTCGTAAATGTTGCATTTTGTGTACTCTAGTTTGAAGAGGGTTCTGCTGCTTTTGCTGCAGCTTATGATGATGGTGTGGCTGATGATAAAATGATGAGTAAAGTTCTTAAAGTGGAATCATAACAATGCCTATTGTTTTTCAGCAGTGTATATTACGTTAATCTTCAAGTTTCAAGTATGATAGTTTTATGACAACATATGACTCAAGATTATACTCTTTACCTTAGTAACACCATTACAATGACCGGACCTGGTGGAAATCCTTATTTTTAGCTCACCTGAGCACAACTTGCTACAGGGTAGCTTTTGTGCTACAGCTTCATCCGACGTCTTGTGTCCGGCGTCAACATTTTAGCTTGTGAACACACTAGAGGCCACAGTTTTTATCCAATCTTCATCAAACTTGGCCAGAGTGTTTGTTTGCATGAAATCTTGGATGAGTTCATTATTGGGTCACATGGGGTCAAAAAGTAGGTCACTAGGTCAAATTTAAGGAAAAACTTGTAAACACACAAGAGTCCACATTTATAGCCTTATCTTCACCAAATTTGGTCAGAATGTTTTTCTGCATAAAATCTTGAATGAGTTCGGAACTGGGTCACTTAGGGTCAAAACGACGGTCACTAGGTCAAATCTTAGAAAAAGCTTGTGAACTAACTAGAGGCCATATTTATTGGCCAATCTTCATCAAACTTGGCCAGAATGTTTGGCTTCATTAAATTTTGGATGAGTTTGTTAATGGGTCACGTGGGGTTAAAAAGTAGGTCACTTGGTCAAATTTTAGAAAAAGCTTGTGAACACACTAGAGACCACATTTATAGCCCAATCTTTACCAATCGTGATCAAAATGTTTGTCTTCATTAAATCTTGGAGGAGTTCATAACTGGGTCACGTGGTTCAAAAAGTATGTCACTAGGTCAAATCTTAGGAAAAGTTTGTGAACACACTAGAGGCCACATTTATATGCCAAACTTCATCAAACTTGGTCAGAATATTTGTCTGCATGAAATCTTGGATGAGTTCATTATTTGGTCACGTGGGGTCAAAAAGTAGGTCACTAGGTCAAATTTTAGAAAAAGCTTGTGAACACACTAGATGCCCCATTTATGACCCAATCTTCACCAAACTTGATCAGAATGTTTGACTGCATGAAATCTTGAATAATTCATAACTGGGTCACGTGGAGTCAATAAGTAGGTCACTAGGTCAAATCTTACAAAAGCTTGTAAACACACTGAAGTCCACATTTACACCTCAAACTTCACCAAACTTGATCAGAATGTTTGTCTCCATAAATTCTTGAATGGGTTTGTAACTGGGTCATGTGGGGTCAAACAGTAGATCACTAGGTCAAATCTTAGAAAAGCTTGTGAAATACACTAGAGGTCCCATGAATGGCCCATTCTTCACCAAACTTGGTCAGAATGTTTGCCTGCATAAAATCTTGGATAATTCATAACAGGGTCACGTGGGGTCAAAAAGTAGGTCACTAGGTCACAATTAGAAAAGCTTGTAAACACACTGGAGACCACATTTACAGCCCAATCTTCACCAAACTTGGTCAGAATGTTTGTCTGCATGAAATCTTGGATGAGTTCGTAACTGGGTCACGTGGGGTCAAAAAGTAGGTCACGAGGTAAAATTTTAGGAAAAGCTTGTGAACACACCAGAGACCACATTTATAGCCCAATCTTCACCAAACTTGATCGGAATTGTTGTCTACATGAAATCTTGGATGCGTTCATTATTGGGTAATGTGGGGTCAAAAGTAGGCCACTAGATTAAATTTTATAAAAAGCTTGTGAACAAACTAGAGGACCGTCTTCAGATAACTGAAATACTGTTGGTGGGACGATAAACCCAATAAACAAACTAGAGGCCACATTAATGGCCCAATCTTCTCTAAACTTGATCAGAATGTTTGTCTGCATCAAATCTTGGATGAGTATATTATTGGGTCACGATGGGTCAAAAAGTAGTTCACAAGGTCACATTTTAGAAAAACCTTATGAAAACACTTTGAAAAAACCTTATGAATGAAATTTAACCCAGTGGCCACTTTAATGGTCCAATCTTCACCAAAGATTTCTAAAGTAAATAACTCTTAACTATTTGATTTTTGATTTGAGTAAACTAGCCTGTGTCATCAGGTGAGTGATTAAGGGCCATCATGGCCTACTTGTTTCTACTTGTCCACGGGCAAGTTGCCTTTAAAAATCTATTTGTAGATCACCAAATTCGACTTGTCTCGATATAAATTAATATTAATTCATTATGCATAGCATATACAAGTATATTAATTCATTATGCATAGAATATAGTACACAACTTAAATATATATTAAAATTATTCTTTAATTACGAATTCATCCATATTTCACATGATTTTTAATGAACATATCAGCCGGACATTGCTAATGTTAATCCACACTATGTTTTATAGATTTGTTAGAAATGAACTTTTAAGCATTATACAACAAATAATAACTTGTGAACTTCGATGAAAAATTCCACTTGTCTGACAATGACATTGCCTGTGTCGGGCAATTCGGGCATGGGATTTCTGCACCCCCGCCCAAGGTTCGAATTCGGTCAACAACATACCAAAGAAATTAAAAATGGTAGTGGTATACTCCCTTGCTAATGCTGAAGCAAATATAAGGGTAGTTACATGACTAGTTTGCCTGGTGTAAGGCTAATGTGACTGGGTGTGAAATCATATCAGGTGTTCACGGCATGCTATACACAGTTAAGGCAACACTACATCTGCTTCAATTTGACATTGTCTCCAGAGAACTGATAATTACCGGCTGCAATAGCTCAATTGGTAGAGCGTCGGCTTGCGGATCAGGAGGTCGCGGGAGTTCAAATCCCCGCCGGGTCAAACCAAAGACTAAAGTTGGTAGTAGTGGCTTCCCTCCGAACGCTCGGGGCTAAGGGGACAGCATTATGCCCGACTCGATAATGGACCACCCGGTTCAGTTCCTGGGCACCTCATAAGTGACCCCGTGCTATAATGATAGAAATTTCGCTGCACAATATCGCAAAAAAAATGCCGGCAAAAGCTTAAGTGGACACCATCTCCAGACAATAAACCCAATAAACAAACATCATTATGGCTATCATTTTTTAAAATTTAAATGTACATGTCAACAAATAAATAAAAAATATACAATAAAACATTGCTAAGAGGTACATACAATCTTGTTCCCTCAACAGGTGTTTGCAGGAATAATAAACTGAGTAATGACACTTGGATAACTTGACTACCTGGGGCTGTACCACATAGCGAGGATTTAGAAATGTGTGAATTTGTTTAATGGTTCTGTAATTTCTGTCCTGGGTCCTGGCAGTCTGGTTGCCCCACTTTCTGAGGTTGTGGGACATTAAAAAAATCAACAAAAAACGCTTTTTGAAAAATGTGTCATGCATAGCTGGTTGCCCTGCTTAGTGGGGTGGTCCTTTTACTAATTTTTTACTTATATAAGAGTTGTTTGTTACATTTAATTTTTTGAGTTGAATTGGTACCATAATAGCATAACCAGTTGTAGAAATATTTCTTCCATCTACCACTGGCATTTTTATAAAAAAATTGTTGTAAAGGTTTTGCATGTGGTGATAGACATATAATAATAATCATATAATTCTTCCGCAGCTGGTGATTCTCAGCATTCCGCATAGAAAATTAAAAAAAATATATATGCTTAAGCAGTTTAGATTTACAAATCAGTGTTTCTATAGAAATTAAAAGGTAAATTTAATATACCTGTGACATGCAGGAAGATATCAAGCAGAAAGATTTGCTGCCAATCGTTGGGTCAACGCTTAAAACTTTCCCCACCATACAAACTGCTTGAGCTTCTGTATACATGTATATTTCATCCTCCCTTTTTTAACAAATATATACTCATAAGATACAACACTGTATCTACTTTTTGATTCAAAGTGACTTCTATTTTCTCTTTCAGATTCTGGTTTTCCGAAATGATGAGACCAAGAAGTCGGCAATGTACAGCAGTATGCATGGGGGCTCACCTTGCTTTAACTTGGATGTCAAAAGTGTCTTTCCTCAGAAGGTTAGTCTAGATATAACACTACACAGTAATTAAATTTATAAGCTCCTGTAGATGGGAGCAAATAGTCTCTGCTTTGTTTATCTGTCCTTCCATCTGTCCTGCCATCATTTCCGCATTTCCATTGATCATAGTGTAACATAGGGAGAAAAATGTGCAGAAAGTCCGGGACTCGAACCCGAGACCCTTCGCTAACAGGGCGAATGCTCTACCGACTAAGCTAACCAGACTGCTTACACAATATCTCCCTATCACCTGGTTACATACACCCGGGCAACTTGAAATTCATCCACAAATTTCTACAGACCATATGCTCTACATACAACTCACAAGCACTTCTCAAGCACTTGAACCGCGTAACGCCCGCGAGTAATTTATGTTGGGTGCCATTGTAACATAGGGAGACAAATGTGCAGCCATTCCGGGACTCGAACCCCGAGACCCTTCGCTAACAGGGCGAATGCTGTACCGACTAAGCTAACCAGACTGCTGACACAATATCTCCCTATCACCTGGTTACATACACCCGGGCAACTTGAAATTCATCCACAAATTTCTACAGACCATATGCTCTACATACAACTCACAAGCACTTCTCAAGCACTTGAACCGCGTAACGCCCGCGGGTAATTTATGTTGGGCGCCATTGTAACATAGGGAGAAAAATGTGCAGCCATTCCGGGACTCGAACCCCGAGACCCTTCGCTAACAGGGCGAATGCTGTACTGACTGAGCTAACCGGACCGCTTACACATTATCTCCCTATAACCCGGCTACAATAGTTTTGTCATTAACTTACGTCTGAAACAGACATATTAACCCTAAACTATCCAAGAAATGTTGCATTTATCTTGATGAATGGAAGTGCAGTGCACAAGAACTATAACCTTGCTCAAATAAATATATGAGTTATCTCCCATAGTGTGTTTTTTCATGTACAGAAAAATAGCAGAAAAAACACTAAACAGATTCACTTCAAACTTGGTATATAATTACATGTATCTGGTGATCAGTAGAAATACAATGCTCACACACACACACACAAAAATAATTCTACCTTCATTACCGCAGTATTTTTTATTAGAGCACAACATGCTCATGCTGTGCTTTCCGAATCCGCTGTGTTTCCAGTGTTCCACTGCTGAGGAATTCCTTAACCTCAAAATTCTTCTAAGCTTAGAAATCTCGAAAAAGTTTCTTTCACAAAAGTACTTAACTCAATTTGAGAAAACAGATTGAGGCTACTAGCCACATTCCTCAAAACTTAAGAGTAATGAAACAAGAACTAGAGGAAATTTAAAAAATGAGGGAAATCTCAAAGTTGAGGTTAGGGAGGGACTTGGGGGGGGGGGGGGGGGTTAGCGAAACCGGGCCAGGTTTTTTCAGGTGGGGAGTCGGGGTCACGATGATTATTTAGTAATCTCTCTTAGTTTATTTTTTACCTGTCTGTCTTTCCAACTTCCTTGTTTGGATGATATCTAGGTACTTGGTGATGCACAAGAACCGTATTTCTGCTTACTACTAGCTCCATGCTTATTGCCAGCAGTTGTCTATTGGGCAGAGTCAACAATTTGCTAATGAAAAACAGGGTTACTGAGCCAAAAACAGGGTAACTGAGCCAAAAAGAGGGTCAAAACAGGGTTACTGAGCCAAAAACAGGGTTACTGAGCCAAAAACAGGGTTACTGAGCCAAATTAAAAAAAAATATTGTTAACATACTACAGTCTACATATATGGTTCAAGCTTATCCATTCCAAATCAGGATAATTATCTGCATGAAATCTTGGATGAATTAAAAACTTGATGTGAACTCGCTGTAACAAGAAGATGCAAGTCAGCATGGAAAAAGTTCAGAGAGCTGCTTCCAATCTTAACAAGCAAACATCTGCCTATCACAACAAGAGGTCACCTCTACACAGTATACTTTAGACATAGAGTCTCTTCTCTCTCAGCTAGACATCAAAGATATCTCAGAAATTCTCTAGACGAGAAGGTTGAGATGGTTCTGCCATATAAAACGCAGTGCAGGATGGATATCGAAGATCCGTACTCTAAATGTTGCTTGTCAACAAGCCTCGGGTAGACCTAAACTCACCTGGGATAACCTAGTGAAATGGGACAATACATCCTGAAGAATGGGTGACACTTATCCACTGGATCGCCGAACATGGAGAGGGAGACATCTTTCTCGACTTGACAGCCTGGCCTCACCCTTGGATAAGGATTAATAAAAGGCCTGGATAATCTAAACAGGATAATGATGATGATGTCTCCTGGGGTCAGTAACAAAGCAACCTGGTCAAATTTTAGCAAAACCTTATTGTTGGGAATAAGGTGTTATGCTGCGTTATTATGTGTGACGTCCACAGACGCTTTGGTGCCATGAGATCACTACCTTTTGTTTAACGCTTTCATCGTGGTAATGTTTATCTGCATGAAATCTTGGATTAGTTAGAAATTAAATTGTGAAAAAATTGTAAATCATACTGAAAGCTAGAGTCCTCAGGTGAGCGATTCAGGGCCATCATTAGAAATTAAATTGTGAAAAGATTGTAAATCATACTGAAAGCCAGAGTCCTCAGGTGAGCGATTCAGGGCCATCATGTCCCAATTGTTCATCATGTGTTATCTTTAACTAGATTTTATATGTCATTTTGCGGACTGTTTAGTTTCAAGCTGATCTCTTGACACGCTCAAGGTGAGCTTTTCCGATACCCCTTGCTTTCGGTGTCCGTCATGCGGCGTCAACAGTTTGCTTGTAAACACACTAGAGGCTTGGCCAGAATTTTTGTCTGCAAGAAATCTTGAATAAGTTTGTAATTGTGTCACATGAGGTCAAAAAGTAGGACATTTGGTCAAATTTTAGAAAATGTTGTGAACATTTTTGAGACCACATTTAGAGCCCAACCTTCACTAAACTTGGCCAGAATGTTTGCAAGAATGAAATCTTGGATGAGTTCTTAACTGGGTCACATGGGGTCAAAAAGTAGATCACTAGGTCAAATCTTAGAAAAAGCTTGTGAACACTTTAAAGGCAGCATTTGTGGCCCAATCTTTACCAAACTTGGTCAGAATGTTTGTCTGCATGAAATCTTAGATGAGTTCGTAACTGGGTCACGTGGGGTCACAAAGTAAGTCACTAGGTCAAATCTTAGAAAAAGCTTGTGAACACATTAGAGGCCACATTTATCGTCCAGTCTTCACCAAACTTGGTTAGAATGTTTGTCTGTATGAAATCTTGCATAAATGTTTGTATAAAATTTTTAGATGTGTTTGTCATTGGGTCAAATGGGGTCTAAAAGTAGGTCACTGGGTCAGATTTGATAAAAACCTAAAATTTCTAAAGTTAATAACTTATAATTACTTGATACCAGATACAAGCCTACTAAAAGCCCATATACTCAGATAAGCAATTAAGGGCCATCATCGCCCACTTGTTCAGTTATTTATTGTCATACTCATTTTCCTGAGAATATTTTCTTTGCACAGTTTGTGTTTGAGAAAAATCTTATGGAAGAGCCAGTTTGGAACAATCTGTATATCAGGTTGAAACTCCTCAGTTGCCCTTTAGATGTTTCAAGGGTGGTAACTATTATTTTTCTTCATGTGCATAATGCCTCATTTCTGTTGGGTTTTTTCCGCTTTTACATTGACTTCCATGTGTCTGCATTTTTCTAGTGGTAGTTAAAATTTTATTTTATTTTATATTTCTTATAAAATGTTCTTTTAATATGTTCACATTCTTCTATTTATTTGATTTTTTTGCCTCTTGGCACTGTAGATGTTACAGTCTGTAAATGCTTATATTGATTTTTAGATTTCAGTTTCCTTGTATAAGTCTTATACAATTTATTGGTTACTTAATTTGTTGTACTTCTTACTATTTTTCTACCATACATTAGCCAAAAACAAGAGTTTAAAGTCAGCAGCAGCTTGAAATATGTGGCGGGTATGATTTTCTTCATTTCTAAATGGAAAAAACAAAACTTTTCTTATTAATACTTGCTCCTATTGTTGCCAGTACATTAATCTTCTCCACATACCTATAGTTGCATTCTCTTCTAGTTTGCAATAAAAATATAAATTTACAATAGGACTATATGACAAAGTCCTATGAGCATTGCAATATATACCAAACTCTGAAAAGGCACAGGACAAAGGTATTTCACATGCAAGCAAAGTGAAAAGTAAGAACAAATTTGCGATGAGTCATTTAACTAAAATCCCAAACCCAACAGTTACCGCCTTGGAAAGATCATATTTGCTGCAACAAATGGTGTTGAATATACATCCGTGCACAACACAATTATTTTATTAAAAATCAAACACCACAAAGTATAATATTGTTATTTTTATTATTCTATCTAATCAGTCTAAAATAACTCATTATTGTCCCTGAAATATAAAATAGTACATAAAATTATGTAAGTATACAACTTAAAAGAAAACAGTGATTTAAAATACAGCAAATGAATGCTACATTATAAGCAAAAAAAGAGAAAACAATTTTATTTACCAGTATCTGTACACAAGGCACATATATCCCTTCTGCCATGAAAAATTAAACATTTTTGAACTCCTTAAAATTCATAATGTACAACGGTAAGCAGTTCAACAAAATTTTACCATTAAAGCACTAAAGAAAAAAAAAGAATGACATTTCAGTGCACTACTGTTTAAGTAACATGTATCAGTATCAATATCATATATCGCAATACACAAAGAGAAGCCTGCTTTGTCAAAGTTTCTAAACAGAAACAAGTACTTTCCTGTTTTCACCTATATTAAAGCAGTCACAACTTGGTTGTTTTTGGCACAATATAAAGCACAATTGGTCATGACAACCGCCTTTTCTGCCACCTCCCTCACCATTATTTAAAAAACAAACATGTTTTCAATGTAAAATTTATATAAATGCACTTACTATTCAGGTTTCACTTGTTCCCAACAAAAAGTTTGATTCAATGGAGGATTGAGTCACTTAGGGCAGGTGAATTAAAACTTAAAAATAATAAATAAGACTTAATTTTTAAATAATACTTGTATATTTTCAGATGTCATCTCGTCAGAGTAACCTACCTCGAACAGATGTCACTGTCCTCTTGGGGTCATTTCAGTCAGAGATTGACCTGACCTTGGTTGATAGGATCAACACTCTGGTCACCATGGAAACCATCATAGAGACCAACCCCTTAGCTGGTGCCTCCATGTACCACACAGTTGGGGTAATGCTTTTTGTATTTTTTTAATTTAATTTTAATTAAAACCTTTTTAAAAATCACATTATATTTGTGATAGATTAAATATTTAAATGTTCACCTAACCCATTTTTGTTGTTTGTCTGCATGACAGCATGAATGTGCTCAGTAATGGGTCACATGGGGGCAAAAATTAGGTCACTAGGTCAAATCCTTGAAAACTCATGTGAAGACCCTAAACATTTCCTCTTAAAATTGTTTAAATGATCATAGATTCAATATTGTAGTTATCTCTTCCACACCACTTTAATCTTCTTGGATACTGATGCTCGCCAAGCACCAAAAGGTGTCAATCTAGGGTAAACAAAACCAACCCTCTCACTTTTGGCCCAGTCTTCAATGACTTCAACGATGACTGGTTGGCCCTGGGTCAAGATAATGTGACTGGATGTGGTTTTATGCCAGTTGTTCACGGCATGCTATACACAGCAAAGGTAGCACTATATCTGCTTCAAGTGGGCACCGTCTCCCGATAACTGAAATACTGTTGGTGGGATGATAAACCGAATAAACAAACAAATAAAAACTGGACCATTTTGGATCAAAACTTAGATCACTGGGTCAAATTATGGAATATGTGAACAACCTAGGCACTTCATTTTGTGATGTATCTGAAACTTCACATTCTGCTAAAAGATTGACCACCCTTATTAACTTTGTGAAGGCATTCCTCTTAATTCACAGTACTGTCTGCATTGACTTTTATAATGGATACATGTAAACTTCCCCAATTTTGGAGGGAGACTCCCACTTTTAAGGTTCAATATGAGAGATGTTTAACACATTTTTAGAAACCTCCTTATTTGTAAACAGATAATTTTCTTTGTTTATATGAAAATAACAAATCACTTTGGAAGTGACAATCTCCCACTCAGAATAAATTCACATGTATGATATTGTGTTATTGTGTATAATGGTTTGCTAAGTGATTAGCTCTTGATACCAAAGGTGAGGTTGTGTATATTTAGTCTGACAACAAGATTTATGAAGCAAATAAAGTGCTTGGTCCTTAGGTTTGTCTGTGTCCTCAATTGGTCATTTCTAGGCAGTTGTCATCCTCTTGTTTCAATTAATGCAACAATAACAACATAGTATTGACATCCTTACTATGTGATTGCCATATAGGATATACAAGAATACATCTGGATTGCCTTATAAGTGTACAATGCAACAATATTGCCCTATTATGCAGTTTTAACTTAAGTAATACAATAGATAAATGTATTGATAATATGCATCTTCTTACTGCAGGATGTTATGCTGGTTAATGTTTGTTTGTTTATGGGGTTTATCATCCAACAAAGTCTAACCTGACTGAGTTTATTTATTACATTGATAATCAGACAAAGTCTAAGAAGACTGAGTTATTTATTACATTGATAATCTGTCAAAGTCTAAGCTGACTGAGTTATTTATTACATTGATAAACTGTCAAAGTTTAAGAAGACTGAGTTATTTATTACATTGATAGTCAGACAAAGTCTTAGAAGACTGAGTTATTTATAACATTGATAATCTGTCAAAGTCTAAGCAGACTGAGTTATTTATTACATTGATAATCAGACAAAGGCTAAGAAAACTGAGTTATTTATTACATTGATAGTCAGACAAAGTCTAAGAAGACTGAGTTATTTATTACATTGATAATCTGTCAAGTCTAAGAAGACTGAGTTATTAATTACATTGATAGTCAGACAAAGTCTAAGAAGACTGAGTTATTTATTACATTGATAGTCAGACAAAGTCTAAGAAGACTGAGTTATTTATTACATTGATAGTCAGACAAAGTCTAAGAAGACTGAGTTATTTATTACATTGATAGTCAGACAAAGTCTAAGAAGACTGAGTTATTTATTACATTGATAGTCAGACAAAGTCTAAGAAGACTGAGTTATTTATTACATTGATAATCTGACAAAGTCTAAGCTGACTTAGTTATTTATTACATTGATAATCTGACAAAGTCTAAGCTGACTTAGTTATTTATTACATTGATAATCTGTCAAAGTCTAAGCTGACATAGTTATTTATTACATTGATAATCTGACAAAGTCTAAGCAGACTGAGTTATTTATTACATTGATAATCTGACAAAGTCTAAGCAGACTGAGTTATTTATTACATTGATAATCTGACAAAGTCTAAGCAGACTGAGTTATTTATTACATTGATAATCTGACAAAGTCTAAGCAGACTGAGTTATTTATTACATTGATAAGCTGACAAAGTCTAAGCAGACTGAGTTATTATTACATTGATTAAGATTGTTGAGATCCTATTACAATTGTTTTGTTACCATTACATTGCATTGTGATATACATTTTCTAAAAATTACCACATTGCTTTTACATTTATTAGTAAGAATTACATTAATTAGTAACTATTTCATTGCTTAGTATTTCATTGATAAAATTACAATTACAATCCAGAGTCACTATAACATTGCTGAGTTTCTATGACAGTTATAACTGTTTTTACATTTCCATTTATAAGCAATGTTGACATTACTAGTTTACTTTTTCATTGCTGAGTTATTATAAGATTAATTATTAACTATTACATTGTTAGGTTACTGATAGATTGTTATGTTACTATTGTTGAGTTTCAGTAATATGACTAAGTTACTGTACCATTTCTGACTTACCATTACATGACCACCAGACTTGGTAGCACAATCGGTAGGGCGTCGGCTCCAGGTACCGGAGGCCCTGGGTTTGATCCCAGGCCGCGACATACCAAAGTCATTAAACTGGCAGTGGTATAGCTCCCTTGCTAACGTTTAAGCAAATATAAGAGTAATTCCATGACTGGTTGGCCTGGTGTCAGGATAATGTGACTGGGTGTGGTATCATGCCATGTGTTCATGGCATGCTATACACAGTGAAAGCAGCACTATATCTGCTTCATGTGGGCACCATCTCCAGATAACTGAAATACTGTTGGTGGGACAATAAATCCAGCAAACAAGCAAACAAACATTACATGACCAAGTTACTACATCAGTTATAAGTAACTTTTATAAAGCTAGGTTACTATTACATTGCTGAGTAAATACTACATTGCTAAGTTGTTGTTTCATTGCTAAGTGACAAAAATGGTTTGATAACTATAATATTGCTAGTATAATATTACAGACCCAGTACTACAGTATAGCTCACACGCTGGATGAAGGACCATCTAGTCAGGACCAGAGGTTCCAGGTTCAAGTCTCCAGTCCATCAGCTAGGCTTAGCCTCAGGTCAGATCAGTTTTCATCAACAACCACACTGATTATACAAGAAACGAAATTATTAAAATTATTTGCCGTTAATCATCACCAAAGTGGCTCTTGCTATATTTTGTTTTATTTTTCTGTTATATTTGTATTTATATTGTATATTTCTATGCCCCTGAACATGTAGCAGTTAAATTGTCCAACCATCTGTGTTTCTCTCAGTCCTTATGTACTATGTATATATATATGTAGATATGTCCCACATGACATTACACATGCAACCATTATGGGCAAGGTCATATTCAAGGTTAAAGGTCATATTTGATGTCATTGCAACTTCAGGGGCCTAAGTCAATTTAATTGACATTTCTTGTTTGTTTTCTTACTTAGAAGTCATATATAAAATGATATACCTGGGTAGGTAGTATTTTTTCCCATCCATAACGTTATACTGTTCCAAATAACTTGAGGTTTGGTATTATATATTCTTCTAGATAATAAATTTTCATTTGTTGGAACATTCTTTTTTCTTTACATGGTTATGTATGGTTGAATAACTGTAGGTAATTCTGTTTACAATCCTCCTCGCATCAAGTGTATGTAACTAATTTACAAAAAACTTGGGTTTGAATATCAGACAGGGAAAAATCTTACAGCTGTCATACAGCGCATCATTTGGTATTAACTTGATCCTTTTGTCAGTTCAGATTCTGCAATTTGATTTTTT
Source organism: Sinonovacula constricta (assembly GCA_007844125.1). Taxonomy (NCBI): domain Eukaryota; kingdom Metazoa; phylum Mollusca; class Bivalvia; order Cardiida; family Solecurtidae; genus Sinonovacula; species Sinonovacula constricta. Next base: position 49,966,807 of record CM017557.1, read on the forward strand.
TCTTGCTTAAAATAGATGTACATATAATTATAGCAATGCAAATACTTTATAGTCACAAATTACATGGATACAATATGTGTTGTTAAGATTTATTGGGCAGAATTTATTTTGAATGGATTGTAAGTTGACATTGTAATGTTTTAGGTCAATGACATGGATAAACTATTTTACATTTCTTCACAATGTCTTGAATTAGGCAGAAAATCATATTGAGGTCAGCTTTCGATTCTGAAACTACTTTACCATTTGTGCATAATATACGCTCTAGGTATGGGAGGCCCTGAGTTCGATCAATACCTTAAGGTATAGGATGAGCTCCACTTTACTGGAAGATTAGAAATATCATATATCTGCTGGTGTATCACAGAATTATATACATGCTGGTTGTGTGTGAATAAGGCTGTCATACCTTATAATAAAAGTCTATATAGTGTGAAATGTAATCTATTTAAATTCCCTCTTTTCAAATGTAAAGGGACTTTACTCTAACTATTAAAAAAACTACATTCTTACCTCCCTTGTGGGTATGTATTTGGTATATAGTTACTGTAGAAAACTTAAGATTTTTACACTTTGTATTACTTTTGAAAAACACTTACCGGTAAGACTTATGCATATGCATAAAATGGAATCTTATTGATTGTGATAAGAATTTGTTAAAAAGCGCTTTTTTAAAATATAAACACATTAAAATTAAAATTTATTTTATTTCTTTTAAAAAGTATATGAAACTACCTACCCACAAGGGAGTTAACTAAAGCATTTCTTTCATTTTGAAAATGGGGAAAATGTACTTTTGTTTTATGCTGACATGGTGTTTGTATGTGTGCTGACATGGTGTTTGTATATGTGCAAAGTATTTGTTGTTGTTTTTAATCTTTGTTTTACTTACCACAGATTTTATTTACCAGTATAATAATTATTGACATTTTAATTATAAGTTGTTTACCACTTAGGCATACATGTGAACTCTCACTTTGGGAGGGAGACTCCTGCTTTTAAGTTTCAAAATTATTTGAAAATGAGGGGTGTTTTACACATTTTCAGAAATCTTCCTACTTAGAAACAGGTAACTCCCTTCTTTGTTTAAATGAAAATAACAAAACTCCCTCTTTGCAAGTGAAAATCTCCCTCTTTGGCCCCAGAAAAAGTTCACATTTATGCATAGGATTAAATTCATGACAGATGTTTCATAAGCTTGTCTTATCATATTATACCATTGTCTGTATCATAGTAAATTAAAAATGTACCTTCAAATAAGCACATCTGTTCAATAGAAAAAAATAATTTAAGAAAAATAAATAATTATGTAAATCCATTTTCATTTATACTGGCTGCAATGGCTCAAGTCAGGTCAAACCGAAATTAAAGTTGGTAGTAGTGGCTTCCCTCCTAATGCTCAGGCCTAAGGGGACAGCGTTACACCTGACTCGTCGGTGTCAGTATAATGGACCGGCAGGGTTCAGTCCCTGGACACCTCTGAAGTGCCTCTGTGCTATAATGATAGAAATATTGCTGAACAGTATCGGCAAAAATGCCGGCAAATCCCAATCCCATTTTCATTTATAAATATCATGGGGAGGGGTAACAATTCCTTTTTAGTGTTTTTTTTTTATAACGAAAAAAAAATACAATATTTATATTTACATATTTACATTTTTTTGTGTATTTGCTTGGAGTTACTATGTTAATTGTAATTGGGTGACTGTGGGTTATACATCAAACAATATAGATAGTTCCTACATCAGTGAAGGTCCCTTATCTTGGCAGCCATCTTTGATGGCAACTTCAGTTGATTTTCAGATGAAATGTATAGCAGCATAAATTATATTTTCTTGTAATTTCTTCTTTTGTGGTCCAAAAATTAAAAGCTATAAACCTTTGGAAAGCTCTTGAAATTCATATTTTTAGAATACACTATTTTTAAAATTGATAAATTCACAGTGAATTAATACACAGAAATAAATAAAATTATTTGCTTATCCTTAAACAAAATGAAAAGTGTATCTTTTTGGGTTGTATTTTCTTACCTTTTAAACTACCAAAATATAGTTTTGATATTTAAAATACTTCACAAAAGCTGTTAAATTTGATTTAAAATTCAGTAAAATAGTCTGACAAATAAAAACATGTTGGTGAGTTTAATACAGCACATATTTCCAGATTTCGGCCTGCGATAGCTTCTGCCTTCAAAGATGGCTGCCTTAAATTGTCTTATCAGTGCCTATGACATCACATGGAAAATATCTATTAACAGAAATACACGCACTCACTTATGCAGGTTCCCCATCCCCGACCTAAGACAAGAGCCCCATGTGGACAAGTCCTGGTACCAGCGTAACCTTAGAGATGACATTCTCACCATTGACCTTGAGGATATGAGGTTGCAGACAACATTCACAAACAGCCAACCACTGGAGCAGTTACAAGTATCAGCTTCAGAGATCCATGGTATGTCTATTCTGATTGGTTTAAACTTTCCTATATTTTTTAATGATTGGTTTTTGGAAAAATTACTGTTCATATGCTCAAATCTTAAAAAACAACAACACTAAATCATCTCAAATTACCTAATTTTGTGTACTATTTCTAAATTAAAATGAATTCATTATTACATTATAATACCATTGAGGCTGTAATTTGATGACGTCGAGGGAAACCTAAAACCTACCAGTAGTTACAGAGACATATTAATCATCATTTAATGTATTTTAATAATGTCTACAGGACGTTTGATGAAACAAAATGTCTGGATGAACATTTATTATAATAATAAGGTTAAGGTTATATAAAAAAAATGATATTGATCAGGCCTTGGTTGATGTGATCTTTTTCCAGTCTATAAATAATTTGTGACCTTGTCTTTGTTGTTGACCCTGGCCCTGGCTTGTTTTAGAATGAATGTAAATCCGAAGTGAGATCGAGGGGGTGGTGGTAAACTAGATTAGAGTTTGCTTGCTGTCTGAATTGACCGAATTCATAAAAATCATCAAACCTTCATCAAACGTTTCTGAAAATCTTTTGTTAAGTAGACAGTCAATTTCAAATTACAAAGATCACTTCAAACACGTAGTCTATATTAATATTCACTCTTCTATCCTAGTAACTGATAACTTACAATCTGTTGTCTCTGTTCACATCTTCATATACAGTACAATTGCTCGACGTCACTGTGGCCCTTCAGGCCTTTGATTTTATCTTTTGCTGCAATTTTTCTGTTCTAACAGCTAAATTTAATGTTCTTGACCCTATGTTAATATGAATATTAGTATAATATAAATTTGTACCGGACCTGGTAGCTCAATCCGTAGAGCATCGGCTCCAGGTACGGGAGACCCTGGGTTCGATCCCAGGCTGCGACATACCAAAGTCGTTAAAAATTTAGTGGTATAGCTCCCTTGCTAAGGCTCAAGCAAATATAAGGGTAGTTCCATGACTGGTTGGCCCAGTGTCAGGATAATGTGAGTGGGTGTGGTATCATACCAGGTGTTCATGGCATTCTACACACAGCGAAGGTAGCACTATATCTGCTTCAAGTGGACATTATCTCCAGATAACTGAAATACTGTTTGCGGGATGATAATCCCAGTAAGCAATAATATAAATTGTCATCTTTTAAGGTTCCTTTTTTTATATTTTTTTAAACACCTGAAACTTCTTACAGAACTATCACCTACTAACCCTTCTGATTTCAGGTTATTTCAAATTCAAGTACAATGAGGAGGATATCCACTTTGCTCATGTAACAGGCGAGGGGGGTGAGGAAGGATTCAACAACCCTACCTTTACCATCCGGTTCTGCACTACAACCAACTCGGTGCTAGATGAGGTGGATATGTACCAAGATGATAACCCTCCCGCAGACTCCTTGAATGGTGCGTGCGAATTTGCCAAGACAGAACCCTCTCCATTCTCATCACGGAGACATATGTATGACAAGGAGCATGTCTCGGATCAATCCGCTGATACTACAGAACAGGTATACATGACTCTGCATTCAAAAACAAACAAAAAAGTGATAATTTGAGATGTATCACTGCGATTGTTAATATTTATAATGAATTTCTATGAATACCACAAAATGTATGTACAGCTCATCATATTGAAAATATTTTATTGGTATTATGACTGAATCCCATGGTTTTTGGGATTCTTGTCATTGTAAATATCTCAATTCTGGTTAAAGTAATTAAGTTACATTATAAGGTGTACTTGTAATATTGTATGGTTTGATGTCTTGTTCTTTTTTAAGAAAATTAATAATATATTTGGGATTTGGGGGGATTTACCGGTACAACAAAATTGATGTACATTAGGGTTTTTTAGTAACTGAGTATCTTATATCAGGAGGTATACTTGTCTAATGGATGATTTCACAACTCTTATGTTACTTTCTGTCAATGATTATGTTCATATCTACTTATTATGCTCACAATATGACCACATGCTTTTACACTAACAATGATTATGTATACAGATTTTACACTAATACTGATTGGATAAACCAGATTATGTACACAGACTACACTAATACTGATTGGAAAGGCCAGATTATGTACACAGACTACACTTATACTGATTGAAAAGGCCAGATTATGTACACAGACTACACTAATACTGATTGGATAAGCCAGATTATGTACATAGACTACACTAATACTGATTGGATAAGCCAGATTATGTACACAGACTACACTAATACTGATTGGATAAACCAGATTATGTACACAGACTACACTTATAGTGATTGATAAACCAGATTATGTACACAGACTACACTAATACTGATTGGATAAACCAGATTATGTACACAGACTACACTAATACTGATTGGATAAACCAGATTATGTACACAGACTACACTTATAGTGATTGATAAACCAGATTATGTACACAGACTACACTAATACTGATTGGATAAGCCAGATTATGTACACAGACTACACTAATACTGATTGGATAAGCCAGATTATGTACATAGACTACACTAATACTGATTGGATAAACCAGATTATGTACACAGACTACACTAATACTGATTAGATAAGTCAGATTATGTACACAGACTACACTTTTACTGTTTGGATAAACCAGTTTATGTACACAGACTACACTTATACTGATTGGATATACCAGATTATGTACACAGACTACACTAATACTGATTGGATAAGCCAGATTATGTACACAGACTACACTAATACTGATTGGATAAACCAGATTATGTACACAGACTACACTAATACTGATTGGAAAGGCCAGATTATGTACACAGACTACACTAATACTGAATGGAAAGGCCAGATTATGTACACAGACTACACTAATACTGATTGGATAAACCAGATTATGTACACAGACTACACTTATACTGATTGATAAACCAGATTATGTACACAGACTACACTAATACTGATTGGATAAACCAGATTATGTACACAGACTACACTAATACTGATTAGATAAGTCAGATTATGTACACAGACTACACTTTTACTGTTTGGATAAACCAGTTTATGTACACAGACTACACTTATACTGATTGGATATACCAGATTATGTACACAGACTACACTAATACTGATTGGATAAACCAGATTATTTACACAGACTACACTTATAGTGATTGATAAACCAGATTATGTACACAGACTACACTAATACTGATTGGATAAGCCAGATTATGTACACAGACTACACTAATACTGATTGGATAAGCCAGATTATGTACATAGACTACACTAATACTGATTGGATAAACCAGATTATGTACACAGACTACACTTATACTGATTGGATAAACCAGTTTATGTACACAGACTACACTTATACTGATTGGATATACCAGATTATGTACACAGACTACACTAATACTGATTGGATAAACCAGATTATGTACACAGACTACACTAATACTGATTAGATAAGCCAGATTATGTACACAGACTACACTAATACTGATTGGATAAACCAGATTATGTACACAGACTACACTAATACTGATTGGATAAACCAGATTATGTACACAGACTACACTAATACTGATTAGATAAGCCAGATTATGTACACAGACTACACTTATACTGATTGGATAAACCAGTTTATATACACAGATTTTAAGCCAGTTGAAGAACATTCTGTGGTGCCTGTGGCTGAGCAGTAAGAGTTGCACAATTTCAAAATATGCAAACCCACTGTCCCTGTGGTGTTGTAGATGGTGATACCAGCTGACCGGGAAGAGATGGCAGAGTTCATGCAGAAGTCAGTCAGCAGCACCAAGATGGTTGTCGACATTGTCCTGCCTAATGCATGTGTTTTCCTGCCTGACAAACATTTCTTTGAGGTCCTCTACAACAGGTACAGACCACCTTAAAAATATAAAAGCTAAATCATCTTCTGTTACTTAAACTTGTCCTCTGAAAGATTTGTTTGGTAACCAAATTTATGTGTCGTCTTCTCTTTGGAAACCCCCAAATATGTGCCAAAAAGCAAAGTGCGGGGAAATTTTTTCTTCAGTGTTTGTCCTTTATAATGAAAAGGTGTGAGAAAAACAGATACGGTGCAAAGGAGAGTTCCAAAATTGTAAGCTCTTGTTCACTTTATGATATCCGTACACAAAGTTTCATTTGAAATAAAAGCTTTTCCCAATTGTCTCATAAACCAAAGGGTTTGCTCACAAAATCATTTGTTTTTTATTGCTTTATAACTTGTATGTATCTTAATATATATATCTGTACTTGGAGTCTAGTTGTTTTAATGGTCATTTTTACTGAAAAGCTGTTATTTTTTATGATATGTATACTCTAGGCTTTCACTTATCTTTACATGTTTGTATTGCCAAAACAAAGGCTTGTAAACAAAGTGAGGGGTTATGAGCAGGTATCTTGGACTGGTATCTCAGCTACTTTTACTACCTAGCTATTTTTACTCACTAGTTACTTTTACTCACTGGCTACTTTTACTATTCAACTACTTTTATCTCCAGCTACTTTTATCTCCAGCTACTTTTATCTCCAGCTACTTTTACTCCACAGATACTTTTACTTCTCATATACTTTTACTCCTCAGCTACTTTTACTCTTAAGCTACTTTTACTCTCCAAATACTTTACTCCCACCTACTTTTACTCCTCAACTTCTTTGACTCCCCACCTACTTTTTTTCCTCAGGCAATATTATACTCCTGTTGTAAGTAAAATACTGATGCTTCATTTGCTATTACAGTTACAGCTTCTTTATTATTTCCATTTGTCTGTAGATTGAATAATGACCTTTTGCTATGGGAGCCAAGTGCACCTGCTCCTATGACCTCTACAAAGGAGATGTACTCCATAGCCCAGAATGTGGACCTGAATGTGTATGACCAGTTACAGGGGCTCCATGGACCAGGGCAGTTCTCTCTGGCCCAGTCTGGTATACAGTATGGTATGTAAATGTTGTTATTTTATTGACACTTTACCTGCTGGGAAGATCATTTGGGTGGGGTGTGGTTTATGTTAATGGTTCAATGGTGTTTTCAGCATGGAACGGTGAGGTGGGTAAGATAAGAGATAAGAGAGGTTGGGGACAGCATTTGGTAGAGAAAGAGCTGGAATGAAGAATTATATTTAAGGAAGACAGAGAGAACAAGAATTATAGGTTGAGGTAAATTGGTACAGAGTGAGAATGTTAATAGTAAGCGATTGATGGAAGGAGTGAATAAATGTGAGAGACAGATAGAGAAAGAATTGGAAGGAAGTATGGCAACAGAGAAGGAAGGATTGAGAGTTTTATTTGGTATTTTGGTATGGTGAGTAACTCAACATCTCTTAAAAATGTTTTGTCCAATTTCAGACTCTGACTCAGATTCAGATAATGAGAGCACAAACCACTACAGTATTCATGATAGTCGATATCCAAGGAGAAAGAGATCACCTCGACAACAGCAGAGTAAACTTTGTCTTAGTCTTAACATAGGCAAAGGTAGACTAACGGCTTTTACTCATGCTAAGGTAAGTCTATGCAAAAAATTGGAACTGAAAGATTTTTATATTACAAAAGATATAACTGATAAGAAAATATTTTCTGCAATGAAAAGAAATACTAACAGAATATTGTGAATAAATATAATTCTTGAAGTCTGCCTTGTCTCCACCCATCATGACCCCTGACAATCAGGGAACAAGTACAGCATAAAGCTGCAACAACAAGAACAACATTCTACCTTTAAAAGTATGTAGATTTTTTCTAAAGTAAGCATGCTTTTTTTTAGTAATACTTGTAATATGAATTAACTGTAAAATTTGAAATAAGTGTGCATTATGCACAAGAAAATGTACTTTTGAAACTTATCAACCATGACCTTGGCTATGATATTTATTTTAACAGCATGGTTTTAGATGCTGTTTCTTTGACCTAATATCATCATCTGTGATCATTTTATCTTAAACTTGTTATGTATGAAAGATAAGGTCTAGGAAAATTTGTAAAGGCAAATAACTGTAGATCCAAATAAAGGCAAGTTAGTGTAGATCCAAATAAAGGCAAATAAGTGTAGATCCAAATAAAGGCAAATTAGTGTAGATCCAAATAAAAGCAAATTAGTGAAGATCCAAATAAAGGCAAATTAGTGTAGATCCAAATAGGAGCAAGTTAGTGTAGATCCAAATAAAGGCAAATTAGTGTAGGTCCAAATAAAGGCAAATTAGAGTAGGTCCAAATAAAGGCAAATAAGTGTAGATCTGAATTAAGGCATGTTAGTGTAGATCTAAATAAAGGCAAATTAGTGTAGATCTAAATAAAGGCAAGTTATTGTAGATCCAATGAAGGCAAGTTAGTGTACATCCAAATAAAGGCAAATTAGTGTATATCCAAATAAAGGCAAGTTAGTGTACATCCAAATAAAGGCAAGTTAGTGTAGATCTAAATAAAGGCAAGTTAGTGTAGATCTAAATAAAGGCAAATAAGTGTAGATCTGAATAAAGGCAAGTTAGTGTAGAACCAAATAAAGGCAAATTAGTGTATATCCAAATAAAGGCAAGTTAGTGTAGATCTAAATAAAGACAAGTTAGTGTAGAGCCAAATAAAGGCAAGTTAGTGTAGATCCAAATAAAGGCGACCGGACCTGGTAGCGCAATCGGTAGAGCGTTGGCTCCAGGTACGGGAGGCCCCTGGTTTGATCCCAAGCCGTGACATACAAAAGTCGTTAAAAATGGTAGTGGTATAGCTCCCTTGCTAATGCTTAAACAAATATAAGGGTAGTTCCACGACTGGTTGGCCAAGTGTCATGATAATGTGACTGGGTGTGGTATCATGCCAGGTGTTCATGGCATGCTATACACAGTGAAGGCAGCACTATATCTGCTTCAAGTGGACACCGTCTCCAGATAACGGAAATACTGTTGGTGGGACGATAAACCCAATAAACAAACAAATAAAGGCAAATTAGTGTAGATCCAAATCAAGGCAAATTAGTGTAGGTCCAAGTAAAGGCAAATTAGTGTAGATCTTAATAAAGGCAATTTAGTGTAGATCCAAATAAAGGCAAATTAGTGTAGATCTAAATAAAGGCAAGTTAGTGTAGATCCAAATAAAGGCAAATTAGTGTAGATCCAAATCAAGGCAAATAAGTGTAGGTCCAAATAAAGGCAAATTAGTGTAGATCTAAATAAAGGCAAATTAGTGTAGATCCAAATCAAGGCAAATTAGTGTAGGCCCAAATAAAGGCAAATTAGTATAGATCTTAAAAAAGGCAATTTAGTGTAGATCCAAATAAAGGCAAATTAGTGTAGATCTAAATAAAGGCAAGTTAGTGTAGATCCAAATAAAGGCAAATTAGTGTAGATCCAAATCAAGGCAAATTAGTGTAGGTCCAAATAAAGGCAAATTAGTGTAGATCTTAATAAAGGCAAATTAGTGTAGATCCAAATAAAGGCAAATTAGTGTAGATCTAAATAAAGGCAAATTAGTGTAGATCTAAATAAAGGCAATTTAGTGTAGATCCAAATAAAGGCAAATTAGTGTAGATCTAAATAAAGGCAAGTTAGTGTACATCCAAATAAAGGCAAGTTAGTGTACATCCAAATAAAGGCAAATTAGTGTAGATCCAAATAAAGGCAAATTAGTGTAGATCCAAATATAGGAGAATTAGTATAGGTCCTAATAAAGGCAAATAAGTGTAAATCCAAGTTATAGCACATTAATGTAGGTCTTGTCAAAAGCAAGTTATTGCTGATCTAAATGAAGACAAACTGTGTAATCCAAAAGAAGGGAAATAAGTGTAGATCTGAATGAAGGCAACTTATTGTACATCCAGTTGAAGGCAAATTGTTGTTGATGTTTGAAGGCAAATTATTGCAAATCGAAATAAAGGCAAATTAGATCCAAATAGGAGCAAGTTAGTGTAGATCCAAATAAAGGCAAATTAGTGTAGATCCAAATAAAGGCAAATTAGTGTAGATCCAAATAAAGGCAAATTAGTGTAGATCCAAATAAAGAAGAATTATTGTAGGTCTTAATAAAGGCAAATAAGTGTAAATCCAAATATGGGCAAATTAGTATATAGCATAAATTAAGGAAAATTAGTGTAAATCTAAATGAAGGCAAATTAGTATAGATCCAGTTAAGCCAGCTCTTGCTGGTAGGTGTCAGATCATGATGTGCACTTTTTGCTGACCATTCTTTGGCAATATGAATTGCATGTAGCCTTAAAAAATAATATTGGTTATGAAAAAGCTATAGAAGATTTAGTGGGTTTTTTTTAAAAAAAACACACAAAAACTAATTTTTAATAATTGAATGTTTAATTTTTTTAATTAGAATAAGTATTTTTTCTGTCTTCAGGACACATCAGGTGTGGTGCTGCCTGAATCTCATGGAGAGGTTCTGGTGCAGCTGTCAGATTTCAGTCTCTTCACCGTGTCTGCCCACAATGGAGACCCCAACCTGCAATACCTTAACATCCTCATCAACAGGGCAGACCTCTACCACCACCGTGAGTTACGCTTATGAAGGCCATATCAGGCCCCTTATGTACAAATCATAATAGGAATATCTAGTCCAAGTCCCTTTTCCTAGACTCATCACTTCTGCTATTGCCCTTGTTATTTTCCAAATCAGTGTTATAATGTCAGTCCATATAAAAATAAAAAATTATTAATTATTATTTATATTAATTGAAAAGTTCTTATATTTGTATATGCAATGTATCAGTTTTTCTCAACACTAAGCCCATTATATTCATCTCATATCCATCTTATTTGTTTGTTTTGCAGCCTGTGTATTAAACACAGAGTTACATCCCCTAGTTGACTGTGGAGAGTTGGCTGCCCCTGTTCCTCACCATTTGCAGTCTAACAAGGCCATCTACCGGTCTGAGGCTGGGGTGATGGTCAACACAAGGGAGGACATAGGTCGAGGCCTGGACACTGTTGACATGGTGTCTGTGGCCCTCAAGATACGACTGGACACCATGGCATCTAAATGCGACCTCACCACAGATGAGAAGGTCAAGGTGAGTGGAAGGTCATACTGTACACTTTAGCATCCTGGTATAACTTACCATGAATAAAAAAGTCAAGGTAAGGGGCGCCCATGGCAGCATGTTAAGAGTCACATATTTGTAACCCCTCTACCTGCTGACCTCTAAATGGTGTGTGATCGAGTCAAGGTCAAGGTGAAGGTCTTCCATCTGACCTGTTAGCAGTGATTATACTCATATTTGTCTAGAGGACTTTCTCCCCTAAAACTCCTAATGTTGCTGAAGACATCATACTACTTCTTCCACATAGACCAACAGACCAAAACCCCAAATGTTTAACCTAAACAAAAAAGTTATTTTAAAAAATCAAAAAAAAATCTCAGAGTCAAAATAGCAGATTTATTTACCTGAATTATTTTTCTTTTAAGCTTTCCTTGTCTGTGATTTTGTGTGTGTGTGTGCAAATGTAGCTGTATTTTTATTTTACTTTCTTTTTTTAATTAAATCTCTGTATCTATTCATGAATAGGTAAAAAAAGTGAGAATGAAGGTAATATAAGCATATTGTATGTATAAAAAGAATCCATCCTACATTATTTCAAATATTCCTCTCCCTTATTCTATATGGATTTGCTTCATATGTAAGCTTTGAAGGCTCTGCACAACAACCACCACAGCAACCGCTTCATCTCACTCTGATTTTTTCAAAGATTTTCCAAAATTCCATTCTTGATTATCTCTGCACTACTTTCCTATACATCCTTTTATAAACTGCATATAATTCAAGCAAGCCATGGTAAGGAAATTTCATAAAAACAAGTAAAATTTTTCCCCATATTAAATTATACAACTTGTAATGGCAGCATTCACTCATTCATACAGCTGAAATGCCTTAGATAATTCACAAACCATCTGTTAGATGTTCAACTAAACATCCATTGCAACAAGCATTCTGGCACCTATGGTAATTCACAAACCATCTGTTGGATGTTCAACTAAACATCCATTGCAACAAGCATTCTGGCAGCTATGATAATTCACAGCATTCTGGCAGCTATGAAAATTCACAAACCATCTGTTGGATGTTCAACTGGAAAATCCGTTGAAAATAAGCATTCTGGAAGCTATGATAATTCACAAACCATCTGTTGGATGTTCAACTGGAAAATCCCTAGAAAAAAGCATTCTGGAAGCTATGATAATTCACAAACCATCTGTTGGATGTTCAACTGGAAAATCCCTAGAAAATAAGCATTCTGGCAGCTATGATAATTCACAGCATTCAGGCATCCTATGATAATTCACAGCATTCTGGCAGCTATGATAATTCACAGCATTCTGGAAGCTATGATAATTCACAAACCATCTGTTGGATGTTCAACTGGAAAATCCCTAGAAAAAAGCACTCTGGCAGCTATGATAATTCACAAACCATCTGTTGGATGTTCAACTGGAAAATCCCTAGAAAATAAGCATTCTGGAAGCTATGATAATTCACAAACCATCTGTTGGATGTTCAACTGGAAAATCCCTAGAAAATAAGCATTCTGGAAGTTATGATAATTCACAAACCATCTGTTGGATGTTCAACTGGAAAATCCCTAGAAAATAAGCATTCTGGCAGCTATGATAATTCACAGCATTTAGGCATCCTATGATAATTCACAGCATTCTGGCAGCTATGATAATTCACAGCATTCTGGCAGCTATGATAATTCACAGCATTCTGGCAGCTATGATAATTCACAGCATTCTGGCAGCTATGATAATTCACAGCATTCTGGCAGCTATGATAATTCACAGCATTCTGGCAGCTATGATAATTCACAAACCATCTGTTGGATGTTCAACTAGAAAAATCCCTAGAAAAAAAACATATTATATAGTATATAGGTATAGAGAATCTGATATGAGTGTTCATCAGGTACTGAAAATATTAAACGAGTTGGATGAAATGATACAAAATGAGGCTCTGCCTCTCTATTTATCACATAACTAAAACATCAGCTGTTTTTTCTTTACAATGCTTCATGATTTTATAGAATGAACAGTCGTCCTTGACATGTGAAATTCAGTGTGGGAAAATCCGCACAAAAAATAGTCATATTCACTACACATACATAATGAATGACATCACACTACAATAACTAGTGTGTCACCAAAAATAATGCATGAGTGTTACCTCATGCTAGCGTGGTAGGTTATGTGATAAATATGATTACAGTTGTATACGTGATGTGGGGGTGCCCATGGCATAGTAGTGCTAGAGTCGCCATTTTGTAACTGCTCTGATTGCTTAGCCTCCCACTGCGTGGGTTCGAGTCCCGGTTGTGGCGGAGGACTTACTCTACACTAACCTTTTTTTTTTTTTTTTACATATTCTTCTTGCGGATGGTGAACATAACTTTGCAAGTCTGTACATATCATTGTAACAGATATATCTGAGAGAGGATTGTCCAGACGACAAAATAACCAAAAACTCCAATTCTCCCATAAGTTCCAAAAGTCATTCATAACTTATTCATTATAATACACTGTCCATGTGTTTTCTGCCATAAGCTTATTCTTTTAAGGTGGTATCTGACAGTTTTCCCATATCAAATTCATGTAACAACACCTTGCCACTCCTTTGGGGAATTTGGATATAATTTCTGCATAAACTCATACTTAAGTATAAGTAAAGATGGTTTTAAATACTACTTATATTGTCAGACAGTACAAATCAAGTTAAAAAGACTCTAAAATGTCCTCCATTCCAAATCTCTAAATTATCACGATACTGATCTCTGCTTAAAATAGATATCAGATCGGACTACTTAGATGACGACTTAACATAACCTCAAAAGTGAGTTGTCACATGGTTTTCTTCGTTAAAAATAGTTAGTCAATAAAAATAGTTAAAAATAGTCGGCAGCATGGCTCAGATAGGAATACCTGTTTGCAATAAGGATAAGGAATGGGGGTTTATGTTTCACTGTTCACAATGATCTAAGGCATCAATGAGCAGCATTTTGCATGACCTTTTCAGGAAACTTATTTGTTGGGTTTTTTTGAGAAAAAATATTTTGGTCCAAACTGTAGGAAACCACCTTTAACCAGTTGTTATAAGTACCTGTATATAAGTGAACATGGGTAGTGTAAACAAATAACATTAGTGAACATATGTAATTTTAATAAGTACCAATATAGTATACATTTGAGTGAATATAAGTGTTGATAAGTGCCAGTAAACTATACATTTGAATGAACATGTGTAGTGTTAATGAATGCCTGTATAATATACATTTAAGTGAATATAATAGTGTTAATAAGTGCCAGTATACTATACATTTGTGTAAACATATGCAGTGTTAATGAGTGCTGTATGATATACAATTAAGGGAACATATGTATTATGTAGTGTTAACAAGTGCCTGTATTATATACATAAAAGGAAACATATGTAGTATTAATGAATACATGAACGTATGTTATGTTAATTAGAGGCTGTATAATATGTATTTAAGGGTACATTATATAGCATTTACAAGTACCAGTATAATATACAATTAAGTGAATATACGTTGTTTGTCATTGTGAAATACGCGTCCCTTTGAAATACTGTTTGGACTATTCTTACATATGTGCATTTGTTACTCTGTAAATCATCTCTGCAAATATCACTTCAGTATATATAAAAAATATTATGTATTTTCCACCATCTTAAATATTTTCAATGTTAAAGTCAGTACAAGTGAACGTAAAACAGATCTTCTTTTAAACATGTATACATGCATCTTTCTCATAATGATAATCTGCATAGAGCCTGCTTGTTTTTAACCTTTTCTGTTGATGTGGCTTACTTTTGTTCATGTACATCTATCTCTATTGGTATAAACAATGTTTTTCCTTTCCTATCTTCCTTTGTTCAGTAAATGTTCATAGCCCTGACAAAGTGTGTTTACCTGATTGCTTACAAAGAATTTTTTTAAAGAAACTGTACTTTTTTATAAAACAAACTTGTTTTAATTTTAACATATTAAGTGAAAATAGATCACATTGTAATATATTTTTATAAATAACTGATTTAATATTGGCCCTGTTGTTGGTCAGAGGGCAGTCATATTGGCCCAAGGCCAAGGAAGTAACAGGGCCTATTTTATTAAAAACCAACATGTACTTACAACATTTCACATTTAATACTTAGTAGTTTTTGCATCATTCCAAGTCAGAAAATGCTTGTTTGTGTTTTTGTGAAATCTACACATTGTTAATTTATAACACATTCGGTTAAAAACCACCAATTCATGCCTTGAATGTTTGAAAACTGAGAATATTTTGTTTCATAAATTTATGCCACCTGTCGGCATCTACAAATAGAGTGAGTTTAAACAAAATGGCTGCCATTTCCCAGAGCTTCTTGCTGAAATCTATATCATTTTTTGGTCCTGCCTTATTAGCCAATCAAATCACTTCAATTATGGACTTTATGTCACCGTCACTTTTCGGCACCGGGCTGAGAAAGTGATATTGATATTGGCACTGTTTTAAAGCAGGCGGTCGTGTTATTGAACGTGGCAGGTGCTTTTTATAGCATAATGTATTTATGTTTTTAGGCATCAATAGTGTTATAATACAGGTTATTGTGTTTGCATTTAACCTATTCATTCATAGTAAATGTATAGGGTTTTAAAAATTCACTTGATTTTGTTGATTTTCTTTGAAACAGTTTTAAATATTTTTAATCACATGCATTTTTGGCATATTATTATATATTCTAGATTAAACTAGTCTACAAATAAACCCTTAGTTGTGTTGATGCAGCTAAAGATAAAAGGAATAATTGTGAATGCTTTACAAAGACGTAAAATGGCGTATGCATGAGCTAAAGGGTTAATATCAGATCCATTTGCTTCCATTGAACAGGAACCAAAATCTCTCTGAGTAAACCTGTTTAGTCACACTCAAAATGCATAGTCTTATTCATCAAGTAAAATATATCCTTTTTTGTTAAGATATTGTTTAAATTTGCATACAACAGTCAACTTTATGTGAATAGACGGAACATAAACTTATTTTTTTATTCGGCACCGTAGGAACATTCAAGTGTCAGTGTGCCATAAAACCCAAAATACAAATACTTACTTTGTGTGATGTACTTTTTAAATGTACCTATCTACCAGTAAATGATTTTCTTGTCTATGTCATTATTTACAAGTCTGCAAAAATATTCAATATTTTGTAACTTTACATTAGCATTCCATCAGTATGATATCTAAAAAATTTGAATATTAGACACTTATCTTCACAATGTCTATTTTAGGAGTTCCTGGTGTCTGTGGGTCTGCGGGGGGCAACCATGAGGCATCGAATGTTACCACCCCACCAGCACCTCTTCCTACAGGTATGCTCACATATGATTTAGACCCACCCTGCCATGCTTATACTGTAATGACAGTCATCCATAACAAAGCATACCTATGACAATAACAGCGTCTTCAATGAATATGCCCGTTTCTCTCAAAATCAATAACCATATCCAGATTATGAAACTTGGCTGATTTTGTTGGAAAAAAGTGATATTTATGTAAATTCTTTTGCATATTGTTGTTTTTTCTAAAGAAATAAATTTAAATATTGCTTTTTACATTAAATGTTAAATTTTAGGTAAAAACAACGTAAGTTTTCCCATAAAATAGCACAATACAGTTGCCTATGGCCGATACTCGTCGATAGTATCTGCTGTTTAGTCTAAGGGTCAATTTTGGTCTGGGAAAAAAGGGGAAAACTTTATTTCACATGGAAAAGATGCACCCCGGACTTCTTTATCATAATTTGGGTGGAAAAAAATTCATCTTATCACTAAAAATTTACTGTACATGTAGTTTGAAACAGTTCTCAGCACCAAGCAGGGCCTGAACCTAGGCTGACAGAGTGAGAAGCAAAAACTATAACCACTGAGCTGAAGAGTGGACTCTTAACATAGTGTTAGGCATTGGTTATATAGACAGAAGAACAGAAAGTCATCCAAATTTATCGGACCTGGTAGGGCAATTGGCTCCATGTGCGGGAGGCCCCGGGTTCAGTCCCGGGCCATGATATACCAATGTCATTAATAATGGTAGTAGTATTGCTCCCTTGCTAACGCTCAAACAAATATAAGGGTAGTTCCACAGCTGGTTTGCCCGATGTCAGGATAATATGACTAGGTGTGGTATCATGCCAGGTGTTCACTGCATGGTATACACAGTGAAGGCAGCACTATATCTGCTTCAAATGGAAACCATCTCCAGATAACTGAAATACTAAAAAAACAACAACACCCAAATGAAGGGTGAAATGATGTCTGTTGCAATATGAGGTCTATTCAGAAAGTTCTAATACTGACAAAATTTCAGACATTTGAAGTACAAAAGATTTCTTTTTTGTCCTGCAAATATTTAAATTGCATTTTAATGCAAGGGATAATCCCATGGTAATCAAAAAATTCAAATACTTGTTCACTAATTGAACCTTCGACTCACTTTAAAAGAATAGGTTTTTTTTTCAATTAGCATTGCTCTTCCATTGTACCCATATTCTCTACATTTGGCACAATTTCATTTGAAAATATGATAAATGGTCTTTTTGTTCAAATTTTATAACAACACCTACAAAATTTTAACCAATATTGTAAACAATTTGAAAATCTATGCACATTGCTCAGCAGGTCTAAAATATATTTGCTAGTATATAGTTTATCAAATGTCACAGAGAAGAATGTGTTCATAATTTCTATGTAAACACTGGCATGGCAATGACTAATGTATATAGACTAATATATTAAGTTCTCAAAGAGTTTTGTAGAAATAAACATTCTATGTGTATTCCTTTTTCCCCCATTTTAACAATGTTGGGTGTCAGGTTTCTGATCTTCAAAAAATGCAAATTAAGGACACAGCATAGGCCTAATTTTTTGCCACTTTTGCCATTTGAAGACCCCAGAAAGTCAGTTGTACTTATGGATTGTTGTTATTTGAGTCTCTTAATCATGTCATGGGGTACTTGTGGCCAGCGGTTAGAGTTGCCAACTTAAAACTCCTCAGCCCCTCACCGCGTAGGTTTGAGTCCCAGTTGGGGTGATCACTTTCATGTGGGAAGGTTTACCAGCTAACCAGTGGTGCGCCGTTGGTTCTACCCAGACTAAAGTCCCAGGCTTAAGACAGGGGTCTTTCTCCACATTAATTAGCTGGATGTTGCTAATATGACCATAATTGTATTGGAGTGATGTAAACAAAAAATGATTAGACTATATTCATGTAAATTAAACTTATTTTCTTATGAAACAAGATATCCTTGTCCAAGTTAAATAAAACTAAATAAAGTAAAGGAAAGCAGAACATGTATGAGGCAATCGCAGACAATAAGTCCTTGTTTCAAGGTTGACTTTGTTGACATGCAGATGAGATCGTGAAGTAAGAAGGGTATTAAAAACTGATTTCTTAACCATTTTTGTAGATTGTTTCTTAAAATGTGATGCCTTTTTCGATTGGGTATGGTCACCACTGTACAAACCTAGAATCATTAAAATGTAAGTTTGAAATGCACATGGGTTGAAAAAATTTCAAGTGACGAAGCTTTTGATATAACTTTGTACCAGTGTTTTTTTACAGGGAAGGGTTGATATCTTCTGCCGCCTTACATGGCTTTTAGTTGCCATATGACCTAGATGTTTCTGTAAGACCAAACATACAAAAATTAAACTCTCACAATTGTATGTATGTCCATTTACATATTTGAACTTGAATAGTACATGTAATTAACATTAAATTGATTGGTTGATTGACAGATGATGGACTTTCTGGATGTGAAGGACTACCCAATACTCGGTTATGTCGACCCCAAGGTGCTCACAGAGCTCCATGTACACCTGTGGACATGTGCAATAGATTACAGGTATGTTTTGACAACCATTGCTTGGTTTATGGTTAAAACTGTTCACTTACCTGTTATTTTAATGCATATTAGGACTAAACTTCCCTCATTTGTCTGTGGAAGACTTGATGATTGTTTTCAGAAACAGAACAGCTTTAAAGTCATTAATAAGGTATTTAACACATTTGTCCATGCTTAAAACCTGTTATAATTAACAATTTGAAAAAGATGCACTATCTTTGTGATTTTATATGTAATTTTCTCATTTACTTACAAGATTTTTTAATCGTTCCCCTAGACCCCGTTATCTCCCTTTGAAGACTCTCCTGTTGGCAGAATCTTTCTCCATCACCAGTAACATTGTCGCAGAGTCCTCTATGTCCGTGCTCAGGTAAGTGGCTTTTACATCATTTTGTCCACTTTTTCAGAATGATGAATAGCCAGTAGTTTTAGGGCAAATGCTTTCATATGTTGACAGTATTCTGTTGCCAATTATTTTCATCTGCAATGACAATTTTCTCTTAATTGTACTTGAGTAAATATTTGTCAGACTGATAAAATAGCCAAAGTTGCTATGTTTTCAAAATTCTGAACTATACTGAAATCTGACAAAATCTAGTAAATCAATGGTACAATGTACTTGGCAATGATCTTCGCCTGGTGGTTGAAGCACACAGTCAACAGTGCTTTCAACTTGCTATAATGATTATAATTGGTCGCTGCATAGTATTTCAAAAAATAAAAACTAAAGTGTAATTATTACAGAAAAATAATGTCAAATGTTGTTGTTGTTTTGTATAGAATATTACAATTGTGGTACATAGTTTCATTGGTTCACAGTTATAGTTTTTCTTTCCAGATTTGTGCTAGATGATGGTGCTTTATTTTTGTCTAAGAAGACAAAAGCTCAAAGGACAGATATCAGAAAAGGTACACAATTTACTGGAAATCATTTTCCTTAAGCTTATTTGTTAGTTATTAAAATAAGCTATTAAAATAATTCAGCAATTCTACGCTTTTTTAGTGTTCAGCCTATTTTTCTATCAATCATCATTTTTAATTAAATATGACATTTGTTTCAAAGCTTGAATATGAGCACAGCTGAGTTGCTGATGGGTTTTTTTATATAAAATATTTTTCTTTTCTGTCTGGATTGTTTTGTGTTGCTACTCTTAGGTGGATAACAGTCCTCACAGGTATACTTGAATGATCAAACTTCCTGATAACTAGTTGTTGTATTTTTCAGACTATGTTTGTGTGACAGACATTGGGAGACTGGAGCTGCTGCTGAGGTCATATGATGGCAGAGATCTGGTGAGTACCCCATGGCAGAGCTGCAAGGTTTAAGGGTCTTCCTCATTGCTTGTCCTGAGCATGCTATATTTATTATTGACATTTTTTAAGATATTTGCTAATATGCTGTGATAACAAACAGATTACTAGACATAGCATGCAAAGGTAACAATGCATGTTGCTAGACACTTCACATGCAAAGGTAACAATGCATGTTGCTAGACACTTCACATGCAAAGGTAACATTGTATGTTGCTAGACACTTCACATGCAAAGGTAACAATGCATGCAAAGGTAACAATGCATGTTGCTAGAGACTTATCATGCAAAGGTAACAATGTATATTGCTAGAGACTTCACATGCAAAGGTAATAATGCATGTTGCTAGAGACTTCACATACAAAGGTGACCATGCATCTTGCTAGAGACCTAATCTTGCAAAGGTAACAATGCATGCAAAGGTAACAATACATGTTGCTAGACTTATTATGCAAAGTTAACAATGTATATTGCTAGAGACTTCACATGCAAAGGTAAACAGACATATAACTAGAGACTTCACATGCAAAGATAAACAGACATTTTCCTAGAGACTTCACATGCATATAAGGTGAGACATATGTACAGAGACTTCTCATGCAAAAGTATTAAGATACGGCTAGAGACTTCACATGCAACGATAAACAGACACATGGCTACCGACTTCACATGCTGTGTGTACACAGGATACATAACAAATTTATTGTGTGTGTGTTCTTTAAGTATATATTTTTGTTTATTTACTGTTCACTTATTTGTTCCAAGAAACAGTTAATTTTTACTTAAATCATTTATTCTGGCATTTAAACAGCAAAGTTTTTATATTTTCTTTTTTCAAAATGAATGTTTAACATGTTGTCTTATGCTTGTTACTTTTTTATAAATCCAGCGACATCCTAAGACAGACCTGCGTATATCGACCAACCGTATCAACATCCGGACGTGTTCTGACTCGTGTATTGAGTTGATCAACCTGATCCAGTATCTGGCTGCGGATGGTGATCTGATATCCTCCGACACCATCAAGTCTGAGGTCACAGATGAACTAGAGGCAGATGTCAGTGGAGCTGTAAGTATTTGTACATATTTTTATAAACTCATCCCTGCCTTGTGACAAATAAACAGCGGTTTATATTTAGAAATGTACACAATCAATTTCACGCCAGCAGCATTTATGTAATGGCAGTACATGTGCAATGCACGCACCTGTCCAAAACAGCCAGTCATTACGTACGATACATAAACCCTTCTAGACAAAAAGTTAAAGAAACAACTTGTTGTAATACCTTGTTTGTTAGTTGTAGATATGACAAATGTGTTGTTGTGTTCATTAATTGAAAACGACGCAAATTTTAGGACAAGTTATTTTTGTCCAGGTTACTAGTTACTAGTCCGGGACTAGTCATTGAAAATAAAGTTTTCCAGCCCTGCTATGCCACTCTCAGCAGATTGTTAGACTGAGAACCACAAAAAACAAACTGTATCTATATGAATACCAGATTTATATCTAGCTGTAAATGAACAGTCAAGAATTATAACTGATATCAGCAAATACTCAACAGAAACCTCAGAATTATCAGATAAGTATCAAATTAAACTAAAGTTATGAACGCATCTTTCGCTTTTTTATTGAATCATGACCAATGCTATTTTTTTCCTTTGGCAAAAAATTAAACTGAATTAGTTTCACTTCACTGAGGTTTATAAGTTGGGACCTGTCAGGGCAACACACAGAAAGTATTAATGACTTTTAATGTTCAACACCGAATGACTTATCACTTGTCGGTATGCCGTAAAGCCGGTAAACACACACAAAAAACTTTTGATGTCAAATGTGGCCTTCAAATATCAGAGGGGAAACTAATATAAATAAGAAAGTATCTGACTTTTAGTACCAGATGTGAACTTCAAATCAGAGAAGAAAATAATATATCTTATTACACAGTATCAGGTCCCCAAATATTCACAATGTTCATGGGTAAAACTAACTGTCATGTCAGCTGCGATCCTTCTGAATAAGACTATAACAGCAGATGGTTACCTTTTATAGACATTGCCAGCAATATGGAAGTGATGTGTGCAGAGCTGTATGATGTAGCTAGAAGCAGACTGATCTAGTACCTGCCTTGGCATGCCATTGATTCACTTGAGAGCATGGCAGGCATGGACTCACTAAATATAGCCCACAGCAGAATAAAAATATGTTTTTGCAATGTGCTAGTGGTTCTTCCCAGACATAAGTCCATCAGATGGACCTTGCCGAAGTCACCATAGTTATATTAGTGTAATGTAATGAAAAGCAAAGAAACATTTGAACATCAAACATTTAAATGTGAACAAAAATTACAGATGTCGCATATATCTAACACAAATCACTTTATATCTAGACTGATGGAGATGAGGAATGTGTTGATCATGGACCAGCCAGCCTTGGTCAGCAGACACTGACCACTTCAAGTATGGACCATGTCCACACCCTGATGACAGATGCCATGCATGAATCCTCCGATAGTGACCAGTCCTATACAGGTGGGACATAATCTGCAGATCTTCTCCCAATCATTCAGTGATCAATGTTGCACTTGTCATTTTACTATTTATAGTAATACATACTAATTATTAGTTTTTTCTACTACCAACTGCATAGAAATTGCTAGAGAATCAAAAGCAGATAGTGTGGATTCAGGTAAGTCTGCTTACAGCATTAGCCAGCTGATCTGGATCTAAACTTTTTGCCAATGTTTGGCCAAGTGTGCATAGCAGGTTAAGTGTACAGGGTTGGAGAGAAATATCGACACAAATGTTACAGAAGTGTCTGGAGTACATACTGACCACACCTTTGCATTATTCTACCACTGACCTAACATTAGCTTTGTATCCACAGAAAAACTGACACAAACACTACAGTATTGTCCGGGGTACATACAGAACTTCACTTTGCAGTGTTCTACCACTGACATTTTATAAGCCTTGCATAATACTGACACAAACACTACAGTATTGTCCGGGGTACATACAGAACTTCACTTTGCAGTGTTCTACCACTGACATTTTATTAGCCTTGCATAATACTGACACAAACACTACAGTATTGTCCGGAGTACATACAGAACTTCACTTTGCAGTGTTCTACCACTGACATTTTATTAGCCTTGCATAATACTGACACAAACACTACAGTATTGTCCGGGGTACATACAGAACTTCACTTTGCAGTGTTCTACCACTGACATTTTATTAGCCTTGCATAATACTGACACAAACACTACAGTATTGTCCGGGGTACATACAGAACTTCACTTTGCAGTGTTCTACCACTGACATTTTATTAGCCTTGCATAATACTGACACAAACACTACAGTATTGTCCGGAGTACATACAGAACTTCACTTTGCAGTGTTCTACCACTGACATTTCATTAGCCTTGCAGCCACAGAAATACTGACATAAACACAACAAAAAATGTTGATCATAAAGTGATGAGTCTATTAGTTTAAACTTATTTATTTATAGTTGATTGAGAAACAAGTTCTTTCAACATCTATTTATCCCGCTTTACTGATGACTTCCCGGGTAGAACCAGTACCAGGACTCAGACACTTGGTACCCAAATCATTTTGCAGTAAATAGTCTTGCTCAAGGACTAACATCTTCTGGCATGTTTTGGGGTTCAAACCTGGAATCCTCCGATCCTAAGTCCAATGTCTTAGCCACTAGACCACAGAATGATGCCACCTGTTAAAGGTCAGGCCAAAACTGCATAGCGTACCAAGACTTGTATATACAATTAAATGTAAATGCGACAAAAACACAGAGTCGAGACATAACACACAAAAAGAAAAACCATCATTTACCGCCTTGGAACGGTCAGTCGGCAAAAGGACCGACTGGGATGCTTTAACTTTTGGAGCACTCCAATCTCGTGCTTCCTGAAGGTTTTTCTATCAAACAAACAGTGTAAAAAAAAATATCCTGTCAAAGTAAAACAACTAACAGTAAGAACCTGAATTGGGAGTTAAAAGAGAAACAATGAACTTATATACCCGGTACATACAAAAAAACACTTGGTTATGACAGTTTCCTTGCTTTTTCAACTGTTTATTATTAATCAGAAGCCATAATTTTCTTTATTGCTAGTCAAAAGGTATTCAATTTGATTTTTTCTATTCCTTGTTATTTTCAAAAATATTCTCAAATTTGCCTCTTGCTCCAAATGATAATGTGTCTAAAGGTGAAAAAATGTTCAATGTTCAGAAAAAAAAATCAGTATTTGTACATGTTTCAGAAGCTTCACCAGAGATCTCTCAAACAGACAGACAGACAGAGGTTTTCTTCGTCCCAGACCTGGGTCAGCATCTACCTGGATCCCCTGGGTCCAGTCGTCAACCAATCATCATCACCCAGAATATTGACTCCGTGACAACGAGTATTGCCTCCGCTATGGAAGACTCCCCGGACTTCAGTGGAAGTGAGAACAGTGATGACTTCTGTATGATTGATGACACTACATGGGGAAAAGCTGTATGTTCTTCCTTGTTTCTTGTCTGCCTTGTCATTCTAATGCCAATCATTTGGCTATTGTATGTTAAAATAAGAAGTTTAACCCTTTCACTCATACATTGGCCATTTTACTCCTTTGTGAAGCAATCACTATTATCAGTCTTAACTTCAGTAGAATCTGCACTACTTGGGGTTTATATGTTGCCCAGTTTGACCATGGATTTACTATTAAATGATGAAACATACAGGTGTTAGAAATACTTTGAACTGTTTTAAAGAATATGAAAAAAATAGGTAAAGTTTCAAAATCATGTACAAGTACTATCAATGAAAAGGTTAACTTTATTGCAAATGCACAGTGGCTGAATGGTTTGTGTCGCTGACTTGCAAGTTTGGGTTTGAGTCCCAGTAGGAACAAGAACTTTAGTGTGTGGAGGTTTTCCAGCTTACCTGCCATGTGCTGGTGATTCTTCCTCGACATAAATCTGGAGTCTTGCTTTACCAATAATTAGCTGGACATAACCAATATGACCATAAATGGGGGAGGGGATTAGCCAGCATTTTAGCCAATACTGTGCAGCGACATTTCTTTCATTATAGCACAGGGGCACTTATGAGGTGCCCAGGGACTGTACCCTTAGCCCCAAGCATTAGGAGGGAAGCCACTACTACCAACTTTAAAGTCTTTTGTTTGACCCGGCCAACCGGCCACAATAGCTCAGATGGTAGAGCGTTGGCTTGCGGATCGAGAGGTCGTGGGTTCGAACCCCGGCCGGGTCATACCAAAGACTTTAAAGTTGGTAGTAGTGGCTTCCTTCCTAACGCTCGGGGCTACGGGGACAGCATTACGCCTGACTCGTCGGTGTCAGTATAATGGACCGGCTGGGTTCAGTCCCTGGGCACCTCATAAGTGCCCCTGTGCTGTAATGATAGAAATGTCGCTGTGCAGTATCGGCAAAAATGCCAGCTAATCCCATCCCTTTGACCCGGCCAGGGTATGAACCCGTGACCTCCCGACCATAAATGTGTTGTGCTGTAACATGTGCTGTAACAAAAAACAAACAAAACAATTATCCATTTTTAATAAAGTATGTTGTTAAAACAAATTTAATTATAGTATAGTTCTGTTATCAAAGCAACATTGTGACAGCATGGTCTTAAATTTGATTCTGTTTTCATGTGTTCTTCTCATTGACTATTTTTAAAGGTGGTATCCAACAGTTAGGACATTGAGGACCAAAATTGTTTTCCCTAGCAACCAAATAAGGCATTGTTACCTGAAAAGGTCATGCAAAATGCTGCTCATTGATGCCCTAGATCAGTTTGAACAGTGAAACATAAACCCCCATTCCTTATTGCAAACAGGTATTTCCTATCTGAGCCATGCTACAGAGATAGCTATTTCTAACTAAGAAAGCCACTTGACAACTCACTTTTGAGATTATATTATACTGTCATCCTGTTTGTTCACTCTGATGGTGATATCTATTTTTAACAGAGATCAGTGTCGTGTTCATTTAGAGATTTGGAATGGATGAACTTTTAGAGTGTTTGTATTGTGATTTGTACTGTCTGACAATATAAGAAGTATTTAAAATCATCTTTTCTTATACTAAATTATGCGTTTCATACAGAAATAATGCCAATTCCCCAAAGCAGTGGTAAGGTATTGTAACATGAATTTGATAAAAGCAAACTGTCGGATACCACCTTTAAGGTAATTGTTAAACCTTATACAAAACATTGTTTAATCTTTAAATGACAATAACAAATACATATAAATATAACAAGAATGGAATCAATACAATTACTAGCCAAAGGATGGTGAGCCCACTGTCCGTGTGTTCCTGAATACATCTGTGGAGATCAAAGACAACTTCTTTGGCAAGCCAGTGGGTCGCACAGACCTTCTGAAGTCACCTGACCACTTTCCATCAGCAGAGGCTCGGTACACACTGAAGGAGCTCTCACTTGTCTGGTTTATCTATGGAGGATCAGACTTCACTGATATAGACTGTTACAACACAGGCGGCGATAGGGTGGTGGTCGATGGAAACAGGTGAACACTGAAATAATGTTAGATGTCTGACACTGGATTTTAGCAACATGCCTAAATAAAATAGAAGTCCTCAGCTCCTCAATGTGGGTTTGAGTCCCGGTCGGGGCAAAAACTTTCATGTGGGGAGTTTTTCCAGCTAACCTGCAGTGCACCAGTGGTTCTACCCAGTCATATGTCTGGGGTCTTCCTCCATCAATAATTAGCTGGATGTCACCAATATGACCGTAATTGTGTCGGTGTGATGTACAAAAAAAACAAATAAATAAAACAGATCCTTGCAGTTTTGCTTTTCATTTATCTGTAATAGATCAATTAATATGCTTTTGCATATGACTTAAAAAACCTTTTTTAATATTTCAATTAAAACAGTCATGTATTTTGCTTGTACAAAAAATACAGATTTTACAAATTATAAGCAGTCCTTAATAATGCAGTGAAGAGGTTTATGTAATGCTAGATTTACCTCTCATACTGTGTCCTCAGTTTGACAATGTCGTACCACCGAGGATCGCCCACCGACCGCTGGTTAGGCCAGGCAGGAGGCAGGGAGGCTCCACTGTTACCCCGGGAGACTCTGACTTCTCGTGGCGGTCCTGGCAGAGATCTGAGTAAATGCATGGAGCTACAACTCACCAAGGTAGGCCTGACTCTATAGATAGTTGATACTATCACTTAGATGATGTGAGTGCAGAAAAAAGTGAAAAGAGAGTACTGGTACAATTATTTATGAATAATATCTGCTTTGTCTTAATTAGTTTACAGCACCATAAAATCTACCGCACTAAAAGTACGGTATTTGGACTCTAAACTTGATTCAGTGTAAAAAGGCCTCTGTTAACGAGAATGTTTTTATTACTTCTCAACATCTTTCACAGAATCATTGTCTTCATACTATCTTCAGTAATGATTTTCCCATATGTTTTGCCTTATGATGAAAAATCATCTGTGATATTGTTATGGTTGAATATTGATGATTTAGACATTTCAGTTAAATACACAGTAGAGTTGAAAAGCTAACCTGAAGTTTTGATCTGCATTATGTAGATATTCTAGACTGAGACCAATTATGGTACAACAGAAGTGTCAAGATGGCAGTCTACATATGAGCATACCAAATCTTCTCTACACAAGGATGGAGGCTGCTGCTTGTCTCAAACATGGGTTACAGTGTTAACCCACAGCAACATTGTCTCACACATGAGTTACAATGTTAACCCACAGCAACATTGTCTCACACTTGGGTTACAGTGTTAACCCACAGCAACATTGTCTCATACATGGGTTACTGTGTTAACCCACAGCAACATTGTCTCACACATGAGTTACGATGTTAACCCACAGCTACATTGTCTCACACTTGGGTTACAGTGTTAACCCACAGCAACATTGTCTCATACATGGGTTACTGTGTTAACCCACAGCAACATTGTCTCACACATGAGTTACGATGTTAACCCACAGCTACATTGTCTCACACATGGGTTACGATGTTTACCCACAGCAACATTGTCTCACACATGAGTTACGGTGTTAACCCACAGCAACATTGTCTCACACATGGGTTATGGTGTTAACCCACAGCAATATTGTCTCACACATGAGTTACTGTGTTAACCCACAGCAATATTGTCTCACATATGAGTTACTGTGTTAACCCACAGCAACATTGTCTCCCACATGGGTTATGGTGTTAACCCACAGCAACATTGTCTCACACATGAGTTACTGTGTTAACCCACAGCAACATTGTCTCACACATGAGTTACTGTGTTAACCCACAGCAACATTGTCTCACACATGAGTTACTGTGTTAACCCACAGCAACATTGTCTAACACATGAATTACTGTGTTAACCCACAGCAACATTGTCTCACACATGAGTTACTGTGTTAACCCACAGCAACATTGTCTCACACTTGAATTACTGTGTTAACCCACAGCAACATTGTATCACACATGAGTTACTGTGTTTACCCACAGCAACATTGTCTCACACATGAGTTACTGTATTAACCCACAGCAACATTTTCTAACACATCAATTACTGTGTTAACCCACAGCAACATTGTCTCACACATGGGTTACAGTGTTAACCCACAGCAACATTGTCTCACACATGAGTTACTGTGTTAACCCACATCAACATTGTCTCACACATGGGTTATGGTGTTAACCCTCAGCTACATTGTCTCACACATGGGTTACAGTGTTAACCCACATCAACATTGTCTCACACATGGGTTATGGTGTTAATCCACAGCAACATTGTCTCACACATGGGTTACCATGTTAACCCACAGCAACATTGTCTCACACATGAGTTACTGTGTTAACCCACAGCAACATTGTCTCACATATGGGTTACAGTGTTAACCCACAGCAACATTGTCTCACACATGGGTTATGGTGTTAACCCACAGCAACATTGTCTCACACATGGGTTACAGTGTTAACCCACCACAACATTGTCTCACACATGGGTTACGATGTTAACCCACCACAACATTGTCTCACACAAGGGTTACAGTTTTAACCCACAGTTACATTGTCTCACACATGGGTTATTGTATTTACCCTCACCTACATTGTCTCACACATGGGTTACAGTGTTAACCCACATCAACATTGTCTCACACATGGGTTATGGTGTTAACCCACAGCTACATTGTCTCACACATGGGTTACAGTGTTAACCCACAGCAACATTGTCTCACTCATGGGTTACAGTCTTAACCCACAGCAATATTGTCTTACACATGGGTTACAGTGTTAACCCACAGCAACATTGTCTCACACATGAGTTACGGTGTTAACCCACAGCAACATTGTCTCACACATGGGTTATGGTGTTAACCCACAGCAATATTGTCTCACACATGAGTTACTGTGTTAACCCACAGCAATATTGTCTCACATATGAGTTACTGTGTTAACCCACATGGGTTATGGTGTTAACCCACAGCAACATTGTCTCACACATGAGTTACTGTGTTAACCCACAGCAACATTGTCTCACACATGAGTTACTGTGTTAACCCACAGCAACATTGTCTCACACATGAGTTACTGTGTTAACCCACAGCAACATTGTCTAACACATGAGTTACTGTGTTAACCCACAGCAACATTGTCTCACACATGAGTTACTGTGTTAACCCACAGCAACATTGTCTCACACTTGAATTACTGTGTTAACCCACAGCAACATTGTATCACACATGAGTTACTGTGTTTACCCACAGCAACATTGTCTCACACATGAGTTACTGTATTAACCCACAGCAACATTTTCTAACACATCAATTACTGTGTTAACCCACAGCAACATTGTCTCACACATGGGTTACAGTGTTAACCCACAGCAACATTGTCTCACACATGAGTTACTGTGTTAACCCACATCAACATTGTCTCACACATGGGTTATGGTGTTAACCCTCAGTTACATTGTCTCACACATGGGTTACAGTGTTAACCCAAATCAACATTGTCTCACACATGGGTTATGGTGTTAATCCACAGCAACATTGTCTCACACA
The DNA here is from genome assembly GCA_007844125.1 of Sinonovacula constricta. Classification (NCBI taxonomy): domain Eukaryota; kingdom Metazoa; phylum Mollusca; class Bivalvia; order Cardiida; family Solecurtidae; genus Sinonovacula; species Sinonovacula constricta. The sequence continues at coordinate 49,997,588 of CM017557.1, forward strand.
TGGGTTACGATGTTAACCCACAGCAACATTGTCTCACACATGAGTTACTGTGTTAACCCACAGCAACATTGTCTCACATATGGGTTACAGTGTTAACCCACAGCAACATTGTCTCACACATGGGTTATGGTGTTAACTCACAGCAACATTGTCTCACACATGGGTTACAGTGTTAACCCACCACAACATTGTCTCACACATGGGTTACGATGTTAACCCACCACAACATTGTCTCACACAAGGGTTACAGTTTTAACCCACAGTTACATTGTCTCACACATGGGTTATTGTATTTACCCTCACCTACATTGTCTCACACATGGGTTACAGTGTTAACCCACATCAACATTGTCTCACACATGGGTTATGGTGTTAACCCACAGCTACATTGTCTCACACATGGGTTACAGTGTTAACCCACAGCAACATTGTCTCACTCATGGGTTACAGTCTTAACCCACAGCAATATTGTCTTACACATGGGATACAGTGTTAACCCGCAGCAACATTGTCTCACGCATGGGTTACAGTGTTAACCCGTAGCAACATTGTCTCACACATGGGTTATGGTGTTAACCCACAGCAACATTGTCTCACACATGGGTAATGGTGTTAACCCACAGCAACATTGTCTCACACATGAGTAACTGTGTTAACCCACAGCAACATTGTCTCACACCTGGGTTATGGTGTTTACCCACAGCAACATTGTCTCACACCTGGGTTATGGTGTTAACCCACCGCAACATTGCTCACACATGGGTTATGGTGTTAACCCTCAGCTACATTGTCTCACACATAGGTTACAGTGTTAACCCACAGCAACATTGTCTCATACATGGGTTACAGTGTTAACCCACAGCAACATTGTCTAACACATGGGTTATGGTGTTTACCCACAGCAACATTGTCTAACACATTGGAAACAGTGTTAACCCACAGCAACATTATCCCACACATGGGTTACAGTGTTAACCCACAGCAATATTGTCTTACACATGGGATACAGTGTTAACCCACAGCAACATTATCCCACACATGGGTTACAGTGTTAACCCACAGCAGTATTGTCTCACACATGAGTTACTGTGTTAACCCACAGCAACATTTTCTCACATATGGGTTACAGTGTTAACCCATAGCAACATTGTCCCACACATGGGTTACAGTCTTAACCCACAGCAATATTGTCTTACACATGGGATACAGTGTTAACCCACAGCAACATTGTCTCACATATGGGTTACAGTGTTAACCCACTGCAACATTGTCTCACACCTGGGATACAGTGCTAACCCACAGCAACATTGTCTCACACATGGATTACAGTGTTGACCCAGAGTAACATTGTCTCAAAAATGGGTTAAAATACAGTGTTAACCCACCACAACATTGTCTCACTAATGGAATACAGTGTTAACCCACATCAACATTGTCTCACTTATGGGATACAGTGTTAACATCACTCAACCCCTTAACTGGTGTTAATCACCAATAGATAGTCAGTAAGCAGTTGAGATTTACACTATATGCAAAAAAGGTTGTCTTTTCAACTCTGTTATGTGTAATTGAAACTTTTAAACATTTAATAATGGACACAAATTTAGAAAAAAAAAGTTCATATTAACCATTGCCATACTCCGTAGGTGCGGTTCCAGTATGAGTTGTACCCCAGTACAGCCGACTATGCGTCCAGACAAGTGCTTCTAGTCAGTGACATTGAGGTTAGGGACAAACTCAAAACATCCAAGATCAACAAGTTCCTCTATCACTACTGTAATGAAGACATGCCTCGACAGACATACACTAACATGGTATGTTGTTAGGTTTTGTTTGATTAAGGTTGGTTGGGCTTCAATTGTGGTCTGTATGTATATAGTGTACGATGATTAGTATGATGAGAAGGATGATGTTTAATATTCTAAAAGTTGTGATGATGACGATGATGATGATGATGATGATAATGCTGATAATAATATTGATTAATGATAAGTATAATGGTGTTAATGATGGTTATAATGGTGATTATTATGATTAATATGGTGTTGCTGATTATTTTAATGAAAATAATGATGATTATAAAGGTTATTATGATGATTAAAATGGTTATAAGGATGATTACAATAGTGATTATGATAATTATAATGGCAATAATGATGATTGTAATGATAATTTTGATGATTACAATGGTAATCATAATGATTATAAAATGTTTATGATGATGATAAAAATGGTGATATTGATGATTATAATGTTTATGCGGATGTTTATATTAGAGATTATAATGAGAATTATTGTAATGGTGATAAGATGATTAAATTGGTGATAATGATACTAAACATTAAGATGATCACATGTTGAAGAAGACGTTTTGAATGCTCTGCACAGGTGCATGTGAAGGCCGTCCATCGACGCCCAAATCCTGCGGTCCCAGAGGAGGAGGAATGTGCCCTGAAGGTGTCACTGCAGCCTCTACGCCTCAATATAGACCAGGTAGGTCCCCAACTGAGCTACTGATCTTGTCATTTAGCATTTCAAATGTCATCAACAGACTTACAGTATGGCTTAATTTTAAAAATTATATTGAACATTTCCATGCCATTACTTTTGTTTTGTTTGATGATATAAACACGGTTTTTGTTTGGTTATGGTAATTGGGGATTATCTGTCTCTTGTGTGTGGTAATAAAATAAACATGAACTTTTTATCCTATATTTGTAATTGATAGATTTTTAGATCCAGTAATTAAATAAATATGAACTTTTTATCCTATATTTGTAATTGATAGATTTTAGATCCAGTAATTAACTAATATTAACTTTTTATCACATTTTTGTAATTGATAGATCCACTTTTCAAAGCAAACAAGTGGAGCTATTGTCATCACCATCTCATGAGCTTTTGCATCAACATTGGTGAATCTTTTGTTAAGTCCATTACTTGTAAATCCTAAGATAATTAATTTTGGCAGAGTTATGCCCCTTTTTTACTTAGGCTTTTCATGATACTATCTAGCACTGGGTAAGGTGGAGTTCACTGTCTATGGACAGCTCATGTATAGAGTATCTATAGCAATTTGTTTCTCCAAATTTTTCAGGATACACTGTTTTTTCTGAAAACATTCATCTTTGAAGTGGCCTGTGTAGAGACAACTGAGCGGACATCTCCCAAGAGTGATCCAGCGCCCCCTGTCACCCGTAGCAACAGTGGCCCCACCCCACCACCTCCGGTGATGACAGTGAACAAACCTGGCCCAGGGGAGGTCACTCCAGAGGCACAGGATCTCCTCATGCAGTTTGATGAGTTGACTCATGATCTACAGGTGTTGTCTTGTTTGTGTTTATGTGTTTATGATTGGTTTTTAACCTAAAATATAGTCTCTGGGTAATAGTGCATAAACTATTATTACAGTCATTGTTACTGCTGCTGATGTTTGTTTGCAATGTTTCCTGTACTGTGGATGTTGTTTAGTACTTTGGTCATTTATGTAAGTAAAAAGTTAACACATACAGAAAACATTCTACCATTTCTTGTTGTTTATATGAGCCAGTTGTGCATGTCACAAATGTCCTTATGCTGTAATTTCAACAAATAAATAATAACAAATGAAATACAAATGAAGTAGTTATTTATTTTTAAAGAAAATCAATGACTAAAAACTTGATGCATTCATTGTTATCAATGATGTCTACATATTTGTATATGATACATTACATAATAGACTGGTTCATATCAGTGAAGATCCCTGATCTTGGCAGCCATCTTTGATTTGAAGGTTTTTTCTGATGAATTGTATAGCAGCATAAATTTTGTTTTCTTGTCATTTCTTCATTTGTGGTCCAAAAATTAAAAGCTGTACACCATTGGAAAGCTCATGAAATTCATATTTTTCAAAATACAATATTATAAATGCACAAAGAATTAATATACAGAAATAAATAAAGTTTTTGGCTCATCCTAAAACAAAATGAACAGTGTATCTTTTTTTGGTTGTATTTTTTTTACCTTTTAAATTATCAAAATATAGTTTTGATATTTAAAATACTTCATAAAAGCTGTTAAATTTGATATAAAATTCAGTAAAATGTACTGAAAAATAAAAACACAGTGGTGAGTTTAAGCACATATTTCCAGATTTCGGCCTGCTTTAGCTTCTGCCTTCAAAGATGGCTGCCTTAAATTGTCTTATCAGTGCCTATGACATCACATGGGAACTATCTATAGACTGGTTCACATCTACTGCATACATTGTTATGATCTGTAATTTGCAGGCCAGTCTGCGTGTCAGTACTACCAGTGACCATTCCAGTGGACTGATGCGAAGCACCAGCAGTACATCAAGCTCGGCAACAGTGACCTCCGAAACTAACCGGCCAGCCCAACCTGTCTTCTTCAAGTAGGTTATAGTCTTTTTTGCTTGTTACAGTTAAAAGCTTTTCACCAAGTGGAACATATATGTTTTGATTTTGATTTTTAGATGTAACTAATAATTGCCTTAAAGGGCAAAACTTTTTTCTTGCTTGTAGTCAATTTATTTTTAAATCATTCATTGTTGTATGCAATCACTTATATTTCTTTACCGGTTGTACACACAGTAAGTAAAGGTCCACCACGAGCTTTGAGCAATGCAATATTTACATAATTCGGGTTCTTCCTGGTACAAGGGGTGAAACCATGTGTCACTAATAATAAATCAGTGGTTAAACCCAGACTTGTGTCTGGGGTCTTCCTCCACCAAAAAGCTGGACGTTGCTATAATGATCATAATTGGTCGCTACTATGTATTTCAAAAACATACAAACAAACATGTTTAGTTACCTATAAACAAAGAGAGCATGTAATTAAAAGTAATCAGTGGTCATTTGAAGCACTGAAAAGCATCTTTTTGGTTTATTTGTAACATGTTCTTTTCTTTAACTGTTGCAGGTCTTTTGTATTTGCGCCTGATGTGCCGATTCGCCTGGACTATCATGGAAAATTTGATAGAGAACATGTACGTGTACTGGCCTTTGTTTCTGACTATCTTTGTTACCATTAACATTTTTTTAACTTGTATGAATAAAGTTATTTTATTATGCCATGTTATGGGACACTAAGAATATAATCTAAAAATGTTTTGCTAATGTTATCACTCATCCAAGTTAAACCCCATTTCTCAGTTAAAATGTTTAAAAATGAGTGCCACTAGTGTGTCATTTTATAACACAAAAATTGAAGTTTATTAATTATTATTGCTAAGCAATTTGTGGATTTTTACATTATATTATGTTAATGGTGTGTTTTGATTGTTTTCAGGGAACTCTTGGAGGTTTAGGAGGGCTTGTTTCATTGAACCATGCTGAGTTGAAACTTAAACACATCACATACAAACATGGGTAGGTGCAGCTTAAAACATCACATACAAACATGGGTAGGTGCAGCTTAAAACATCACATACAAACATGGGTAGGTGAAGCTTAAAACATTACATACAAACATGGGTAGGTGAAGCTTAGAAAGCATTACATACAAACATGGGGAGGTGCAGCTTTAACACTTCACATACAAACATGGGGAGGTGCAGCTTAGAAAGCATTACACACAAACATGGGTAGGTGAAGCTTAGAAAGCATTACATACAAACATGGGTAGGTGCAGCTTAAAACATTACATACAAACATGGGTAGATGAAGCTTAAAAAACATTACATACAAACATGGGTAGGTGCAGCTTAAAACATTACATACAAACATGGGTAGATGAAGCTTAAAAAACATTACATACAAACATGGGTAGGTGAAGCTTAGAAAACATTACATACAAACATGGGTAGGTGCAGCTTAAAACATTACATACAAACATGGGTAGGTGCAGCTTAAAACATTACATACAAACATGGGTAGGTGCAGCTTAAAACATTACATACAAACATGGGTAGGTGCAGCTTAAAACATTACATAAAAACATGGGTAGGTGCAGCTTAAAACATTACATACAAACATGGGTAGGTGCAGCTTAAAACATTACATACAAACATGGGTAGGTGCAGCTTAAAACATTACATACAAACATGGGTAGGTGAAGCTTAGAAAACATTACATACAAACTTGGGTAGGTGAAGCTTAGAAAACATTACATACAAACATGGGTAGGTGAAGCTTTAACACTTCACATACAAACATGGGTAGGTAAAAAAGCTTAAAATATCACATACAAACATGGGTTTGTAAAGCTTTAATGCATCATATACAAACCTGGGTAGGACTAGAATTTACCCAATGCTATATGCTTGAAATAAAAATATTGTGTATATATTGTTAGGAACATTATTTAAATTCATTTAAAATGTGTGGACTCTTTAAAGGTGGTACTGACAGTAATAAGTAAGCATGATAGTGGTCTTCACTAAAAACAGATATCAATGCCAGAGCAGATTAACTCAGGGTTCCCACAGAACCGGGAAATCGGGAAAAAGCCGGGAATTTGAAAATAAACATTCCCAATCGGGAAAAGACCTTAAATTTGATATGATACGAAAAAAACGGGAAATTACCTGGAAAACTGTTAGTGCATTTAATAATCATAAGGCATTTCAACTGAATTTGATTTAAAAAATCAGAGTAGTTGTTGGCATACATTTGTAAACTCCTATGAATATTTACTGCAAAACTCTTGAATTTTCACATTCATAGACCTTGAAAATGGACAAAATACCTGGAAAAAACCTGGAAAAGACCTTGATTTTTTGCCTTCAGAAATTGTGGGAACCCTGTTAACTGGGTGATGATATAACATGTTCTCAAAAGTGAGATGTCACATGGTTTTCTTAGTTTATAAATAGCTATCTCTGCAGCATGGCTCAGGTAGGAAATGCCTGTTTGCAATGAGTGATTAGTTGGGATTTATGCTTGATTGTTCACACAGATCTGGGGAATTAATATGCATCATTTTTGCGGGACCTTTTAAAATAAAGATGACTAATTTGTTTATTTGAAGAAAAAAAATGTTGGTCCAAACTTCCAGGTACCACCTTTAATTATAGGAGCTTTTGTACAACAAAATTGAATATAATGTATGTGTATTTTAAACTTAAATTTGTTCCCTTGTACCTATGTTTAGGTTGCTAGGCTCGGACAGGCTTGTAACCTACTGTCTGAATGAATGGCTGACAGATATACGAGTAAACCAACTACCCACAATCCTTGGCGGCTTTGGTCCCATGCACTCATTTGTACAACTAGGTGGGTGTCTTTTATGTTAAGTGTAATTGAAGTAGCAGAGGAAAATCTTTAATTTATAATGTTGTGTAAGAGGTGGCTTTAATGTTGCATTTGTTGGTTGTTTCTTGCAAATCCTTACATATACCAGACCTGTTAGCGTAATTGGTAGAGCATCGGCTCCAGTTATCGGATACACCCGGTTTGATCCCAGCCACAACATACCAAAGTCATTAAAAATGGTAGTGGTATAGCTCCCTTGCTAACGCTTAAGCAAATATAAGGGCAGTTCCACGACTGGTTGGCCCAGTATCAGTATAATGTGACTGGGTGTTATATCATGCCAGGTGTTGACAGGATGCTATACACAGTGAAGGCAGCACTATATCTGCTTCAAGTGAACACTGTCTCCAGATAACTGAAATTTTGTTGGTGGGTCGATAAACCCAATAAACATAACAAATCCTTTATACTTAAAGATTGGGGGATTGTTTTAACAAATATAATCTTAACTGGAAAATTGATCATTTAGATTAATCTTTTCACTAATAGTACATATATATATATATGATTTTGAAACTTAACCTTTTTTTTTATTTTCTTTAAAACAGTTTAAAGTATTTCTAATACGTGTATGTTTCATCATTTAATAGTCAATCAATGGTTGAACCAGTCAACAAATAAACATTAAATAGTGCAGATTCTACTTAAGATAAGACTGATAATTATGATTGCTTCACAAAGCAGAAAAATGGCCAATGCATGAGCAAAAGGATTAAGTATAAGTATTAGCAGCTGTGGTCTGTTAGCAAAAATTGAGTTGGAGGCCTGTTGAATCATTTAGTCTGTACTGGTTGTTCAGTTAGCTTGAAACTCTCCATAGATGCTGCAGCAGAATCTAAAACTGATCTTTGAATGAGATTTATTGTGTTGCTGTGATCAGTTAATGAGAGTTTTCTAGTACTTTGTGTGTTTAAGTCTTTGTTTTGATGTTTTTATGTTCATGTACAGATTATTAGCCATTCTGTGACACAGTAAACTTACAATTTTAATTTCCATTTTCATACTTGGGAACTTTGAGGCAAAAGTGGGAGATTTTTACTTGCAAAATGGGATATTTGTTATTTTTATATAAACATAGAAGGAAGTTATCTGTTTCCAAATAGGGAGATTTCTGAAAATTTGTTAAACACACTTCATTTTCAAATAATTTTGAACCTTAAAAGTGGGAGTCTCTCTCCAAAAGTGGGAGAGTTCACATGTATGTCATTAGTGATCACTGAGTGTACATGTCGTGCTACTTTATCTACCATCATGACACCTTGTTCTAGTATTGACACTTGGTGAATTAATTCTACCCCAACTGTTTTAATCATTCTGATAACATTATACCAGGAAATTTTCTTTTTAATTGTACAGTCAGCAACAGGTATTGTATACCATATATTGTTGACTGATATACACATCTTTGTTCTGAGGGGGTGCCCATGGCTGAGCCGTTGGAGTCACCGACTTGTAACTGGGTTCGAGTCTCAGTTGAGTGAGATCTTTCATTTAGGGAGGTTTTTCAGCTAACCCGAATGTGTCAGTGGTTCTACCCAGACATAAATGTGGAATTGTCCTCCACCAATATGTAGCTTAACCTCGTCAATATGACCATAATTATGTTGGTGCAAGGTTACAAAAGTCAAACATCTATATCCTGTGTTTAGCCCATGGTCTGAGGGACCTGTTCTGGCTGCCTGTGGAGCAGTACAGAAAGGATGGCCGGATAGTTCGGGGGCTCCAGCGAGGGGCTACATCTTTCTCCATGTCCACAGCTATGTCACTCCTTGAACTGACCAACAGGATGGTCCAGAGTGTCCAGGTAGGTCAACAGCACAGCTTTAGATAATGTTCCTGTTCTGCGTTTGATTGTACTAAGTAAAACTTACCTGAAAGTCGTAAAAAATGATAGTGATATAGCTGTCTTGCTAACACTGAAGCAAATAAAAGGGTACATCCACGACTGGTTGGCCTGGTGTCAGGAAAATGTGACTTGGTGTGATATCATGCCATGTGTTCACAGCATGCTGTACACAGTGAAGGCAGCACTATATCAGTTTCAAGTGGACACTGTCTCCAGGTAACTTTAACACTGTTTGTGGGACAATAAACCAAACAATCAATAAAACTTACCTGAATAAGAAGGAAAAAAATTATCTGATTAAAACTTACCAGGTCATACAGAATTTGTTTTCATAGCTTTAAGTGTCGCGATTTCAGTTTGTTACGTGCTAACTTATCATTATAAAAATAAATTACTGAAGCAGCTCTTCACTTTCACCATTTTTTTTCTATAACTTTGCATTTATTTAACAATTAAATATATTTCAAACTTACCTTTATTTGTTTTCAGTGGTGTGCTGAGCTGACCTTTGACATGGTGTCACCTGGTCCCAGGAGACGGGGCTATTACCCCCGACAGCCAGCAGATCTTAGAGAGGGCGTCACCAATGCCTACATTGTTCTCAGAGAGGTAAATATGTCGGTACAGCTAGTCCTTAAATGCTTTGCTTGGTTTCTTTTGCCCTTGAAGGGCAGCATATAGCAGTTACTGTCTGCCCATGTGTCTGACCCATTCCCATGTCACCGCCATAACTTCCATTATTTAAATCAAACTTGACTATCTTACAGACATGCTCTTGAAGGTCTGTCACACATAATATACGCAAGTACAACCCTTAAGGTCAAGGTCATATTTAAGATCAGTTTCTATTCATGGCTACTAATGCTATAGATTTATGCAATCTATGTCAGTCCAATTACATTCTTTTTTATTTGTATTTTTTCTCTAAAACAATATGTTTTAGTTTCAGATATATTTTTCTGGGTTTTTTTATCTTTTTTTTATGTTATGGTATTTTCATTGAAATAAACAGTTTTTCTACCAAAATTGTATGTCTTCAGGTTCTTATTATGTCATCTTGCTCATTGGATAGAAGAATTATAAACTTAAAAATGTATGTAAAACTTTTTTAACATTTGCTGTAATTCTGTATCATCTTCTACTTTAGGGTTTTTCTGACACTGCCAGTACCATTGTGGATGCAGTATCAACAGAACACAGAACCAAGGGCATGATGGGAGCAGTGGGAGGAGCTATCAGACAGATCCCACCCACCATTGTGCAGCCCCTTATCATCGTGCCAGAGGCAGCGTCCAATCTAATTGGTGGATTGAGAAGCCAATTAAAACCAGAAGTGAGGAAAGATGATGAGGATAAATGGAAGGAGGAGATCATCGATTAGTGTTATACTTGAGTGGAAACTGTGATATCATGCATGTGAACTTTTTCTGAGGCCAAAGTGGGAGATTTTTGCTTGCAAAGTGGAAGATTTGTTATTTTCATATAAACAAAGAATGAAGTTATCTGTTTCCATGTGGAGAGAATTCTCCAAAAATGGGAAAGTTCACATCTATGTGATATATAAATAAACACACACACACACACACACCACACCACACACACACACACACATGTGCATTGTGTATGTACCATAATTGCTTGTGTATTGTACGCACTCATGTATAATGCTTACCCGTAACTTGAGTGCAAAATGTGAGAAGATATGGAATTTATTTGTATCATGCAGTAAAATGTTATTTTTTTCACAAGGTTGGTTAGTTTGGGGTTGTATGTCTATAATGTTATGCAGCTACTGGCTGTTATTATCTTAAGCAGTGTATTATTTCCATAAATGGGCAACTCAGTTCCTTATTCTGTAACTTGTACTGTATTTTTCTCTTTGTAACTATAAATTCATTTTTTCCTTATTACTGATTTTTTTTTCTTTTGTTCAATTTTTTTTTTGTCTTTAGTTTATCTTAAAAATCATCATGTATGTTCGGACTTTTAATTGAAAACAAGCATTTATTTAATGATTAAAAAAATGGGAGTGAATACTTAATTGACTTGTTACTACAATTTGCCTGCAGTGTCCTTATATCGAGACCCTTTAGTAGTTAAAATCTGGTGCCAGAATATAAAAAGGTGTATTGCTTGCTCCAGGCCTATTGCTCAATTAATAAAGACATTAGAAAGATAGGAAAAAAAAAATTTGAGGTGACTTAAATTTTTTATTGGCAGTCATGTTAACCTACCTTCTTGCATGCAATGCAAAATATAAATGGACAACGAGACATTGTTTCTTGATGCTTAGCATAAAAGTGTCTGCAATAATTTCAAAATATTAGATATCTAAATTAGTGATAACTTGTATATCTTTACTGTAATGTCACTCCTTTGAGGATTTGTAGATCAGTAAGTTTCTTTAATTAAATAGATATACAGATGTTTAATATTTAATACACAAGTTACACCAATAAATGTACACTGGAACCCCTATAGACATGTAGCATGGTCTGTTATAGCGCTAACTGCATTTATAACGATATTGTTTGTTGGCTCCCAAACTTTTTCATTGATAATCTTGCTTAACACATCTGATGACACCTATCAACTCAGGTCTTGGTACCGAGGAAGTAAGGATAGATAAATGTTACACCTGAGTGAGCAGTCACAGCTAACATGTCACTCATACCCTGCTGTGTTAGCGGATGGTTACCGGTATGTAATTATATAATGTCTTGCCAGACTTGGTGATGTAAATCAAAGAAATAAATGTCAAGCCGACACGCGTCTTATAAGCAGGTCGAAGCAGAAACCGTCAATTTCACAGGTGAAGTAGGTGGGGTCATCTTACAAGCGAATAGCCTTATAAGTGAGAAAGTATGGTAGATAACCGGGTCTCAGCAGAAAGTGCTTGGAAAAATTGCATCCTTAAGCAAAAGAAACAAGATACTTGTACATGGCTCTTTTTCTGATAATGGAAAAATAATGGCCATTACATTTTTGTGCTTTGTTTCGAATAAGGTTGCATAAATTGTATTACTAAGGTATTTTTATTTAGAATTAACTGCAAAGATGTTATTAAAAGAAGTACATTACTTTGTGATGCGTGTCGTCAAGTGGTCATTGACAAAAAATAATTATTTAGTCAAAGAACACACAGTAATATAAAATACATTTTTATTCTAATTTATATTTTTTTAAATATGAAATAAATATAAACAAATTGTTCAGTTTATGCAACCAGATTTGAAACTAAGCCAAAAAAAAGGTGATGGCGTTATTTTTTTCCATTTATTTGAAAAAGAGCCACATGTAACATGCTATTGTGTAACAGGACTTGCTAGAAGAGCAGTAATTAGCTGTTATTGACTTAATTGTCTTATTGTTTTCAGCTGTGTTATTATTATATTTTTTAAAAGAGGTTCTTTCTTACACTTTTGGCATACTTTAAAAAAGTCTAGAATCAATTGGTCTAGCTGGTATTTTACAACTTTTGCACAACCAGTAAGCAAACAAATTATCAATATTGGTTATTTGTTACATGTATATGTATTATTGTTTATATGTAAATATATTTTCTTCGAAAGTATTTTGCTGTTACAAGGTTGGTATAATCAAAAGCATTTAACTGCTTTTTAATTTATCATCAGCTTAAGCTTCCTGGTACATTATATACAAGTAATTAATTAAACAATACATGTTTAAATATACATGTATGCTGTGTGTATACAACAGCCATTAATAGTAGAATGTTTTTGTATTATGTAAACATGTATCATGAATCCTTGACAGAGCCAGGTCACGTTGACCTACATTTGGATTGCTTAATGATTATCGTAATTATATGGTCAATTATATGGTAAATTATTAATGAACTTGTACGTACTTTACACATTTATTACTGTTGAATTTACAGAAGAGGTTATCATTTGCAGGGCTGCCAACAGCGTATTGTAAAAAAAGAGGAAAATGCGCCGGGGGTCAAGGGGTCCGCGTTAGGCTCCTGGTTTCTAGTTGTTTTGATGGGATTAGAACCGCATCTCCTGCAATGTTTTTTTCTCATTGAGAGTATCATAGTTTCTATTTATTGATCTATACACAAATGAAAAATACTCTTACAGTACCAGTAATATTTATTCCTTTGTAATCTCTGTCTAGGAAACAAGGTATATCAAAACATGAGGCCTATTTGAAAATACACAACTAAATCACCAAACATCACACTCATAATCTTATTTTAAATGTAACGCAAATGTTTTGGAATTATATGATATTAGTAGATGTTTTTTTTTTATTATGAAAAGGCACATATATTTTCAAAATTTGGCACATTTACGTCTAATGATAGAAATGTGTAGAGAATACAGAGTTCGATTATACGAGCTACGCTACGAACCTGTGACTAGATGACTGCTCTTTCAGGATTGAAATGTGTTTTTTTTAGATCTAACATGATCTTGAAGGTCAACTAAACCCCTTGATCCATAATGTGTCTGCTTTTTGCATAGTTTGCAGAACGCCAGACCGAGAGAAGCAAGTTTAACGTAATCGTCACCGATACTAATAGATTTCGTCGCCTTATTTACTTTTATGTCCACTTTCACTTCCAACCACTTGAAATTAAATTTATTAACAACATCTCTGTCTATTTCTTTGATCCTTTCAGCATCTTTTAGAAGAACTACATGTATTTCCATTTAATTATATTAATTTCTAATCTTCCGATTTTAGTGTGCTGTACGCCATTTTTTTGTCAGGAGCGATACGATTGGTCGGGCGAAACACGTGGTGGGAAAGACTTAGGTATTTCCAAAAAGTGTGAGCCGAACTGTTTGCGAGCCATTTCTCTCTCTCTATCCCCCCCCCCCTTCATTTTTCTTGGATTTACATCGATCTCGAAATTGGTCCCGGCGGACCTCAAATCCGCAGATTTTCGCGGATCCACGAAAAATCGGCAGCCCTGCATTTCAATTGTAATCTTAGTCAATGCCCGGGTTATAAACATTTGAGCTTGAGGTTAACAATAATCCTATGCATCCGATTGGTCAGGTTTTGAGCAATATTCAAATTATGACCAATCAAATGCCAGGGACAAATCTCAGCCAAGACTTTAATATTGTATAACCTTGGACCCTGATTGGTCAGGTTTGATACTCGGGTCAAATTCTTACCATTGAGATGCCTGAGTCTATAATCTGACTCGAGCTCAAAGTTTTATAACTTTGATTCCAGATGATTTAAACCCTAAGGCTTGTAACATATTACTTCCATAAATTCAAACTTGTGCAATAGACTATGGATTATCAATGAACTTTGAAAAAGAGATCAACAGTTTTACGGTACAAATAAGTGGTAGATAGCTAATTAGTCTTTGTAACGCCATTATTCTGTACTACATAGATCTAATTAAACAGTTCTGTGGATGATTTTTGAGGCGTAATACATAGACCTAATTAAACAGTTCTGTTGATGATTTTTGATGTTTAAGTTTGTTTAATTAGTTCTATTTTACTATTTCTGGTGATTTCAGGCGCTTCCACTGTTGAATCATGTATGGTGTAATCATAGATCATATAGTAATCTACTTTAACATGTTGTCTGCATTGTGTTTTTTACCAACCCCTAGACACAGGTTTGAATGAGGATAAATGGGAGAAGAAAGTCAGCTTTGTCTGTTGATGATTGACCTTGTAAATGGATGGTAGAATTTTTTTTTTTAAGAAGTCAGCTTTGTCTTTTGCTCATTTACCTTGAAAGTGGATAGTAAATGTTTAAGATGTAAGCTTTGTCTCTTGTCCCTTTGAAAGTGGATGTTCAATGGCTGCATGTTGTTTTTTTTACAATGTAACATAAGGCGAGTTCTTTCATGACAGCCCGTGTTATGTATTTCTGTACTTTACCAACCTTTTTGGAGCTTGTATACTTATATTTTGTTCTTTGTTACAAGCTGGTGCATCATAAAATATCTTTGTTATTTTTTATTACTTAAAATAAGAAATTTCCTTAAATGATTTACGGTCTTAAGATATTTCCTTAGGTCTGACAAATTTCTTAATTTTTATACATAAAACTTTTTTTTCTACAACATATCTAATTATTTTATTTTTTTTAATTTAATTTAAAAAAATTTTTAAGTCAAAGTAATTAGTTTTCTTAAATTTTGAAAAATACTAGGAAATTTCTTAGATAAAAATTGCTTTTATGGATGAAACTAAGCAAAAAACTAATATTCTTTATGTATTTGAATGCAGAGCTGTACAGTTGTGTTGATTTTATGTATTTTTTATTAGTGTGTCATGTTATTTTTGAGTCATTAACTTTTCCTTATTATCAGTATCTATTCTAGTTATTTTTATTGATTGAATTTGAGTTTTAATTCCTGGATGTGTTCAGTCATGTATATGTGTGATTATTAATAGTAAATGCTACAAATTTGTATTATGATATTATGAATAAATATTATGAATAATGAATATAAGATTATGCTGGAAAGTCAAGTGTTTTTTAAACGAACAAAGCTCTGTGGCTGAATTGTATTAATTGTGGCAAAAAACACACAATGACTCTGCTAGAGAATGAATTCACCTGGTCAAAAACTACATTTTAACAGAAGTGGACAAAAGCTCACCTGCCATTTTGTCAGGGTGTCATTTGTATTTTCTAAGGCAGACATACTCTGACCCAACATTTTCAAAAAACAGAACAAATCCTTTTTGTTGCTCTGATTATCTTAAATTTTGTCACTAGCACTGGTAATTTAATGATGTGAGTATAGATATTAAGTTTACTAACATTACTTGTTCACACTGAAAAAAGATAATGCGTACCATTTGTTTGCACAAAAAACATGGCAATGGGCATTTGTACATCCTAGAAAAATGACGACAAGCATTTGTCCTTCACACTTAACCTGGTAGCGCAATCGGTAAAGCATCGGCTCCAGGTGCGGGAGGCACCGGGTTCGATCCCCTGACATACCAAAGTCATTTTAAATAGTAGTGGTATAGCTCCCTTGCTAATGCTCAAGCAGATATAAGGGTAGTTCCATGACTGGATTGGATAGTGTTGGGATAATATGACTGGGTGTGGTACCAGGTGTTCACAGCACGCTATACACAGTGAAGGCAGCACTATATCAGCTTCAAGTGGACACCTTCTCCAGATAAAGGAAATAGTATTGGTGGAATGATAAACCCAATAAACAATTAACATTTGTCCTTCCTACAAAAAGGGACAGGTGACCATTTGCCTACCCTAGTAAAATGACCAAGCATTTGTCCACCCTAAAAATAATACAGGTGAACAGGTGTCCGCACATGCAAAAAATGACGGGTGATTTTTGTCCAGGTGAGCTTTTTTCCGGAAACCCAAAAGAAAAGGTTTTAGGTTAAACATTACATAACTGTCAATACAACTAGTGTAATACAATTATACAACCCAAGAACTGGTTTGTATTAAAAGATTGTAAAAGAGGAAAAGACAGGTCAAGTGTTGATTAATTTATGGATGTTTTACTTAAATGATGATGGCATGGGTGAGAGCACACAGCTTGGTTATAGCACAATTTTTAGAGCTGTAAGCTTATTGTTAAAAATGACTTTGCCAGCATTATTTACTTTGTGTAGATATGTAAATATACAATTGTTTATCAGATACAGTCATGCTTTCTATGAAAACTGTGATCAATAAAAAATATTAATCCCTAACCATTGTCAGTTTATACATCATCTGACCATTCTCTCAGCGAGAGCAGTATTTGACAGATAAGGTTTTAGAGGGATCAGCGTCAGTTATCCTCATAACTTTTATAAAGAACATGGGCTAAATTATATATAAAGAGGCCTTCTTTAATTTTTACCTCAGTTGTCCCAATGTTGGGGTATGTTTAAGTTGACTTTGAATGTCTCGTCTCAAATCGGCCCTAGTTGCAATCTTCTCCTAGGATATACCCGGGGCTGGCCATCACATCCAAAATGACTGAGCTTCATGGTTTCATCTGTCTTCCTACCACTCTGGAGCCAATCATGTTCACTTTATGCACTCTGCGTTGCGGGACCAATTCCAGAAGTGGTAATAGGTGACCAAACTAGCAGAGAAGTTTTTGTCGAGTATCGACATCTGTAAGATCAATGTTGAGTTTTCCGACTTCCACCTTTTTTTAAATAAGATCCCATCTTTAAACACTGGACAATATATTTTTGCAGCATTGTGCCACTTTCTAACACAATGAATACATAAATATTTGATTTAAAAAACAAAACAAATTCTTAGTAAGCCTGATTAATGTTACATGTGTTTGAAATACCAAAGCAAAACATGGTAAACCTCTCCTTAAAGGTTTATTACTGTACAACATAAAACAACAATGTAATGCAACTAACATAAAACAACAATGTAATGCAACTAACAGATGTATTGACCTACATGATTAAGAACACAAATAGTATTTTGAAGTCACTCTTTTTTTTATCTTCCTGGTCATTCATCAATCATTCTCTTCCATATCTTACTTTTTCTCTCACTCTCACCCGACTCCATGACTCGCTTTTTTTCTTTTCTCTCCCTGGCCTCTCTTCATTTCATTCAATTCTTTCATTCTTTCTTATTTTTCCATCTTTCTTAACTTTCAGTGATTTTTTTTGTTTGAAGATTTATCCTCCATAAAATTCTAATGAATCTTTAACAGCATCAACAATTTCATCAATCAATCCATAACGATTTTCTTTGGTTACCTGAAATTAAAGTAAGCAATAAAACTGAGCAATATTCAGAAATACATGCATTTACCATTAATACTACAAAAAAATATTACAACATAGAAAATAAACATATCCTTCTTAATTTATTAATTTCTTCAGTTTATAGGTTTACTTGAATCATTTGAATATAATTCTTACCTTTATATTATTGCATCTCTTGCTTGGGGCAGAAAATCGGGGTGAAATATCAATACCAGTTATGTCTAAAAGGATATATAACCGGATCATACTCTATTCACTTTAAACTTTACTGTATTCGGCGCTGTATGACCAATCAAGTATAGATAGTTTCCATGTGATGTCATAGGCACTGATAAGACAGTTTAAGGCAGCCATCTTTAAAGGCAGAAACTAATGCAGGCTGCAATCAGGAAATATGTGCTGTATTAAACTCACCACTGTGTTGTTATTTTTCAGTCTATTTTAATGAATTTTATATAAAATTTGACAGCTTTTTAGAAGTATTTTAGTTATCAAAACTACATTTTAATAGTTTAAAAGGTACAAAAAATACAACCAAAAAAGTTACACTGTTTATTTTGTTTAAAGATGAGCCAATAATTTTATTTATTTCATTATATTAATTCTTTGTGCATTTATCCATTAAAAAAATATTGCAGTCTAAAAATATGAATTTCGAGAGCTTTCCAATGGTGTATTGCTTTCAATTTTTGGATAACAAATGAAGGAATTACAAGAAAATAAAATTTACGCTTCTATACAATTCATCTGAAAATCCCTTGAAGTTGCCATCAAATATGGCTGCCAAGATAAGGGATCTTCACCGATGTGGAAACTATCTAATGCTAACAGGATCTAAGACTCATTTTTATTCCATTTCTTATTGGCATGTTTTTAATACAAAGTCAAATGCATCGGTACCTCCATGTTTGACTTAAATATTGTGACCAATAATGTGACTTCTTGGTTAGTCTAGTTGTCTCCAGTAGTTTGCAGGCTCGATCTAAGGTTGATTTTTTTTTAAATACTCTGAATTGAATGTAAATGTGATTCTAATAAGTAAAAAATATTATTAAAAAAAAAATTTAAAAAAAAGATGTAACAAGAGATTAAAAGGAAAAGGCATAATTAAATGTAATAATGTACAAATAAAACTGATTTGTAATTGCTACAAAATTGTGTTTAAATTTCTTCATACCATCCAAACAATAAAGTAGAAATAATCACCATTTATTAACTCACTTTCAGTAATGGCAAACTCTCCTTATATAAATATTGCAAAAGTTGTAATCATTTGTTGTTTTAATTATCCATGAAATTGATTTAAACAACGCTGAGATTTAAACGATGCCATGTATTTATGAGACCTTTTGAAATGTTTATAAAAAAAAAAGGGGAAAATAATCATTATCATTTTACGTCTGTTTTTCCAACTGCAGCAGAATCAGACATTTATGTCTTATAAAGACTTCAAGTCAAAGGCCTAACCTTCAGTGGCTCTTGTTGATGGCCTCTGTCTATGACTATTCCAACCTTTTATGTCCCTTCATGCCAACAACCTTGCATACAGAAGTTACTTGTTTTGTTTTTGAAATACATTGCATCGACCATTTATGATCATTATAGCAACGTCCAGCTTTTGGTAGAGGAAGACTCCAGACACATGTCTGGGTAGAACCACTGGTGCACCACAAGTCAGCTGGAAGACCTTCTAACATTAAGTCCTTCGCCCCGAACAGGACACGAACCCACTAAGCAGTCAGAGGAGTTACAAATCGGTGAATCTACCAAGGACGCCCTTTACAGAAATTACTGAGTCAGAGCTTAATACAACCTTACTATATTGGTATCTTCAAGCAAAGAGGAAACTTTTATTTTAAAGTGATAAACAATGATTGCAGATAGCACCACAATCATGAGACAACTCACTGTATAGACTATAGCATCGTCACTGTGTCTCATCTCCTCTACAAAGGGGTTGCCCTTGCTGGGTATGGTGGCTAGCACTGTGACCTTGGGGTGTTTCAATATGTCCTTGACCGTCTGCACAAACACATGGCTGAACATCTCCATCTTGCCTATTTCATCTATCACAATCACCTTATTGCTCTCTGATGGCTAGAAAGAAAAATTGTCATAGATTTTACCCAGTTGTAGAGGTCAGGTTTTCTACTCTGTTCTCATTGACAGGGTTACACAACAGACCTCGCAGTTGTGTTTAAGAAAGTGGTTAAGATATTGGACTCTAAGCAACAGGTTTTAACATCTCATCAGCCCTTAATAAAAAGAAGGTACCTTAGACTTTTTGTATACATTATATTTAAGGAATAAGATATTTGTGTAATTTTACACACAAAAATTTACAAGTATAAAAATTATTTATTAAAATTACATCATAACATGTATATAAAATTAAAATAAATAGAAAAAAAAATACTTACATGTATATTTGATACTTTATGATTAATATATCTGTTAACAATGTTATAAACATAATAGAAATACTGTACATGATAGACCTAAAAGATATTTATAACTTAAGGGGTCTATGTTTTGTTATTAGATGTTTATTGATTAAATCTTACCAGTTGAACATGAGGAACAAAGGAATATTTTTTACCTTTCTTGAAAAATTTTTTTGTTAATTTCACCTTAACAATTGGCCATTCAATAATATAGAACAAAACTAATAAAATCATTACAGATTGGTAAGTGACCAGTCAATAGAACCAGCTTTATCACGCCCCCACCTGACAGGTCAGGGTTTAACGTAAACAAAGACAGAGCAGCCAATGCAGACACTCCAGTGAGTAAAATAAAATAGCATTCCTTATTTACAATATAACTGAATATTAAAACAAAAAAAGGTTCTATAATGTAGTGAGCATTATCTGTAAATATTCATATTCAAACAAGCTTCTTTTTGTATTAAAAGCATCAAGTGAATGTGTCTTCATGAAGCTGCACTACCACACCTGAAGAAAGTTATGTTACACTTACGTTAATCTTCATCGCAGGCAGAGCGACCTGTTCAAACTGATGAAGTGTGACATTGTATCGTCCAACCATATAACTCCTCCCAGCTACTGGATTGTCTCTGAAACAAAAATAAATCCCAAATCAAAAAGTGGGATATAATCTTGCAAAAAGACGACAAAGGAATCATTATATGAGTACATTTTAAGTTACCTTGTACAGCTCAAACATTTTCATGTTGCTGAAAATTAACATATTTTTCCTGAAACTGTTTATCTGTAATTTTTGTGTTTCAAATAACTTAATATTTCCTTTTTTTGCAATAATGGAGGTGCCATATCGATGATTAGAAGGCATTCATTTAGGTAGTGAACAAAGTCCTATTGACATTATTTTTTTAAGCTACTTGGTCACTGGTTTGCATACATACAGGAAACCATACAACTGTATATATGTATTAAATAAATGTATGCCCATCATGTTAATGTTTGTTGGGTTTATCGTCCCACCAACAGTATTTCAGTTATCTGGAGACAGTGTCCACTTGAAGCAGTTCTGCCTTCACTGTGTATAGCATGCTGTGAACACATGGCACGATACCACACCCTGTCACATTATCCTAACACTGGGCCAACCAGCCGTTGAACTACCCTTATATTTGCTTCAGCATTAGCCAGGGAGCAATACCACTACCATTTTTCTATGACTTTGGTATGTCGCGGCCCAGGTTCAAACCTGGGACCTCCTATACCTGAAGCCAACACTCTAACGATTGCTCTACTTGGTCCAGTCCATCAAGTTAATCCATGCATTGGTTATGCCTACCATATATATATATGACGTAAACAATTCATGTGGAATGACTTATGTTCAATTGATTTTGTAAAGAAAACTGTGACCAAGTTGCTTGAAAACATAAATAAGTAAACCATTTTTTTAAAGCAGTTAACAGTTGATGCTGAAATCATCCATGGCCTTCTTAAAAAACAACATACAAAATTTATTGTAAGTCAAAATCAAGACTCCAGTCCAACCTGTCCACTATTCTGGCCAGCGAGCCCCTTTTTCCATCCATTGTGACAACATCGAAGCCAATTCTCTGCCCATCTTCCCGGATCTCCTCGGTAAAGAACCCTTCACTCATCCAGTTCATCTCCTCTAATTTGTCACACACCTTCTTTACCAGTGTTGTCTTTCCAACACCTAGAAAAAGATTTTAAAAATATTAGGAATATTAAAATAGAAAGCAATAACATGAACAATACTGAATGATAGTAAATAATTTTATTTGCATAGCCGGTCCTGTGATTATGATATATATTGCGATGATATGATGATAATGGTAAAAATAAATAGTAATCTTAAAATATAATCTGGGTCGCTTTGATTGAGTGCCGAATTGACCTCAGAGCGGTTATTGGGAGACATAAACAAGGGATAGTAATATACAGAAATCTCATAAAAAAAGACAAAATTGTCATTATTCATTGCATAAGACGATTCTAATATTAGCGCAAAACCTGGCTGGCCCGTCAATAAAACATGACGCTTCGGGTTTCCAATCCGTACAGCCCCGGACATCTTTTAAACGACGAAGGATGTATCAATCGATGAACTTTTTTTATTATACACCGCTTCGACAACTTCCGGTGTAAACAAGATTCACAAAAAAACGTCTGTCAAAGTGAACATTTCAAGAGTTGTTTTCCATTCTGATGTATTAAAAACAATAAATCTTGCTGCAACATGGGAAACTCTAATGTCAAACAGCATATGGAAACAGCCGAGAAGACGGGAGCATGTCAGCTATGTCGACAAGGCTTTAAAGAGGCAAGTAAAAATCTAAATTTTAAGTCCAGCAAGACAGTGAAGTCATAATACATGAACTCTTCATGTCCAGTTTTACTCGTTTAATATAATGTGTTATTTTACATTAGTACACTCATTCATATTAAATATCTTTATACTAAATACACATCAAAGTGTTCAGTTATAATAAGGACCTTAAACAAATATATATCGAACCTCCCTGAATTCTTGGCCATCTAGGACTACTTGGTTCTAATAACGGTGCCATCTTGACCCAGATTCTAATAAGTTTGAACAAGCGTTAGTGACTTAAAAAAATTAGTACTACCCCAACTTTTATGTCAGTATGTCAACAAAGTGTCAAAGCTCTGCCAATATTCATTGGATTTATTGCAGTCATTTTCTTTCTTAAAAAAAAAACAACAACATAATTAGAATCATTAAAATTTTGTTTAAATGGAGTCTTGATTTGACCTTAAATCTTACCTTAAATCACAAACTTTAAAAGGAAATTCATATGCAACTGACAGGTATGTTAAAGTACCATTTTTTCTTGAAAGAAAGTTAAACATGATATGTATGTCTTGAGCAACTCCTTATGAATGGCTGTTGAATGCAGGATAAAGTCTATAGGTCTTCATTATATTTTAGCAACTGTTTTTTTTACCCTTAAAAACCTTTAACTTAACTTACTTTGTAGCTAAGAATGTTTCTAATTTTAGTTCTATGTTTTTTTAAACCTATCTTTTTATGGTTTGCAAGTTGATTATGTGGCTAATCCTCTATGTGCTTAGAAACTCATTTTATTCAGGAAATGTAATTATTTCATTCCATTAGTAATATAATAATTGAAGACATTATCAACTTGCAGACAGCTTGGACAGTTTATCATGACATTAGAGCTGTAGATATAAACATGTGAGAACACAGAAGAAGAAGAAAATTAAGCAATAATATGTTTTTTCTTTCCTTTACAGTTTCCAGAAAATCTCCACAAACTTTCAAAGAATTTACGGACATTGGACTTGTCAGAAAACAAAATAGCTGTTGTTCCTAGTTATATTGGATCATTTACTTTAATGAAAACCCTCAATCTGAGCAGCAACAGAATAGGTGAGTTAAATATTATAAACTCAGAATAGGTGAGTTAAATATTATAAACTCAGAATAGGTGAGTTAAATATTATAAACTCAGAATAGGTGAGTTAAATATTATAAACTATGGTTTTAAGTGTATGCATTTTCTTTTTATAAATATGCATTTTCCATTTAGAATTAAGCATTTACACTCTTTGTATAAACAATAAATACAAAGTTATTCAATATATTCAATATTAAATCTGTTTTTACCATTGCACCAGGCCTATAAAAGAACCATTATTTCCAAACTATTTTATTTAATTAGTATATTGTCCCTGACTATGATTAAATATAAAATAAGTTTTGTCAATTCTCTGTCTTTAAATTAAAACTGTTTAACTTTGCACATTGATTAAGGGTTTTGTTCAGCAATTTGGACCAAATTTTCTTCTCTCAAACATCCAAATCAATTATTGTTACCATAAAAGATTCTGCAAAATGCTGTACATCTGTGAGAAAAGTTGAGCATAACATGCCACTTGTCATTGCAAACATGTAATTTATATTTTAGCCACACTGCACAGTTGGCTATTTTTATCCTCAGAAAACTGTATAGTTACTTAGATGTGATATCACATTATCATCAGGATAATCCACTGATGTTGATGTCTTTTTTTTCACAAATCCCCATCATAGCTATTTCAAGATTTGGAAAGAATGAACATTTAGAGTGATTTTTTCTCCACAATTTGAACTGTTATACCATTAAGGTAGCATTAAAAAGTGTTCTTTAACTCTGTACTGTATGGGTTTATCCAGAAATTATGCTATACATGCCTTAAGCAGGGGTAAAATATTTTTACATGTATTTGATATTGACTTACTGTTCAATACCACCCTTTG
This sequence comes from Sinonovacula constricta, assembly GCA_007844125.1. Taxonomy (NCBI): domain Eukaryota; kingdom Metazoa; phylum Mollusca; class Bivalvia; order Cardiida; family Solecurtidae; genus Sinonovacula; species Sinonovacula constricta. The sequence continues at coordinate 50,022,166 of CM017557.1, forward strand.
TGGTGCTGACTTATAGTGCAATGTTGTTTTTATTTTTCAGAAAGTTTACCAAATGAGATTGGCAGTCTAAAGAAGCTGGAAACATTATCCTTAGAAAACAATTTACTGACAGCTCTCCCCACAACCTTTACCAATCTAGGCCAACTTAGAACCCTTAACCTCTCTGCGAATGGGTTCAAACAATTTCCAATGGAAATTTATGATCTGAAAAACTTGGATGCTGTTGACCTTTCAAAGAACAAGATGACAACTATTCCAGAATCATCCAATGTTTGCCACACAATAGAGCTCAACCTCAATCAAAATCAAGTAAGTAATAGAGTAAAACCATACATGTGAACTTTTTCTGAGGCCAAAGTGGTAGATTTTCACACTGCAAAGTAGGAGATTTCTGTTTTCATATAAACAAAGAAGAAAGGTATCTGTTTCCAAGTAAGGAGATTTCTAAAAATGTGTTCACCTCATTTCAAATAATTTTGAGGGAATCTCCCTCCAAAAGAACATAAAAATACATGTATTCATACATTTTACAATGCAGATTTTGTATTTGTTACACTCCCATGTACCCCTGAAACAGGTTCATAACCATGACTTTAAGATTCTAGATATAACAAAGAAAAAGAGGTTTATTTGTGTTAATGATATTCATGTCTACTTTACACTTGGTGTTTCAATTAAAGACACTTTGTGTTAGTCTGAAAACAGTTTACTTTAATAATTTAGCAATAACTATGGAATTATTTTCTGTTATTTCTATGCAAGGCTGATTAATACGCAAATGTACACAACAACACCGTACATTTTGAAACATAAGCAAAGATTAAAAAAACTAAACGAATTTTAATCTGCCATAATTAAATTTAAAAATTAAAAACAAAAATCGTCATCTCTTTTTCATTTTTGTTTAATTTACAGCTTTGTGTGTAGTTAAAATCAAAGTTCAATTTTCAAATTTCTAACCATAGTTTAACCTGCTTTCATATTAAGCCGTATGGCTTAAACTCTGAGCCTGCAACAAAGGCAAACCACAACAGCGTAAGAGAGTGGTATCTTAATGTTAAATATGCTGTGATCCTGGTCACTATTTGCGAGCTGCGGACTCTTAATTGAACTTTACAGAAGCTTGTATAGAACAGAAAAAAGTACATCTCAAGGTGAACTTTTTTTCTGTAAATTTTACTGTGACTGCCATGTGACTGCCATGTGTCTTTAGACATCAGGCTTCAACAATTTCTTGTAATTACTCTAGCAGTTTTGACCCCATCTTCACTGTACGTCACTAGAATGTTGATTTGCCTTAAATTATAGGATACTTCATAAAGACTTCATGTTGGGTCAAAAATAGGTCACTAGGTCAGATTTTAGAAAAACCTTATGAACAAGTCATAGGCCACATTTATGGCCTAATCTTCACTTAGTCAGAATGTTGGTCTACGTGAAATATTTGAAGAGTCACTTACGGACAAAAAGTATATCACTATTCCAAATCATTTAACATCCTTGAATGAGTTTTGAGCTGCATTATTTTTATGGAACTTCATCAAAATCTTTTTCTCTAGCTGTCTGCATAGAAATCTTGATTGGTAAATATGTGCTAGGTGATCAGTGGTAAATATGTGCTAGGTGATCAGTGGTCAATATGTGCTAGGTGATCAGTGGTAAATATGTGCTAGGAGATAAATGGTAAATATGTGCTAGGTGATCAGTGGTAAAAATGTGCTAGGTGATCAATGGTAAATATGTGCTAGTTGATCAATGGTAAATATGTGCTAGGTGATCAGTGGTAAATATGTGCTAGGTGATCAATGGTTAATATGTTCTAGGTGATCAATTCAGGGCCATAATGAGCACTTTGTTTTTATTTTTCGCAACAGATTTCCACTTTACCCGAGAGTCTTGCGAAGTGGCCTAGGCTGAAGGTGTTGAGACTAGAGGAGAACTGCCTGGAGATATCATCTTTAACCCCAGCAATCATGAAAACTTCCAAGATATCTCTGCTTGTGGTTGAAGGCAATGTCTTTGACATGAAGCAGTTTACACATATAGATGGTTATGATGAGGTAAGGACTAGCATTTTATGGTTTAGAAGGCAATGTCAACAGGATGCTGAGATAATATTCATGCATGTATTTGTACTTCTTAAATGATCTTAATCCATGTTTCAAACTTTTATTATTCATATTTATGCGCCCGTCAAAGATGGGACGTATTATAGGATCACCCATGGCGGGTGCATTGCACAACAGTGCACAGCAGTTTTGCAGATTAAAGATTTTTTTCCCACTTTAAATTCAGTTTTTTCTTGCAATAACCTGGAGTGCAGTCCAAAACTTTGCCATACTGACTTGAACAAGAGTGCACAGCAGTCTGTTTCAGATTTCCCAACTGACGGGCCTATTTTGCTCTGCCTTGCGCTGCTCTTGTTTGTATTACATTCAAATACATGAACATTATTTTACTAAAAAATATGTCATTATTAATTTTTTACTCAAACTTAGACTAAGTATTTATTAAATTTGCCTCTTTAATTGGTAATCATTGTTACTCATTTCATTTTTTTCAGTACATGGAAAGATTTACAGCAACAAAGAAAAAGTTCAATTAGCATCGGCCAGTCAGTTGAAATCTGAGAGTTGCCAGTTCTCCGGTTTGGAAGAAGCGCCGGCATTAAACCTTTTTCCCTTTGATTTCAACAAACTTACTCCAGTGCCACAGTTTTACCCGTCATATGTCTTTGCAAGTCATGTGATCATTCAGATCATGGACTGGGTCACGTTTCTGCTTTGTTTTTTCTGTCTGAGTTATAAAAACAATAATATTGTAAAAGTGTTGTGAAAAGTTGAATTATCACAACATTTAGCACAGAAAACAACAAACAAAACAAAAATTCAACACAGTTAAATGCTATTTTGTTTTTTGTATTATACATGCATGCATTATATTCATTATATACATTACATGCATACATACATGCATGCATGCACACACGCACGTGCACACACACACACACACACACACATATACAATACATACATATAAACATACATACCGGTACATACTAAATTTTAAATGTGTACTGGATAAGTTAATGGCATTGAAATGCTTGTAGATAAAATAGGGCTCTCAAAAAGTCAATATTTGCATGTACATGTAATTGTAAATTATGATTTATTGTTGTTTTTTTTATTTGCATGACTGATGTATGTGTAAGTATGTCAGACAGATATTTAGTATAATCTAGTATTTATTTATTAAACAAGGTTGACCATTTCTTTATGGTAAAATTACAAATAAACACTTTACTTAACCCTTAACCTGCTGTATTTTGTAAATAACCCATAACAATTATCAGCAATCGGAACTCCTTGGGTAATTCCATTCTCTAGACAATAATCCCTCCGATGTATCTGGTGTAATGATTCTTACAGAATCACAATCATTTTGTTCACCGGAAGAAGAATATGCCATAAAAAAAAGTTCTTAAAAAATTCGATAGGTGTTGTGTATAGAATAATTATTTCATCCTGTAAACTTTCAGTTATCAATTTAACTGTTCACATCTTGTTATATATCTATATAAGTGTTAGTGCATTGCAATATAGATAACAAAACATTTATTTTGTTGTTTTGATGATGTGATAGGCACAGAATGTTTATTTTTGCCGGGTTTTCTGGTCATACATGCGAGAGATGATTTAAGATGTTCTGATTGAATGATTAGACCAGGTGGCACATAGTGAAGATTCTGATCAGACAGCCCTCGTTGATTGCTGGTTAATCTGGATCTGCACTTTTTTGCATAGGCCTGACTAAAAATCAGTGCATAGCAGGTTAAAAATTTAACTCTGGCAAGTTGTTTAAATGTTTTGTGATGTTTTTAACAAGATATTTTATGGTGCTTGATAGTCTAAGTGCATAAGACAAGTCTGGTGTTTTCTTTTTTATTAAATACATTTTTTTAAAAGTGGAGAACTTTTTTTCTATTGTTTAATTTTATATATTTATTCAGTGTATACTTTATTGTGTCATGTCACATGTTCATAGATTGAAGCGTACTTTTATTGGAAATATTTTTAGCAGTACGACATTTAATATTACATGAAACACTACAGCACGAAAATTGTACTGATTGGTCAATTTTTCAATCATTGATATTGATGTGTCAGAATGTAGGTAATGTTGAATTGTTTAAGAATTATGATTTTGTATAAATTTTATTTATTGAATTATATTGTTCTGTGGCATTTGTTGCAAATTCTCTTGACATACAAAGATAGTCTTGTGCTTCAAGCTTATGCTATATATGCTTTGTTCTTTCACCAAATACTAAAATCCAAGTCACAATAAGTTCTGAACATTAAAAAATATAAATTACAATTTGTTGAGTTGAAAATATGGTATTATTCTCATTTTACATTTCAAACAATTTTTTTCTTCACTTTCTAACTCCTGTTTTCATAGAAAAAAAAAGGTGGAGCTGTTGTCATTTTCTGCTAATCAGCATCGCCATCACTTAAGTTTTTTGTTAAGGTACTTTTCTGGACAGTCATCCAAGATCTTCACCTCAAACTTGGCATTCTTGTTGACAATCAAAAGAGGAACCCATTTCAAAATGGTATTTCAAAAGGGCAGGTAACCCGTCAAATTAATTTTGGCAGAGTTTTGCCATTTTTTTTTTTAAATTATTTTTTTTTGTATTGATTAAGGTAGTTGCAAGGTCTCTTGAAAAATGTCAAAGATATCTACGTCATTTTTAAATACTTATTATCAAACATGGGAAACTAGAGCAGGTAATCCTTAAATCTTTTTGGCACAGTTATGCCCCCTTTTTTACTAAGAATAACATATCAAGAATTGAGAATAGTTTTGCATACTGGTAAGGGACAGTACTTGTTCAAATTACAGTTTCATGAAAGACTGCATTAGTAAGTTCTATCTGTCTTTTGTAAGTTCTTTTATTTCCACGTAATTTTTTGCCGATTTATGTCATTTGCTCAGGTGTAATTATTTTGTACAGTATTTTATTGGTGTATTTATACATGTGTATTAAGCATTATTCACATAAGATTGCCACAATCAAGTTTTTTCATCCTGGCTTGTATTTTTGTCATTGTCAGGATAAGTATGTTTGTGATTCAGAATGTGTTTAAAATAGACAAGTGTGTCATTATTCCCACTAGACAATTTCAAACTCTTACAAAACTGACTTTTTACAGCATAAGTTAAACAGTTTGTTAAGGGTAATTCATTGTTTGTAGTCTTCCCTTGTCCACAACTGTACATTTTTTTCCAGTCTAGACATTTTGTAAAATTACAAAATTCTGTCAAATGCTTATATTCATATATAGCCTTGTTTAAATTAAATTGACATTAATTAAGCTTAAAGTGGCTCAATAGATATAAAATCAGAATTAGAATTTTACACACTTAAACTGGTGTGTATATTTAAGTGTCACTATCATCTTCTTGTTTATAAACTGACAGTATTCTGTATTTATCTCTGATACATTACAAGTACACCAATGCAGAAGTATCATAATACTTGGTAAAATATCATTTATTTTAATCAAGGATGTGGGAGAGATAGTGAAGTGATTAGAGAGAGCATGCTCACAACTATTCACAACTACATGGTGTGATAAGATATCATAGAGATACATCAATTAGAAAATCGAAATAAAGAGAATATTCTGAGGAAGGTATAGGTTTACATAGATATGTGCCCATTCTGTAATTTTATTATTAACAGTGCTTAGTACTGTTTAGATCTTTAAGCCATTATATCTTTGCCAATAGATCCTGAAGGCTATTTCCAGACAAATTTGTGCTTCATACACTTGCAGCAGGGTGCCCGTGCCGTAGTGGTAGAGTCGCTGATTTCCTTTGACTGCTTAGCCTTCCACTGTGTCCTGTTTGGGGCAAAGGACCTATTGTGGGAAGGTCTTCCTTTTGACTGGCGGTGCACCAGTGGTTCTAGCCAGATAATTTCTTGGGTCTTCCTCCACCAAAACAGTCGGACATCTCTATAATGATCATAAATGGTCTGTGCGATGTATTTAAAAAATCAAACAAACACAAGCAATTCGCAAAATAATTTGTTAACAAGATATGCATATGTTGTTTTTTTTGGATGAAATTTACCATGTGTGGACATTTTAGTATTGAACAATTTGTGCAGTGATACTCAATGCGCTACAATACTTCATGTGAAAAAACTAAGATAGTTCAGTAAGGTAACTTTTGATACATTTTAAGCTCACCTTAGCACAATGAGCTCAAGTTGAGCTTTTCTGATACCCCTTCCTTTGTCAACAAATTGCTTGTGAACACACTAGAGGCTAGTTTTTGTCCAATATTCATCAAACTTGGTCCGAATGTTTATCTGCAAGAACTCTTGGATGAATTCGTAATTGGGTCAGGTGGGGCAACACTAGAAGTCACATTATCCTGACACCGTGCCAACCAGCCTTAGAACTACCCTTATCTTTGCTTTAGCATTAGCAAGGGAGCTATACCACTACCATTTTTAACGAATTTGGTCAGATTAAAACATTTATTTTCCATCAAATTTGCTAAAAAATACTCAATTACTTCTTGCATCAAAATAATGTTTATTATTTTCCTATTTCCCTTTATTTTAATAGCTTTCTTTGGTGCAGTCACATTATTTTTTGTTTTTATTTCTTTTATATACCAGAGTTCTATTTATAACATACCATAAATCAGCATATATTTGTAACTATGTTGTGGCCTTTATATATTGTCAGTTTTTTACATGGGATTCCTTTATTAAATTGTAAATATAAATATTTTTTCACTTCGTATGTGCAAAATTTCCAGTTATCGTTGATAAAACATAGGATGAAGTCAACATTTGCGAAATAGTTAATTCTCTCTGTGTAACTTGATATTGTTTGCAAAGTATCTTGTACCTCTTTTATATAGTTATATGATCAATTGGGTACATTGGTGAAATGGAAGTTGTCTCCTTTGTGAGTTAATATCCAAGGTATTCCAAATAGTAGGTAGGTCCTTTTAGTTGGAATTCTTGGACTTTATTGCCTGTTCTTTTGTAGATATTGCAATTACAAAGAGTGATGTTTCTTATTTTTGCATAAATGAAAGCTTAAAATCCATTAAAATTCTTGATAGAGATTCGTTATTTAAAAAACGAAAATGGAAATGTTGATGATGGTTAACCTGGGTATCACAAGAAAGAAAGACAAGTCAGCATACACTCCATAGAACACAAGCATAAAAACTGAGTAAAACAAATGAAGGGACCTACTTTCAATGGAAATTCCAGAAGAACACACAATTATTTCTATTGACAATCTCATTTTACATGATGTATGCATCATAAATTAATAAATAAACCAAAGTTTCTTTATCAAATATATTTACAAATAATAACCAGACACAAAAATAGCACATTGATTTATAATATTATTTTTTTAGTTGTTGCTATAGTCAACAACTCTAGATTTGTCCTCTGTATGTACATAAGTATATAAACTGTATCATGTCTATTAGCCCATGCATGAAACACCATTTCAATATACCATGTGACCTATGCACATTTTTTTGTTGGAATATTTATTAGAACCCAACAGGGTTATTTCTAAATACAGCTGGTTAAGGGTTAACACTTTACTTGCTGGACACGACATTCACCCAATTTACATAAAACATTCCCCACCAGCAAATAAAGTGTTAGCACATACAGTGCTGCTCTTGTATTTATTGACCATAACTAAATGTGTTCTTTTTTTAAGAACTGTGTATTTTAGAACAGTGTACATGTACAATAGTCACTGGGCATATTACTAGTGCAGTAACTAGTACAGATCCTGTTAAGTATTCGGATCATCTTCGGCCCTTTCCTTATATATTCAGAAAATGAAAGAAAAATAGTTGAGATGTTCCGAATGTCTGATTCAGATTTGGGCTTGGCAGGTTTAAAGATAATAGTGCGGACTGGTGCATTTCTTGTAAACAAGCCTCTTCATGTGAAGCCATGGTTTGGACCAAACTTCGATCAGACACTCTATCTGAAATGACATTAGTTATAATAACAAAGATCAGCTGAATAAAGCAATGTATACAGTAACTGCAAAAATTGATTCAAGGAAAACAGTGTAATAACATGAGATAAAAATGTAAACTTTTTTATTTTTTATTTCAGGAAAATATTTTTAAGATATTATTACCATACAGGTGTCAGTGCAATTTATCTTTAAAAATGTTCATAACATTTTTGCAGCCACGAAATCTGGGCGTTTTTTTTTATTTGCCGAAATATTAAGGCCGCGGCCCCAGTGTCTACGAGCCTGTATAATAAAGAACAGGTGATCAAGACATCAGGTATCATCAGAACGGTAAATATTTGGGCAGTAATGCATGTTTTGATAAGCACTTTAGAACGTATTTAATAACTTTTTATTATGATAAAGGTGTTACAGAAAGTCGTTTAGTAAAATAATGGTAATAATAATTGTAATAATCATAATAATAATAATTGTAATAATCATAATAATAGTAGTAGTAGTAATAATAATAACAACAATAGTAATAATCATAATAGTAATAATAATAACAATAGTAATAATAGTAATCATAATAATAATCATTATCATTATTAATATGACCAATAAACACCGCAGTACAGGAGTGAACATGGCTTAACGACGCTGTACGTAATAATGACAAAGACACTTGTCCAATGACCATTAGAAATCGGACCTTTTCAAATTGTATCTACAGTAAATAAACGAAAATACTAATGCAACGTGAGAAATACAAGTCATAGATTTCATAAATCTGTGTTGAAATAGAAAAATGTTCACTGCAATCCATTATGCAAAATGTGACTTTCATTTTGTTACTACTTTTGAATGCAGCAATTCCACAGCCATAATTTTGAGAAATTTTCAAAAAATGTTCAAATTTATAACATTTAAGGAAGAATTAAACACGAATACCACTTTCAAACATAACGTATAGTTTTAATTCTTTTTTTTACTAAGTACGTGTAGCAAAAGTCAGTTGTGAAAAACAACGTTTCCTACCATTTTTCCTTTGAAAAGCAGCAATTTAAGCTTGTAGAGAAGCCCTGCTACGACCTGGAAACAGAATGGTGTATTCAATTATTAAATAGGTATAAACACACCCAAAAAACGGACACTGTGGTATGTTAAAAATCTTTATAAACGTATAAAATTCATGTGAGCTCTATAGTTAAAATGAAAAATATTTTTAACAAAACCAACTCTACCAGTATTTTGGGGAGTAGGCTTTAAAATGATAGGAAATTAAATTTAAACTTTAATTCCTTAACCCTTTCACTCATGCATGTGCCATTTTACACCTTTGTGAAGCAATTACAATTATCAGTCTTATTCTTAGTAGAATCTGCACTACTTAGAGTTTATTTCTTGACTGGTTTAATCATGGATTAAATGATGAAACAAACATGAATTAGAAATATTTCAAACTGTTTAATGAAAATTGAAAAAGGGAAAAATTCTAAATCATATACAAGTAATATGAAAGAATTTGCGCAGGGCGACGGAAAGTGCTTGGCTTTGGCTCAAAGTACTAGCAAATTAAAACCGTGCTTTGAAAGACACATTAACGAACAATTCATTTTTAGTAAAATTTATTATATTTTTTATTTAAACAACATCATTGTGTGTCAATTGTAAGTTATATTAAAATGGCAAACATTGCTTGGGGCCTCAGCTTGTCATCATGAATAGAGCTGCGGCCTCTGAGCTCCGCCGCATATATTCTAAGTGGTAACTGCTCAAATAAGTGGGTTCTACAATTTTAAATTAAAATTTTTGACAAAACGTTTGTTATTTTAAGAAGACGCTTATACTTTATCCATACATTAATAATGTTACGAGTTTGCTACCATTTTGCAAATTTTGGATTTATATTATGGCACTATACTTGTTGTAACTTCTTGACCATCTCCTGCGCTTATAGATCGTGTCGTAATTTATGTTCAAAAACACGTTACACTAGACTATCGTTTTGTACAAATGTTATAATTTTTTTAATTATAAAATGTTTCTGGTGATAAACTTTTTAGGTCCCACCTGTCTCTCAGCAAAGAGGACTTTGTAAAGTTTAGCGCCCAGTTGGTCGGCGGTCCAAACTGCTATCGAAACGGCATCCGTGGAATTAGTCGGAATTGTCTGCCACCCGCCTGTAATATAAATATAAAAATAAGACAAAAAAAGAGATTTTAAATTATACTTACTACACATACCAACGATCGATTGTTTTAGTAATTTTTAATAACTTCATCTACTTTCATTACACAAAATGTCTTGAAAAAAGAGGGATGGGGAGGGATAAATAATAAAATACCGTTTACCAAGAAGTAGACATGCTCACTGATGGCTTGCACAGTAACAGATCATACGTAATTTAAGAAATTTCCACCGACTTCATGCATCTGAACACTTAAAAGAGCAGATACATTTTCTAGATTCTAAGCTTGAGCTGACTTGTCTAGATCTATTCTATCTGACTATGCCTGATCGATTGTCCTTAACGAGCTGACAGTAAATTAAATTTTACACTTTTCTTCTGACACTCTCAAGCATGCCTTACCTGCAAACAAATAAAGTAACGTACAGACTCTTTTTGGCGCGCACGAAGCCTGTTGAATAAAAATCAACACCACAAATAACACGAATATTTTTACAACAGCCATCCTTCTCGCTGTAGTAGCTCGTTACTTCCAAAGGGTATATTGTACAATTTATAATATACGTAGGCACTATGAAGTTAGACGGAAGTCATTTTCCTGTCTTTTTCTATGAAGATCCCCTTAAATGAAGTGGACAGAAGTTAATATCCTGTTACTGAACTTATCTGATTGATTTCGTAAAGATTAACAATTATGTCAGTTAGGCCGAATAACCACTCGGATCTCCTCGGCTATTTCTACGAAAATATGGACCCCGGAAATAGTGGAGTAATAACGAGTGGCCGTCTAACATCTCCATCCTACATTGTGGTCACATCTTTACTTTTTACCTGGTCAAATCTTACTCAAGCATGTTAAGTTTTACTTAAAGGCATTGGAAATGGCCTTCTTTAGAGTCGCCAACCAGTTCCAACTCCCCATTCCGCTTCCGCTTCCCCTTCCCCCTCCCCCCCCCCCGAAAAAAAAAAGAACAGTAAAAAAAAAGAATATTACACCGTGCTGTGATATCACAGCTAAACACTTAATTTCTATATTGTACACAGATATGTTGTAGGAGAGGTATTAAACCATTATTCACCCACGATGCACATGTCAGTAACACTCTAATCCCTACCCCTTTCCTGATATCACTGCAGCCTGAGGGTCGGTCCAGCCGGATAGATCCACTCTCACTTCCGTCCCCCAACCCATTTACCTCCCACAAGGGCCATATGCCAAGTTCCAGTGCCATTTATTGATAATATTAATCATTTCTTGCTTGCCACTCTTGATGCCCTTTCTTTTATCAAATACATTATGTTCAGATTCTAGTAAGATGTTAATCCTGTTTGATTAGTTATTACGATGCATACACTCCAACTTATTGGCCGACGTCTATTTTCAAAACAGTCAATGTATCCGACAAACTAAACAAGACATTTATATATATATATATTTTAGATGTCTTTGTACAAAAAAAAAGACGAAACCAGTACACGCATATTTCTGATATACCATAAATGCAATACAGATGCATATACAGAAACAGTTCGAATAGAAATTTAAGTTAAAAAATAATGTCGAAAAAAATATTCAAATACAGTACACACAAAAATACAAATACGATAAACGTTCAATGCAAAATATAATAATGATGGTGATGATGATGATGATGATAATAATAATAATAATAATAATAATGATAATAATACAAATAGAGTTCGACTGCATTAAAAAAATGAAAAGAACAATCCAAATAACCAACGGTACAAAACAACACCATGTTAATATTTTTCAATTTCATTTACAATAAAAAACAAACAAAAAACAAATAAAAACAGCAAAAACAAACCAAACCAAAAGCAGGTGCTTCCATTACGTTGCATTATATGCATTACCGTTAATTGCACATTCTGCTATTCCGGTTAAGTGCATAGACGCTTTAAATGTTTAAACGGCATGGCTTTGTTTTTGTTCTTAGTTGAATATTCCTGGCCATATGAATAAGATGTCAGTCTACTTACAATGTACGCTTGTTAGGAGCCTCTTGCTTTGGAATATATTATTAAATACGTCTCTCAGGTATTGTACCATAGATTTATTTGACCTGTTACGGCCGCATACAGAATGTTCTATGTCACGTAATATTAATTTGTAGACGGTCTGGTATGTTCTGAAATCAATTTAGTGATACAATTGGTACCTTCTCGCATATTCTTAGCTTTTATAAATGGGGTTATTTTTTGTTTTGTTGTTGTTGTTTTTTGTTGTTTTATTTGTTTTTGTTGTTTTGTTTCTTTCTTTGTTATTTTTTTTTGGTGGGGATGGGTCTTGTTTTATTGTTGTTGTTTTTTTTTGTTTAATTATGTTTGTTTGTTTTACGCGAGACCTGAGTGAGACCTCTCCAGACCTTCAAGGCTTAAAGACCATCAGTAAATACAAGTGTTTTAAAATATGTTCACCAGTGTAGGAATATTTAAACATTAAAATTACAACTAGTGTATTTATATTTATTGTGATTATTTTGTCATCTTTGGACATTATTGTGGATTTTTTGGGGAATTTGATTTTTTTTTCAAATAAGCAGAAAATTGCAATCCAAGATGGCTGCCAAGATAAGGGATCTTCACAATCGGAACTCCTCGGGTAATTCTGTCCTCGGGACAATCATCCCTCGGATGTATCTGGTGCAATAATACTTAGTAAAATCACGATTGTTTTGTTCGCCGGAAGTCGGAAGAAGAATATGCCTAAGTAGTTTGCACAAAACATAAACACTGCCATCGTTTGACAGCTGCGTGTCTGCTGCGCTGGGTAAATTAAAATCGGACGATTTAAATTTGAAGCCGCCACAAATTGAAGTTTTACTGGCATCATACTGTAATGAGCTGTCACCCGAGCTGCCATCTTTGTTTTGACGTCTGTCTCAAAAGAAGTCCCATTTAGATAAATGGCCGAGGTGATCCGACTACCTACATACATCCAATCTCCTCACAGCGATTACGTCACGCGTTGCTACTTAAATCTCTGCCCCCAGCAAGGAGCAAGGATCACGTGACGATAGTGTATCACGTGAAGTAAACATGGCGGCCTCCGTAAACACGCCACGAAAGAAAGTGTGTCAAAATTGTTTTTTATGTAACGAGAAAAAGCGGCATTTTAATGTAGCTGATTACAATGACGGGATTTTAATAAATAAAATTAGTTGTATTCTGTACAGTACGGTGAAATATGACTTTTATATTTTCATACAAACTCCCGCAGTGATTACTTCCCTTGACAGTACATTATATTATTATTTAAGTAGCATGACGTAATCGCTGTGAGGAGATTGAATTTCATATTTTTTCATATTTTAAGTTACTTTTTATTTTTAATATGATAAATTATTATTTTTAAAGGAAAGATACTATATTTTGAGGAGATAAGTCCAGAAAAAAACAACAACTAACAAACAAACTTTCCGCCTGTATTTGGGCGAATGACTTGCTGGTGGCAGTGATATAATGTACTGTCAAGGGAAGTAATCACTGCGGGGAGTTTGACATACATCCGAGCAATCGGGACCCCTCGGCGATTTCTTCGGAAATATACCGAAAGTTACGGAAATGGCCGAGCTGTTACGATTGACATCCGAGAGCAATCGGAACACCTCGGATAATTCACGAATCATCTCTCGGATGTATGTAGGTAGTCGGATCACCTCGGCCATTTCACTAAATGGGACTTATTTATATATATATAAATCTTTATTTGTTTATTAGTACTATGTTGGCTAAAGACTTTCTGCAGTGATGACCAGCAATTAGCAGGTCTGGTCTCAGAAGGTCGGGGCCTGGCTCAGTGGGATACCACATTCATTTCGAGATGCCTTAAGGCTAATTGCTGGTCATCACTGCAGGAAGTCTTTAGCCAACATAGTACTAATCTGTCACAGTAAAACCTCTGATGGGTTAATGCAAAACTAAATTACCTGCTAGTATGGATGTGAGACAGTAGGCTAGTTTTACACAAAGCCACAAACATTACTGTTAGTGACAATGTGGGTTGTTTACTATATGATCTCTTACAAATTATTTATTGCATTAATTACTAGGTGTCAGGCGCGTTTCTGCCATTACGCACTTTACGCACGTGCGTAACCTCCATTCGAAACATCGTAAAATCTGGAAGTACCAAAAACACTAAGAAAGTCGATGCCTAACCAGGGTTAGAAATGACATATTTTATTACCGTAGTTTCTATGTTATAAAATCTTATTACCATTCCAATCAAGTCGTTCAAAGGTTTAAAATTATAAAACTTATGCACGTCAGGATTTTAGTCGTATATATTTTGCGTTTAGTTCCTCGCATGTCCACATTTCGCCTGTTATTCATTAGAAAAGAACCGAATGTATTCAAAAGTATTACTACAAAGGTTATTTCCCTTGTAATTGTGCGTAACTTCAAAAACGGCCCAGACACGCGCCTGCTAGGTGTCAATTTTGTAACTGCAAGATTATGCATTTATTTCATAGCAAAATATTTGATTTTGAAAATACATGAGAGATACAAGTTTTAGTATTCAAAATGACTTAAAATGAGTATGAAGGACATTATTCTGACAATGAATGACTTTTTAAATTGCTTTTGTTAGAAACCTTTCGTTACATTTTACAAATCAAAATAAAATATAACTTAAAATATATATGAGAACTAAAAGAATGAAAGAAATAACAAAATGTATAAGAAATAACAAAATCAACCAACAAAGTAAGAAAGAAAACAAAGATTTATATATATATATATATATGATTGCGTAATTAGAATATTTACAACTGTTTCCTTTACAAACTGTGAATGACTATGTTCAAACTCCAGATATAGCATTCATACACTTGGATCTTGAACAATACCTGTGTGACAGACACATCGTTACAGACTGTGGCAGCCTGGCTTATCAGAAAACAGATGCCCTCACATGCTGGGTGGGGCAATAAGGGGGGGGGGGGGGGGGGGGGGGGGGGGGCGGGTCACTTATATAAGGGTTTTGAGATGCCTTTAAGTATCATTGTGCCAGGTACATCCGAGGGATGAGTGTCCCGAGGACGGAATTACCCGAGGAGTTCCGATTGATCCGAGAGATGATTCGTGAATTATCCGAGGTGTTCCGATCGGGGTACATTGATGAAATGGAAATTGTCTCCCTTGTTAGATAATATCCGAGGTATTCCAAACTGTAGGTAGGTCCTTTTAATTGAAGTTCTTAGACTTTATCGCCTGTTCTTTTGTAGACATTGCAATAACAAACAGTGAAATTTCTTACTTCTGCATAAAACTAAGCTTAAAATCCATTTACATACTTATAGAGGTCTGTTATTAAAAAAAGAAAATGGAAGTGCTTGTTGATGGTTGGTAACCTGCGTATCACAAGAAAGGCAGATAAGTCATCATTCACTCCAAACAGCACAAGGATAAGAACTGAGTAAAACAAATGAAAGGACCTACTTGCATTGCGTGATTATTCAGGGGAGACTATTAACTAATTTCTCTCATTGGGATCTTCACTGATGTGGAAACTATCTTATCAGTGAAGATCCCTTATCTTGGCAGCCATCTTTGGTGGCAACTTCATGTGATTTTCAGATGAATTGTAGAGAAGCGTAATTTTTATTTTCTTGTCATTTCTTCATTTGTGGTCCAAAAATAAAAGCTATGTGCACCATTGAAAAGCTCTTGAAATTCATATTTTTAGAATGCAATATTTTTTAAATTGATGAATGCACAAAGAATTAATACATAGAAATAAACAAAATTATTGGCTCATCCCTAAACAAAATGAACATTGTAACCTTTTGGGTTGTATTTTTTTTAATCTTTTAAACTTTCAAAATATAGTTTTGAGGTTTAAAATACTTCATAAAAGCTGTTAAATTTGAAATAAAATTCATTAAAATAGACAGTGGTGAGTTTAATACAGCACATATTTCCAGACTTCGGCCTGCATTAGCTTCTGCCTTCAAAGATGGCTATCTTAAACTGTCTAATCAGTGCCTATGACATCACATGGAAACTATCTATTGGTATTAATTTTGTTCCAAACAACACTCGCTGATTTTTTTTAAAAAAAAAATAGGCAGCGCAAAAGGCGAAGCTAATCGAAGAACAATCGAACAACCTTTATTATTTAGAGTCAACAGGATATACACAAGGATATATACAGCCTAAAGAAATACAAAGCTAATTAAATAAAATGCAGTTCTTCACACTTACAGGCATACAGACTTAATGATTTTCTACGATGAACTATAGCGCTTAATTACTCCAGACAACTTTTGCATTTCTGTAGTTTGTTGTTTCCAATAGCTCGGTAGGTCACTTAGTGTGTGTGTGTGTGTGTGTGTGCCACAAACTTTTGGATACCTTTGATAAGCCCACGCATTGATAAGCTCACATTGTGAGAAAATTTGTTTTAATTGATATGCGCTTTGTGGCATTGCATTCTTCTACTTTTACTTTTAATCTTTCCTTTAATCTTTCCTTACAGTACTGGATACTGGATACAATCGATTCACGTTCGACAAAATTTCTGCTTCGAGAAAATTCCTGTTTCAATATCTAGGCCGCAACACGGCTAAGCGGACGAGTATCGCGTACGATCGCGCATCATGTGACCCCGATCTAAGACATCTTCAGGCGGTTTTAATTTAACCTGTAATTCGGGAGTTGTGTCCCTTCGTTCCATTCAGCCCTGACCCTGCTACTTAGACCTGCTGTAAGCCAGGAAAACAGGGCACGTTTTTGCGTCGTGAGAAACAAACAAACGTAACACATGTCAGGCTAGTTGAACTTTATCCCAAGTAAGTCATCTAATCACTCAACGCGTGTTAGTATACTACAAACATAGTTGAAATGATGTAACAGAGGTTGGGTCGATATATTTACTAACCCCGCACCCGGGGTTCATTTCGATCCCGATTGGGTCCGTGCGTCGACTGTCAAACTGTTCACGCGTGATACTTTTGTCGATGGGTCAATGTTGTTGAAGTTGTACATCGTGTGTCTTTGTTGTTTGGTGTTCTCACAGTGTCAAACAGTTACGGGGATTTTATTTTGGTGGTGAGTTTGGTTTGCTTCATGGAATGTATACTATATACTTTAGTTAGTGTGGTAGTACTAGTACAGCGGTCTGAACTTAAAAGTTAAGTTAGACCAACAAACCGGATTAAGAAGGCTACTGTGATGTACAGGTATTTTGGCGTTATTTATTAGTCATGTGTTGAAATAAGGTAGCTATTGAAATGTACAACCTACACTGGTGTCTGGAAAAGTTTCACTTCGTCAAAAATTGTGCAATTGAAGCACTTAAGCTACCAAATTTGTCTTACCTTCTGAAATCTATTTAATAAACCATAGTTCACTGTGTGTTGTGATTATCATGATCATTTTTATTGGCTTAAGGTCCTACAGGTTTTATCCTTTCTTCTCATTTTTCAATCAGGGTGCTTGTGGCCAAGCAGTTAGAGTCGCAAACTCGTAACTTCTCAGCCCCTCACCACATGGGTTCAAGTCCCAGTGTCATGGACTGATGTTACTATGATATGATATGACAGGATATTACTTATTTATTTAAGATGGAAACATGTGCCCGGGTGGAAATATAAGCCCATATATACATGGGCTGATGTTTCTATCTGACCAATCTTTCTATCTCTACCATGTACATGTATATCTAGAATACTAATCGTTTACTTAGGATAGAAATGAGTGACTGTGTAGAAATTGAGGCCCCTCTATACCTGGTCAGATGTTTCTTTCAGGCCAGACTGTCTATCTCTGCCATATATACCCAGGACATTTTTCGATTACTTAATATGGAAACATGTGCATAGGTGAAAACCTCGGCCCCTTTATATACAGACTCATGTGTCCATCCAAATTTTGCACATGCACATTAGGGCATGTAAGAAATCTAAGCATGGTAGAAATATCAGTCCGTGACACAGGTTGGGGGCCAGAACTTCCATATGGCCTGTGGTGTGACTGATTCTACCTGGACATATGTCTGGGGTCTTCTCCTTAAATAACTAGCTGGACGAAGCCAATATGACCATAATCGTGTTAGTGCAATTTAATAAAAAAAAACAACTAAACAGTTAAAAAAAGAAAACAAGAACTCCTCAGTAGAAACAAATTTACCAAAGTTACACCAATGGAACCACAAGTTTTAGAAAAATGATATTGTATTAAAATATTATTATTAGCTCTTCTTTAATTCTTAGATCTAAAGATCTTTTAGGGAGCAAACTACTTCAAAGCAGCTGAGCTTTGCAATATTGTCAGTTCTATTGATTTGTGAATAACTATATACCCTAAAGATAGAATACCCATTTAATAATTTACCTTACTTGTTCATAGTATACCCTTGTGGGTTAGATCTGTTGGCATGGTCCATAATATCTGTAATCAATTTAGTTAATTATTTATGTAGACACTAAACAGGAGAGTTGTTGCAATAGGAATAGACTGGTCACAATTAAAAGACTTTGATTCATTTTATGTGTGCTTATTGCTTCCATCATTGTGATACAATCATGTGAATTTATGCAATAAAAAGCAGTATATTACACTTGAACATTGGACAAACTACTGAAATTGTAGCACTAGCCATTGTGTAGTTCGACTCTAGTCTGACTCAGGGGCATAACATATTCTGACGAGTCAGTAACCCCTTGACTTGTGGGAAAACACCTTTACGGTCGTGTATGTTTTATGTTAATTGGCTGCAGTGGGTGCAGGGTTGTTGTTTTATGAAAAAGGGGACAGGGCCTGGGGCCTTGAGAAGGGGAAAAATTTGCAGCATTTAGGTAAAAAAAGGGGGAAAATATCACAAGGCCATCTCTCTATTTTCTTGTTTTTGAATTCCTCCTAGATAATAATAGTCTAGTTCACTTAAGCTATCACTGCATTCACTAATCCACATCAGTGCATCTAATTTCCACATTTTGGCAATGAAATATTGGATTTTATCGGAGGGAAATTTTCATTTTTAGGGGGAAAAAAAATTGAAAAACTTGGCTTATTTTCTAAGAGGC
Organism: Sinonovacula constricta; assembly: GCA_007844125.1. NCBI lineage: Eukaryota > Metazoa > Mollusca > Bivalvia > Cardiida > Solecurtidae > Sinonovacula > Sinonovacula constricta. The sequence goes on from CM017557.1 coordinate 50,041,443, forward strand.
GGGGGCCTGTGTATGGCCTCTTCTATATCAGGTAAAAAATGGGGAAGGGGTGGGGGTGAATGGTGTTTTCAGCAATTAAAGGGTTCAAATCAATATATGTGGTAAACAACAACAAAGGATCACAGGGCCAGCTTAAAGTGTTGCTGGTAGCACAAGCAAGCAGTCTAGGGGGCTCCATCTGCCAATAACTTTGTCTAGATAAAGAGAGCTTTTGCCGATGGCTTGCCATCTTGTAAGTGACAGAAGTGTTACTTATTATGACACAGCTGCTGCTATTGCTGATTCTGATGAAATATGTGATAACCTAATTGTTTGTAGGCCCTGTGTATCATTCCTTATTCATTACCTCAACATCTGCTATGGTTTATTTATTCTCATCATTCTTATCATCTGATCTTGTTCAGGAAAAACTATTTAAACTTACTATGTTAATAGTATTTTTCACCTCAAAAGAAATAACAATTGCTTAATATCCTGTATGTTACAACTTTCATAGTATTTTCCTCATCTAGAGAAATAACAATTGCTTAATATCCTGCATTGTACAACTTTCAAAGCATTTTCCTCATCGAAAGAAATAACAAATGCTTGATATCCTGTATTGTACAACTTTCATAGTATTTTCCTGCTCAAAAGAAGACAATTGCTTAATATCCTGTATTGTACAACCTTCATAGTATTTTCCAGCTCAAAAGAAAAGACAATTGCTTAATAACCTGTATGTTACAACTTTCATAGTATTTTCCTCATCTAAAGAAATAACAATTGCTTAATATCCTGTATGTTACAACTTTTATTGTATTTTCCACCTTGAAATAAATAGCATGTCTTAAAATAACATTTGCTTAATATCCTGCATATTTCTGCTTTCAAACCTGTTTTGATCCTGTATTTAACAGTCCTGACTCAGGGATATTTTTAAGAAAATCGACTGAGTATGGTGATGCATTTGGTAGGGGGTCTGCTTCATGTTGGATATGAAGTCCCAAGTTTGACTCCATAGCCATGAAAAAGTCATACAAAGTGGTAGGTGTACAGCTACATAACAAATGCTCACGTATCAGGGTCGTTCCATTTTACCGATCAGCCAGATATTCGATGCTTTCTATATCAGTGAGGGCAGTACTATCTCTGTTCCATTTGAACATGGTACATGTATATCCAACAAACTGACATATTACTGGTTAGATTCACAGATGTAGTGCTACTCCAGTTATATTTCAGGTCTATCAAATAATAGGAGATTTGATTTGATTTTGATATTGAAATACATTGCAGCAACCATTTATGATCATTATAGCAAGTCCAGCTTTTGGTGGAGGAAGACCCCAGGCACATGTCTGGGTAAAACCACTGGCGCATGGCAAGTCGAGTTGCTGTCTTCTAACTCCTCTGACATCTTAGCCTCTCACCACGCTGGTTTGAGTCCCATTCATGGCAAAGGACTTGATGTTGAAAGGATTCCCAGCTGACCTGTGGTGTGCCGGTGGTTCTACCCAGAAATTTGTTTGGAACCTTCCTCCATGAAAATAGCTGGACGTCGCTATAATGATAAAAATTGGTCACTGTGAACCAAAACAAAACAAAAGCTAGTGTTATAGACCCAAATTGTAAGAGGAATATGCTTGTGGCCAATATGAGAGTCAAATCGGGAACAGTCTAATCAGAAACCAATTATTGTATCCACTCTGCCAGTTTTGGACAATGGAATTGGTATACCTCTTGCAACCTTACTAAGGTTCAAGCAAATATAAGGTAGTCCCACAACTGGTCAACCTGGTGTCAGGATAATGTGACTGGGTGTAATATGTCAGGTGTTCTCAACAAGCTATACATGGTAAGAGCAGCACTATATGTGCATGTGGACACCGTCACCAGATACTTGATATTGTTGGTGGCAGGAACCATAAAGGCAACCATAAACCAACAAAACACAGCGAATTTCCACACTATCCACATGCTAGAGACTGGGCTTCTCTGTTCTTGTGCAAAGGTGTTCCTTCATAAATCTAAACTGTTTGGAATCCTGTATTACAAACACTTTAACATCTAGTAATATAAATATACTAAAGCCTATAAACTTAAATATTTAAAGCATGCCTATTACAGCGGTAGCCAATGGGTCTATTCTTTGCCAAAAAACATGTTTTTATGGGGTTTGTCACACAACTTTCACTGGGAATAAATGTTGTGCAAAACACTATGAAGGATCTACCTCAGAATTTCAGCTTTTGTCACTCTAAACAACTTGCAAGTGACACTGCCCAAGATCAACTATACTTTGCTACAAAAAGTATAAGTCAATCTCTTCTCACAATTTTGAGATTTGACTATGGCGGTAATTGGATCATAGCCAGTAGTAATATTATTGCTCAGGGCAATTTTAGGTGCAAAATGGTGAAAATTGCCCTGTTAAATCCAGTCAAACCCCACCACTGTTGCTTGGTTAAGTATAAACACTATGTGAAGGATATCTAGACTTGATGATAAAATAAACTGAATTGTGTATATAATTTTCATTGTGCGCAGGGATAGTATACTGTGTAACAGTGTCAGTGTTTATGTCCCTGTGCACACTAGGAAACAAGTGTGGCTTTTGGTACTTGCACTGATTTTTGCAAAAAAAGAAAAGGTATAAAGAGATAGAGGTATGTATATTTGTAAATGACATTTTGAACTATTAAATGAAGCTGACAAGTTTGTGCATAACTTATAAAAACTTGTGCTTTAATCTTAATATTGATCATTCTTATGCACATAAAGTTGTTCAATCATTTTGTTTCGTATGTGTGTGTGTGTGTTTGTGTGTGTGTGCGCACACACGTGTGTGCGCATGTGTGTGTGCATGTGTGTGTGAAGTGATAAAGGACCTCGTCAAGGCAGAAGCACCGTTGCATGACAGGTCAACCAAAGACCTCCCTTCATGAAAATTCTCACTCTTACTTATGCATGGGGTAAAAGGCTGAGGAGTTCTGATTAAAATTGTCATAAAATTTGTGCTTAGCCATTTTTTATTGCACATGTTAAACTTCTTTATTATAAGGATTTAAATTTCAGATCCATATTAGCAGAAAAAAACCCAACTTCAGTTGAGAAGGTTTTCTAGATAGGTTGTAGTGCTGTTGTGGTTTGGCTAAAGTTTAATGGTTTGCCTTTATTAGAATGTCATTGCAATGTAATATCATTTAATGTCTTCAGCTTTTAGTTCAACCTCTGGTTATTAAAAATACTCAAATTATACTTGTATAATACATACATGTGAACTTTTTTGAGGCCAAAGTGGGAGATTTTTACTTGCAAAGTGGGAGGTTTGCTATTTTCATATAAACAAAGATGGAAGTTATCTGTTTCCACGTAGGGAGATTTCTGAAACTGTGTAAAACACCCCTCATTTTCCAATGATTTTGAACCTTAAAAGAGGGAGTCTCTCTCCAAAAGTAAGAGAGTTCACATGTATGATAATAATTACATTGATAATTTAAAGGCTGATTAAAAGACCATGTGTTGTGTTACTAGATATACAACTTATATGTCAGTATCAATAAATTTTTATTAAAGGCTGTATTGTTCTATATCTTTACAGCAGATTTTTTGAGAGAGCCCAGAATACAGCAGCAACCATGTTTGAGGTGACAACAGTGGTCCTCTTGTCGCTGATTGGTCTGTTCATACGACTGTTCCATCTGGCCAGTAGTCCAGAGAAACCCAGACTTTTTTACAAGGACCCATGTTCACCATTTGTACAAAACCTCATTGCAGCATGCCCAACACTCACTTCAGTGTAAGTATAGTATAATTTTTATCATATTTTTGTTTCTATAAAAAAATCAAAGGACTCAATTCGGGACATAGTGCCAATAAGTGGCACCTGCCATGTAAAAAATACTGGACTATAGGCATGGTAGATCTAATTATGTACCTCAAGTCAATTGAAAGCCTACTCTGACTGCCTAGCCTCTCAACGCATGGGTTCGTGTCGTGTTTGGGGTGAAGGACTTAATGTGAGAAGGTCTTCCAGCTGACTTGTGGTGTGCCGGTGGTTCTACCCAGACATGTGTCTGGGGTCTTTCTCCATCAGAAAGCTGGACATTGCCATAATGATCATAAATGGTTGCTGCATTGTATTTCAAAAAACAAAACAAAGACATCAATTGAAAAACCTCCTGCAACTATGAAAGGTTTTACACTAACATGGCACCCAAACCCACACCAGGAGAGGTTGAGGGGTTAAACGTTAACTACCATATTCTAAATATATTGACAATTGATGATCCCTGTAATTATTGGATTCTTGGGTAAGCCTATAAAAAATGGATGCCACTATATCAGTGTACTGAAAATGAAAACCCAGTTAGAGTTAATGTTTATTTCATATCATTTTCAATAGAATTATTCATCAAATTCTAGAATATATTTGAAATAAACATCAAGCAACATTGCAGATGAAATGAATCAAACACCAATGTTGATGAAGTAAACAATATACACCAGTGTAATGAAATGAACGCTAACCACCAGTGTAAATGAAATACACACCAAACACTAGTACAAATGAAATAAACATAAAACACCAGTGTAAATTCAAACAACATCAAACACCAGTGTAAATTCAAACAACATCAAACACCATTGTAAATGAACTAAGCATCAAACACAAGTGGAATGGGGAAAAATCAAATACCACAGTAATGATTAACACTATACATCATTTTTAATAAAATGAACATCAAACCCAAGCTTAGATGTCAGACTTTGTTGGTTCAATGGTTTCACCCTTCTTATACCATCTTCGGCAGGTTAATATGTAGGGTTATAAGGCTAGCATACATGTGAACTCTCCTGCTTTTGGAGGTTCATAATTATCTGAAATTGAGGGGTGTTTTACACATTTACTTGGAAACAGATAATCTTCTTCCTTGTTAATGTGAAATTAACAAATCTCCAATTTTGTAAATCTCCCACTTTGGCCTCAAAAAAATTTCACATGTATGAGCTAACTGTGTTCTTTGGTGAATCTATAACAAAAGCAGTGTTGTTAAAATTATTTTAAATAGGTTGATTTCTTTCTAATAAATTGGTCTTGTCGTTTGTTGGGGGTATTTTTTATTATATTTTGTGGACAACAGAATCTATTTATATAATAGTCCAAAACCACTTGGTAAGCTTTTGAAAAACTGTCATAGAACATATTTATAATAAAAAATAATCCTACAATTTAAACAAACAACAATACAAGTCCTCAAAATATTTCTACAAACATGCTGATATTGAGTCAATAAAAAGAAATTAGTCGGTCAATTGTTTTGCTGACATTTTATATGCATGTTTCCAACAGCAGGTTTCTAGCAGCGGATGTCTTAAACTTGGCCCAAAGTAATGACACAGATAAGGTTTTAAGGGCTCTTGAAAGGATTTTCTGGTGTTATCTTTTTGAATGTACACAAATATGATGTGGTAGAAAAAAAGTAATATACACAGTGGTAAAAATGTCAAATTTGCTGACAAATTTAAACATCTCATGTAGACATTGCTATATAGATAGATGTAAACAACTTGCTATATACATGTCAAGTAAACAATATGCTTTATACATATACAGTAAACAACATGCTTTAAACATATACAGTAAACAACTTGGCTATATACATGTACAATAAACAACTTGGTTATATACATGTACAGTAAACAGCTATGTTAACTATAATAATGATGCAAAATATAGCAAAAATGTCAAATTATGATACATCATTAATGTTCCAACATATGTTTAGATTTACCATTGTTAGTAGTTTTTTAAACTGTAAACAGACTGCATAAATAAAAAAAATAATGTGTTCATTTCCAGTCACCATTGTGTTGCAGTTTTAGTTTCTAACCTCACTGACAAAAACAAAGGCACAGTCATGATACAATATATTGCAGGCAGCCATTTATAATTGTTATCATGTTTACCATCCCACAACTTTTTGTTTGTAACCCAGTCTCCACTTATCATCTATGTTGTGTGGGTGGGGAGGGAGGCAGCTATAATTTTCATAATCGTAATCATAATCAGGTTACACATTATTCATCACATCCTAGATAGATAAACTGGTGAAATTATTACTGTAAGTCGTGATACATGTGTTTATCATGTGTTTATCATGTGTTTATCATGTGTTAATCATGTGTTAGTCATTCATATGGGTAGTGTGTGGTGAATGTACTGATAGCTTTGTTCAAACAGAGAAGGAATGTCCAAAGTTTGTCTGTACTTCCAACACCCCAATGTCATTTTAACCTTTTATTTTATACATATTTTTATCAGCTTTACATAATACGATTCATTGTAAGATTGTTAGTGGGGCGCCCATGGCCGAGTGGTTAGAGACCGGCTGCAATAGCTCAGTTGGTAGAGCATAAATTTAAGGATCTGGAGGTCGCAGGTTCAAACCCTGGCCGGGTCAAAGCAAAGACTTTAAAGTAGGTAGTAGTGGCTTCCCTTCTAACGCTCAGGGCTAAGGGGACAGCATTATGCCTGACTCATCAGTATCAGTGTAATGGACTGGCCACTTTGGAGGTGAACATTTTAAATTTTAAGGAGGTGAACTTTTTTTTGTTCAATCTTTCAGGAATTTATTTTTGATGGAGTTAAAGACCCATTCCAAAAAGGGTACTCAGTCAAGCTGTTTAAATAAAAAAATCTAAGTATCTAAGTCTTTATCAAGAATTATTCTAGCTTCACATTTTGAAACTTCATTCTTTAGTTGGCCTGAAAAATTTCCTTAAATTGTACAGCAATCTTGTGAATAAGGAAATACATAGGCATTTAGAAACATTTTCCTTAAATTGATTTTGAGCATTTGTAATTCTGACCAGAAGAAATGATGATGAATTGCACTCCATTGTGTGTTTTTTCAAACTTTGATATACCTTGTCAAAAGAAAGTTTTTTATTGAATGTGTATCCTAACTATTGCTTCTGCATAATAATGGAATCACTATCATTTCAAAATTTATTATTATGACTTAATTTTTGTACATTACCTTTGCTTTTTTTGTGCATTGAGGGTCATAGCATTTTTCTTACAACATTTCTGAATTTCAAGTATATCACTTTGAATTTCTTGTTTTTAATGTTTTTATTTTTTATTTCATTTTTTTAAATACATCACAGCAACCATTGATGATCATTAAATCAATGTCAGGCTATGTTGGTGGAGGAAGACCCCAGACAAATGTCTGGGTAGAACCACTGGCACACTACAAGTCAGCTGGAAGACCTTCCAACATTAAATCATTTGTACTTGTTTTCATGTTCCGCAAGCTGTCAGTATAGTATCAGCAGTGACCATATCAACTTGTGATGAAACAATCAATGTTTGAACCCTGCATATGTTTGTTTGTTTGGTTTTTCATCCCACATACAGTATTTTAGTTATCTGGAGGTGGTGTCCACTTGAAGTAGATATAGAGGTGCCTTCAATGGGTATAGCATGCCGTGAATACCTCGCATGATGCCACACCTAGTGACATTATCCTGACACTGGGCCAACCAGTCGTGGAATTATCCTTATATTTGCTTGAGAGTTAGCAAGAGAGCTATACCACTACCATTTGGAACAACTATGGTATGTTGTGGCCTGGGATCGAACCTGGGGCCTTCTGTACCTGGAGCCAATGCTCTACCGATTGCGCTACCAGGGAACCGTGCATATGTATAGTATGTATTACTGTATGTACATAGGGGTGTTACACAAAGCAAAAACCATGTGATTTGTAGAGCTGTAATGATCTAACACAATGCACTGAAACCGTGATACACAGCTACAAAATGATGCATCGTATGATGTTGGCCAGATTCGATTCAGTTCAGTATTTAGACCAATTCATGGCTATTTTCATTTTTAGACATTTAATCATGTCAGAATTAAACATTATTGTCTAGTCATAATAATTACTGTATCTTCTGATAATTTTATATTTCCACTACTCATCAAATATTAAAAATACTTTACCAGGTTGTTGCTGTTGTTTGTTAATTTTTTAATGTTTTTCTTAGATGTTTGTTGTTTTAATAAAAATACATACATGTGAACCCTCCCACTTGTGGAGGGAGACTCCCGCTTTTCAGGTTCAAAATTATTTGAAATTGAAGGGTGTTTTACACATTTTCAGAGTCTCTCTACTTGGAAACAGATAACTTCCTTAATTGTTTAAAATATCAAATCTCCCACTTTGCAAGTGAAAATCTCCCACTTTGGCCACAGAGAAAGTTCACTTGTATGAAAATAGTTAGTTTTTTTGTGGTTTTACTTGTTAACTTATAAACAATAATACTTTTTATTTTATCAGTCTGAAAAGTTACACACCAAACAGTAAACAGCCAATCTTAAGCATCCCATTTTCTTATTTGTATCATACCGTAAGATATCTTATCGAGATGCAAACTGACAATGCATACCTTATTGTAGAGGGGGCCTATTTTTACAGCTCTAATGATCTGGTTGGTTGATTTAACAAACAAACTATTCACTTACTAAGATCAGATTGTGTAACCCTTTAGCTTATGCTTATGTCATTTTATGCCTTTGTAAAGAAATCACAATTATTCTTTTTATCTTCAGCAACATCAACACAACTAAGGGTTTATTTGTAGACTAGTTTAATCAAGGTTATATTATTATTATTAAAAAATTTTTTTTAAAACTATTTCTTAGAAAATCAACAAATTCAAGTGAATTTTTAAAACCCTATACATTTACTATGAATGAAAAGGTTAATATCTACATGAATATACTTGTTGTACAAAAAGCAGGAAGGATGTACTGAAATGAGGATGTTATTGAATCATGAATTGATATGATGAAAATGCTGACCAAAGTATAAAAGTATCATTTATGTTGTCATTTATATATTGATAAGATTATGCTTGTGGTGTATCTTTAAAGATAAATGTTTGTTTAGTTTTAAAAATCTTTTTTTATTTCATGCTTTTGTGTGAAAGGGTGAGAAATACTAGTGAAAGAAAACCTATCATTTCATACTGCACTACAGTGAAATGATAGGTTTATCATCTTCACTCTGGGCCCACAGAGAGGTAGTTAGTAAATACTGGAAGCATCATGGCAAAAACAGCTAATTAAAAATAATGTTTATTGACAAAATAAGCATGAAATAATTTAAAAAAATGTTGATTTAGGTATATTATCATACTTTATTTCGCTTTTGGTAATAGAAAAATAATACATGTATTTTTACTGCTGCACCCCTCATGAAAATATATTTTTCTTTGACCAATCATGTAATAAAATGCAATCAAACACTGCAGTCGACAAATATCGGTTAAATCATTTATTTATAGACAAATTTTATGCATAATCATTTCTTGATTGGTTTGATTTTTGTTTACATTGCATCGAAACAGTAATGGCGTTATTGTTATGTCCAACATAGTGTTCTTGATGGAGGAATACCCTAGAAAATGTCAAACTACTAGTACATCATATTTATGCTGGAAGTCATCCAAACATTAAGTTCTTGCCCTGAATTGGATTCGAACCCCAATCATGAGGGTCCAAAGTGTCTAAGAAATTAAAAGTCACCAACACTACCCATTCAGCAACAGGCTCCTTTGTACAGGGCTCCAGATTAGATTTTAGTGTAAACTCTGTAAGATAATAAAAATTGTGTAAAGGAATTTTTCTGGCTTTTTTTTTGTTATTTTTTGTTTTGTTGTTGTTGTGGTTTTTACTTTTTTTTTTTACAACTGGAATAAAAAGATAATTTTACCTTCATTTTCGAAACTGCTAAAATAGGGTTTACTGTATTAACATAGTGAAAAGAAATTGTTGTTGAGACTTTACTCTGGCTAAATACAGTAACCAATCAATCAAGGCAGTCTATTTTATTGTACTACCGATTAAGCCATTAAGATAACCTTCACCTGTCATTTTTTGTAAGAAAAAAGATAATCAGTTAGGTTACACACTAGTATTTAAAAATATTATGTGACTTGGATTTTTTTGGGCATATCTGTTAAATGTGGTATCTGACAGTTTGGACCAAAAATATTTTCATTACCCGGTATTTATCTTAGTAAACCATTGTTATATGAACAGATCTAGTAAAATGCTGTTTATTGATGTCCTACACCTGTCGGAAAAATGAACCATAATGCCACAATCATCAGTGCAAACGTGTTTTTTCTATCTGAGCCATGCTGCACAGTTAGCTATTTTTAAACTAAGAAAACCATGTCAGCCGCTGTGACGTCGATGTCTTTTTTAGCAGGAATCTCAATCATTCTTATTTACTGATATCTAAGATGTAGGCAAACTGTAAGGTACCACCTTTAAGTCAAGAAGTGAAATATTTTGAGTATTTTGTCTTTTTAAACAAGTGAAATATGCATATATGCCCCTTATTTAGAGCCCTGTGTGTATATAAAGACAATGGTGATAATGCCTGCAAATACCTCTTATTTTGCTTATATTATTATTGGTATTTTATTGGTAGGAAATATTGAGAATGTTGCATTTAGAGAATGTGGTTTTTAACCTAAAATTGTATTTAGATTACTTTCACCATTAACTCAATATTTTAATCGATATGTGAAGGAAATGAATTTGAAAAACTGTCAATAAAAGCCATCCCTAGTTCTACTAATTTCAAACCCTTCAGCTAAGTGACTTTATGGGTTGTAAATAAACATTAATGATTACACTTATCAGTGGTTTGAGTTGGATAAACTAACGGTAACCCTAGATGTGTCCAGTCCAGTAAAAAGTTCAATGGCCCAATTAGTGTAGGTCATTTTTTTAAATTTTTTTTTGCAATGACCTTGTCTTGTTTTTAAGGGTATGATTTATGTTTAGCAATACAGGAGTGCTAATGGTCAAGATGAATGTATTTTTTTTTATATGTAAAAATGTTTCTGGCTCTCTTGTTAAAAAAGGTTTTGTACCTCACTCTGTATATTCAGTTAATTGTAAAATATAACTTTCATTGAAATAAAATAATCTTAATGCTCCTAAAATGTAGTACATTTTGATTATTTTGATGAGTGATCATAATTGGGCATTTTTAGATATTTCAGAGTATTCTTCTTGATCTGAACCATCTCCAGATAACTGAAATACTGTTGTTGGGATGATAAAACCCAATAAACATACAATCTTCTTGATCTGAATTCTAAATTAAATACAACCTACAAGCACACACAGGTAGGGAATCTTGCCCACAAGGCCATACTACAATGAACTCTTATAACCCACAAGCCCACAGTGACAGACTCTAATAACACATAAGCCCATATAGTTAAGGACTCTTACAGCCACAAGCCCACACAGTTCGGGATTCTTACAACCCAAAAGCCCACACAGTTAGGGATTCTTACAACCCAAAAGCCCATACAGTGAAGGACTCTTACAGCCACAAGCCCACACAGTTCGGGATTCTTACAACCCAAAAGCCCACACAGTTAGGGATTCTTACAACCCAAAAGCCCATACAGTGAAGGATTCTTACAACCCAAAAGCCCACACAGTTAGAGATTCTTACAACCCAAAAGCCCACACAGTGAAGGATTCTTACAACCCAAAAGCCCACACAGTTAGGGATTCTTACAACCCAAAAGCCCACACAGTGACATACTCTTCTAACCTACAAGCCCACACAGTGACATACTCTTCTAACCTACAAGCCCACACAGTGACATACTCTTCTTACCCACAATGCCACACAGTGAGGGACACTTACAGCCCACAAGCCCACACAGTGAGGGACACTTACAACCCACAAGCCGACACAGTGAGGGACACTTACAACCTAGCCATTTGAGTCCCCTTTTTGGGGGTTTGTATGTCTGTTTACAGGCTTTGAATGTAAAAATTAACCAAGCATAATTTCAATGTGTATTCTTTGTTCCACTCATTCACCAAATGCAACTTTAAAATCTCTAAAAAATATTGCCAAAGCACTCATATATTATTTTTTGATTTCTTATTTTATTAAGAGAAAATGATACTAACTGACCTATTTGCCCACAGATACAAGCCAACTTTTTTCTGGGGCAAGAGTGGCCACTTGCAGACGGTGGTCCATGCCAAGATGGGACGTACCAATCCAAAATGGCCGTGCAGCAGACGTGTGCATATTAAAATGGCTGATGGTGCTACAATGAGTTATGATATATTTGAACCCTACAAGTCTGGACCCAAAAAGAAAGGTATCAGTTTGGTCACTTTTCTTGTTTGTTTTTTTGTTGAGAAAGTAAACAGTTGTTTTATCCTAATTTTAGATGCTGTTTGTCTTTCTTCATGATTATGTCACCATTTTTCAATTCGCAATTCCCAGTCAGATTTGATTCTATGGAAGTGAATGTATCTTATGTGAATTGGGTAAAGTCAGTTATATTTTCTGTCAAATATTGTTAAGCTCACATGTTAAGCTTTTTTTCTATGGTCATGAATGTTTGGCAATGCTTCTGTTTATCAGGTCATTTAACCAAGTACATGAGTATCTCCTGGGTATTCTTCTTTTTTTTGTTAAATAAATGATTTCACATGATCAAAATCTTTGCTATTGAAGTGCTTAACTCTAAAAATAGTTTATATATTAATAGTCAGTATTTCAATTTGAGTACAATTAAAACAAACTGGACTTGGTAGTGCAATCGGTAGGGCATCAGGTATGGGGTTCATACCCATGCCACGACATACCAAAATAGTATAGATGTGATGAGTTACTTAAAATTATATTTCAGACATTTTTCATCTATATTTTCTCTAGTGAAGTTTACGCTGGCCATCTGTCCTGGTATTGCCAACAGCAGCGAATGTATTTACATTCGGACATTCTCGTCATATGCCAAGAGCCATAGTTACCGTGTGGCCGTCCTCAACCATCTAGGGGCACTGAAGAGTGAACCACTTACATCCCCAAGGATATTTACATATGGTAACCATAGCAACTGTAGTTGTATATAAAACATAGCTTTATTGCTGTATGATACTTGTGTGCTTGAGATTTGACTGAAAATATTTGTATTAACAAATGAATAATATGTGCTGTTTTTCTGGGGTATAAATTTTGAAACTGTATGGCATATTTTCAGGTCTGTAATATATAGTAACCTCAGTAATGTTACGGTTTCATAATAGCGTTACGGTGTAAAGAGAGTTTGCACATTTTGACTGGATACATTGTATATAGAGGATCTGACATGAGTGTTCATTGAATACTGAAAATATTAAATAAGTTGGTTGAAACGATACAATAAGAGGCTCTTATGAATGTTGGATATTATTATCACATTACAAATAAAGCTGTCTTTGTAAAAATAGCTTTGAATAAAGTTATGTTGTGGGAATTTCAGTACAGGAAGCGACAACATATCAGAAAATGATGTCAATAAACATTTGCAGGTACAGCAGGAGGCTCCGGGTTCGAACCTGGACCACAACATACCAAAGTCATAAAAAATGGTAGTGGTATAGCTCCCTTGCTAATGCTCAAGCAAATATAAGGGTAGTTTCACAACTGGTTGGCCCGGTGTTAGGATAAAGTGACTGGGTGTGGTGTCATGCCATGTGTTCACAGCATGCTAAACACAGTGAAGGCAGTACTATATCTGCTTCAAGTGGACACCATCTCCAGATACTTAGTAATGAAATACTGTTGGTGGGTGATAAACCCAACAAACAAACAATCAAACCATAAATATTTGTGCCTTGATAACTTAATATTGGGTTATCAGTAATAACCAATGGGTGTTACTTAATGAATATACATCAAGTTATGGGATAATCCAAATTATCCTTTCAAGATTTATGATTAAGGGATAAACAGTTGTTTGTTATCTACAACCTTTAACTTTTTAGTCCTTCATGGATGACTGCATCATCTCCCTGTCATGGCATGTTAAGTATAAAACGATCAGAACTAGGCTAAAATATGTATTTATCCTTAAATATCTATATTCATTGCAGCAAGCTGTTGGAGCAAGATCAGCACTTATTTTGCCATACTTCAGCAATACTTAGTTTTAGACTCACCTTTGCATGTAAATTTATAACTAAAGTAAGAATTAGTTGGAAAATAAGGAACAAAAGCAGGTCTAGGTTTATTAAATGGAAGGGAGGATTTAGTCACTTGTCTGCAGACTTGCAACAAGAGGTGACAATTAAATTTGTGACTGAAAGATCAAACAGGCACCATGTATGTGGTGATTTTACAATGCTTATATTGACTTGAGAGTAAGTAGAGAGTGAGTATACCAGAAATTTATTTTCCCACTATATTTGCCCACAAACTAGGGGTGTGCACAATATACCAGAAATTTATTTTCCCACTATATTTGCCCACAAACTAGAGGTGTGCACAATATACCAGAAATTGATTTTCCCACTATATTTGCCCACAAACTAGGGGTGCGCACAATATACCAGAAATTGATTTTCCCACTATATTTGCCCACAAACTAGGGGTGTGCACAATATACCAGAAATTGATTTTCCCACTATATTTGCCCACAAACTAGGGGTGCGCACAATATACCAGAAATTGATTTTCCCACTATATTTGCCCACAAACTAGGGGTGCGCACAATATACCAAAAATTTATTTTCCCACTATATTTGCCCACAAACTAGGGGTGCGCACAATATACCAGAAATTGATTTTCCCACTATATTTGCCCACAAACTAGGGGTGTGCACAATATTCTGAAAATTAATTTTACCACTATTTTTGCCCCAAAACTAGGGTTGCACACAATGTACCAGAAATTGATTTTTCAACTAGGTTTTCCTCCAAATATGTGGTGTTCACAATATTCCAGAAATTTATTTTCCCACTATTTTTTCCCTCAAACTGCACAATATACTAGAAATTAATTTTACCACAATCGTTGTCCCCAAACTAGGGGTGTGCACATTAATTTTACCACTATTTTTGCCCCAAAACTAGGGTTGTGCACATTATACTAGAAATTAATGTTACCACTATTTTTGCCCTCAAACTAGGGGTGTTAAAATATACTAAAAATTTATTTTACCATTGTTTTTGCCCCCAAACTAGGGATGTACATAGTATTCCGGAAATTGATTTTCCACTATTTTTATGGGTTATCAACAGAAATAGAGTGGTTATAGATTAAACAGCTGTCAAATAAGCAGTCATACTCTGTCTGCACCCGGTAGAGTCATCTGAGTGGCATAACATGTCAACTGTCTTTTGATGCAGTGATAGCTTGGGTCAGAATATAGTTTGGGGGCTTATTTTTGTGGCAGGTTTTGTAAAGGGTCACTGGCCGGATGATAAGGACATTGGACAGCTAGGCTTCTGGTTAGGTACTTATGCCTGCCTTAGGCAGAACCAGGACTTGGTAGTTATTCAACGAACAGCAATATTAATTTACTTGTAACTGTCTGTTGTCAGTCAATAAGCAAGACAGTTACAAGTAAATTAATATTGCTGTTCGTTGAATAACTATCTAAGTCCTGGTTCTGCCTAAGAAAGGATTAAATATTTTCGGGAGCTCGAATGAAATTTGTTAACGTTTATTAAAAATCCCTTTGAAGTTTGGTGCTATGCCTATTCAGTGTTAATCTTAGCCTGCTCATTGTTAAACCTTGCATTAACATACACCAGAAATATGACGTTATAACACTAGATAAAAAATTTTTTTTTCCTGTTTTGAGGTCTTGTAGCACGCATAATGTAGGTATTCATAAACTTAAGAGGAACTTGGCTGTAGAGTAATGAAATATCTTTTCATAATGATTGTAAAAATCATAAATGCATTTAATAATAGCAGATTTTTAACCTTTTCTTGCTAGGAACACCATTAGGATGGGGTATGATTTAAGTTACTGGGTGGGTTAATATGTTTTAAAACGTAATTCCTTCTTTCTTCCTGTTGCAGGAGGGACTGAGGAATATGGTTTGATGATAGATGATCTACGCAAGAAGCACCCAGATGGACAGATTCTGGCAGTAGGTTTCAGTATGGGAGGGAACATTGTGTCCAAGTACCTGGGGGAGAGCCCAGAACACCAGCGCAAGGTGCTGTGTGGAATTTCAATCTGCCAAGGTTATGATATACTCGAGTAAGTAGCGACATATTCTATCACAGAGTTGGTTTTAGGAAATGATGCATTCCTGCATAAGGATGTTATTTATACAAACAAAAATGATGTACTTGAACTAAGCAGATATACTTGAGTAAAAGAAATGGATTCTTTATAATGTATTTAGTTCTGGAATATATTGCACTGGTTATATTTAGAAAGTTTATAAAGTTAATTTTTAGTATTGTTACCGGGTCTGAACTTATGGGTTCTTTATTATAGTGGTATGGGGTTAAGGAAAAATTCAACCATATGTTGAGTTGACAACTTTAATCCACACGGTGGAAATTCGTCTTCTAGTAGTTTGATTCTGAAATTATATGAAACCGAAACGATACTAAATAACAATATAAATCTACATGACACATAGAGTCCTGTAAGGAAAAATACACATGGAATATGTGAACAGAATACAGCTGTGTCATGAATTGTAGCAGCACTTAAAACATTTAAAAAACAAAATCATGGCTCAAACAGGTTATATATGCACAATGTTTAATTTAGCAAAGTACAATAAGCGACGTTGACAATTATCAAAATATACCTTTACTAACTTACCAGTTCATAGAACTAAAACCACAGACAAAACTCGCCTCCTCTCTCACTGTTCTCTCGCCCGTGTGCTGGGCTGTTAATAAACAGAAACGAAGCATGCCAATAATAAAATAGAAGAAAGAGAAAACAAACCAACTGAAGTCTCGAACAGAATTCCAGTGTCATTTCATCAACTCGCGAATTTACATGACAAATCCAGAAAAACAAGTAAAAATATATTATGTCGGCATTAAAATAAATACTACGCAATACAGTTCATTTCAAAGAAAGAAGAATTAAACTTCCACAAATGCATACCTTCTAAAACAAACAGAATACTTTAATTTTTTCAAACAAACCAATATGTCTGACCAGCATGTGATTCTTTTCCCGCTCTGCGTCATAAAACAGCAAAGGCAACCAATGAGAATGAAAGACCGGAAAGAGACGCAAAAATAACCTCGTAAAGACGAAATGTCACCTGGCTACACACTCCCCCTCCGACCAAAATGACGTCCCGTCATTTTCAGACTAAATATAACCATATCAAATCGATAACATTAAAGGCAATAGTAACATGGAGTGTGAACTGCAATGACCAAGTATTATACAAGTAATCAAAGAAAGACAACAAACAATAAAACTGTATATACACAAACAAGTCGCAAATGTCTGTCATTCCTGCTAACCGTCACATATACTACTGTTACAAGTCACTAAGACATAACTCACCAACCGTCTAATATATACTACTAGCTACATCTATCTAAATACAAGTCTCACACTGCATCAAATACAACCTCAATATTTGAGATCCAACGTGTTCTCCCCCCAGGTTAAACAACTGTGTCCCTACAGGTTAGCATAGACTTAATGAACAAGAAAAAAAAAAATTGTTTGGGACTAGTAATAAGCAAAGTATGTACACAACATAAAAGTAGAGGTTTATAAGCGGAACATAAAATGGTTTAATATATAGCATAAAACAAATACATTAAATGTTCATCTAGTCAATGTATTTATAAGTTTGTAGGCAGTCTCACTGTCTATCTGATTCAACACTCCAGAACGAAATAAGGCATCAAGAGCACGCAAACCACTATCAAATGGTCCAGGGCTCACTCGATACATCACGAAGTCTCCGTAACGTTCTGGCATGTGTCTTTCCCTTGTTGATCTTCTTGGTAGCGGAATAGGTCGTGTCTCAGCAGTTGGATGTGCCTGAGAACTGTCCTTAGTTACAGCTAAATCTGCATCCTTGGCATCATTCTCTGTGTCTGGTCTTTGAGCCACATCACCTTCATCTGCACCTTCATGATTTCCTGGAATACAATTCCTGGTTTCCATAGTTACATGAGCTTCTGGTTCTTCACTGTGCTGTTCTGCGTGAATCTTTGTAGGAACAATTCCTGATTCGTGACCGGTGTTCACCTGTGAATCTACTTCTGTTTCATCGTGCAAGTCCTTGATGACATCTGAGCTATGGGCGTCCCCATCTGAATATATGACCTTTGTATATCCTTGCTCCTCATCATCTGACTCTTCTTCGTTAGTGACGTCACTCTTTTCAGGTTTTTCTACGGACATTATATGATCCTCTGCATTCATGCCTATAGGATCATCAACCATATCCTCCTCAACGTCTAACTTCTGATTTACAACCAGAAGATGGTTACGGTGTAAAGTCCGTTCACGATCTGTTTCCACAGATTTCACCTTAAACACAGGTATATCAGGTCTTGCTTGTTCCAATACGATGTGTATGTCTGGTTCAAACTTATCTTCAAGTTTGTGTTTACCATCAAAGGCGAGACGTTTGACAAGCACTTTGTCTCCTGGGCAAATCTTCACTGCTTTTGCTCTTTTGTCATAAAATTCTTTCTGCTTGTTCTGAGCCTTTGAGGTGTGCATCTTGACAATCTCGTGAGTCATTGAAAGTTTCAACTGGAGATCATCAAGGTATTCCTGGGCACTTTGATTTATTGGTTCGCTTTGGACACTCTGAAACACTACATCTATTGGTAATCTAGGTGGGCGACCAAAAAGGAGTTCAAACGGAGAAATTCTGGTTGTCTCATGGGGTGTGCAGTTGTAGAAATACACTAATGAGTTTACATATTTCTTCCAATCTCTCTTCTGGTCGTCTTCCAAGGTTCCAAGCATATTCAGGAGTGTCCTATTAAAGCGTTCCGGTCCGGCGTTGCCTTGGGGGTGGTATGGTGTTGTATGGCTCTTCTTCATGCCCATGATCCTACAAAGCTGACTAATTATTTCACTCTCAAAATTGGTTCCTTGATCGGAGTGAAGACGTGTAGGAATACCAAAATGGACGATGAACTCGTTGAATATAACCTCTGCTGTCGTCTTCGCTGTCTGGTTTTTTGTTGGTACAGCCTTGGCAAACTTCGTATAGTGATCTGTCATGACCAAGATGTTGCCAATATTACCCAAAGATGGTTCTAACGACAGGAAATCTACACATAAGAGTTCAAGAGGGTAGGAGCTTTGGACATTGACTAGTGGAGCACGATCAACTGGAGACTTCCTCCTGATACAACGCTCACACTTCTGAACCCAGTCAGCGACGTCGTTAGTGATTCCGGGCCAGTAAAACCTGTCTCTGATCAAACGCATGGTACGTTCCTGTCCTGGATGACCGACATCATTATGAAGCGCTTTGAGGATTTCCTTTCTGTAACAGAGTGGAACAATGAGTTGTTCAATTTCCTTTTCATTCTCGTGGAGGACCCTGTACAATACACCACGCTTGATCCTGAGGTTTTTGTACTGTTTTCTCATTGTCAAATCATGCTTGAAGTTTGAAACTCTGGGCAGTCTCTGATCAATAGTCGCAATACGCCATTTGTCTATGAGTGGGTCTTGACGTTGTGCCTGTCTGATCTCTCTAAGATCTTTAGCGGCAATAGTTTGTCCAGGTTCCTCGATTAATTCTGTTAGCTGTATTTCACCTACGGGTAGAGTAATAATGTAGGCCGGGACAACAACTGTACAGATGGCTTTCACGGTGTTGTGGTCAAGGTGAATGCGCTCGCTATTAGCATCATCTTTGACCTGTTCGTATGGGTAGCGACTCATTCCGTCTGCGTCAGCATTTTTTAATCCTGCACGGTAGTAAATGTCAAAGTTGTATGATGCTAAAGCAGCAGCCCATCGTTGACCTGTGGCATCAAGTTTTGCTGTTGACAATGCATATGTGAGCGGATTATTGTCTGTGAAAACCTTGAAATGACCGGATATCAAGTAGTCACTGAACTTCTCCGTTATAGCCCACTTCAACGCGAGAAACTCCAAACGGAAGGCACTATAATTCTGCTCAGTTTTGTTTAGGGCTCTACTGGCGTACGCAATCACACGTTTTTGGCCAGTTTGAACTTGGTAAAGCACCGCGCCTAAAGCTTTGGTTGACGCATCTGTATGAAGCTCAAACGATTGTGTAAAGTCAGGATACGCCAAAACCGGTGGAGAAGACAAGACGGACTTGATCTGGTCGAATACATTTTGTTCTTTCTCTGTCCATTTCCAGGGTACAGTTGGTTTCTTTGAGCCTTTTCTTGTAGAG
Organism: Sinonovacula constricta; assembly: GCA_007844125.1. NCBI lineage: Eukaryota > Metazoa > Mollusca > Bivalvia > Cardiida > Solecurtidae > Sinonovacula > Sinonovacula constricta. Next base: position 50,061,668 of record CM017557.1, read on the forward strand.
GTTGGTGGCAAAAGCTCAGAAAGCGGTCTTGTGATGCGGCTAAAATCCTTTACAAAACGGCGGTAATATCCAGCAAAGGCAAGAAAGGAACGAAGCTCATCAGAGTTCTGAGGCACAGGCCAATTCTTGACTTTCTCAACTTTTGAAGGATCTGTTTCTATGCCGTTTTCGCTAACTACATGGCCAAGGAAGTTTACTTTAGACTTGAAGAAGACACACTTTTCTGGTGCAAGTTTAAGTTGTGATTCTTGTAGTTTGGACAAAATAAGATCTAAGCGTTCCAGGTGTTGTTCAATGGTCTCACTGAAGATTATAAGATCGTCAAGATAGATGAGGCAAATTTTCATATTGAGGTCGCCGAGAATATCTTGCATAGCCCTCTGATATGTAGCGGGACTATTTGTAAGTCCGAATGGCATCTTATTATATTCAAAAAATCCAATGGAACCAACAGCAAAAGCAGTACGTTCTTTGTGTACCTCTTCGACCTCAATCTGGTGATACCCACTCTTCATATCCATTGTGGAGAAGTATTTAGCGCTATGGAGGCAGTCAAACATTTCCTCCATCCGTGGAAGAGCAAAAGAATCTTTTACAGTGATGCTGTTCAGTTGTCTATAGTCGACGCATAACCGAAGTTTTCCATTCTTCTTTCTGACTAATACGATGTTGGAAGTGTATGGAGATTTCGAGGGACGTATCACACCTGCAGCTAACAAATCCTCAATGTGGTTTCTAACCTCTTCTATCATAGCAGGCGGAATTCTACGGTGTCTCTGTTTGAATGGGGTGTCGGTAATTAGGTCTATCCGGTGTTTGATGCGGTTGCAGATGCCGATATCGGTATCACAGGTGGAAAATATGTTCTTGTGTTTTTTCAGGATAGAAAGAAGTTCGCTTTTCTGTTTGGAGTCTAGAATGTTGTTTTCATCAATGTTCAGCTCGGATATCAAATCCTTGTCATGGTAATGTGCTTGCTTGTCAAACACGTCATCTGCAAGAGTAACTGGCTGAATCTCACCAATGATTGCATTAGGCTGAATGGTAACAGGACTAGTAGTAATATTTGACAAAGTAACCTTGGTCTGAGAACCTTTGCTATATCTAACAACAGCAGGAGTGAGGTCAAGATTACTAGAGATCTGACTGAGTTCACTCTCCTGTACAAGAGCAACAGTTGGAGGATGATCTAGGGCATGGTCGTAGTAACCAAAAATGTCAACAGACTGATTAGGGTTAATAGTAATTTTCGTGGGAGATGCGCTTTTGACCAAAGCTAATCTGTTTTTGTTGCGACGAAGCTCTCTGTCACGAACACTCAAGGCCCTAAAGCTAAAAAACCAAGGAGTAAAAAGTGAAGCCTTCTGTAGGTACTGATCGCCAAACTGATGTTTACAAAGAGACATCACCTCTCTAAGAATGTTTGTACCAATAATCACAGGAGTTCTTTGAGAATACTGCGTATCTGGAGTGACTAGGAACAGGCAAGGTAAGGTCTGGGCAGAACCAACACCTTTTTCAAAAAGAAGATCTGTCTCGATATACCCTTTGTAAGGAAGTTGTTCTCCATCGGCACACTCAATGTTAAGAAAATCACCAACAGATTTCAGGGGACATGAAACTAGATGATTCAGAAAGAAAGTTTCAGAAATAAGGCTGACACAACTGCCGGTGTCAAGTAGGGCAGTGGTGTTGCAATCACCTAAACGGACAGCAACTTCATTAACTTCACCGACAAGACTTGGTATGGGATCTTTCTGTCGACAAGTGCTCTCATGCGATCCCATGACTGGAGCACTTACACGTTTGGGCAATCCTTTCGGATGTGGCCTTTCTGTTTACATGCTGAGCAATGCATGTGTGCAAGGATTGTTGGGCAATGTCTCTGCATGTGTCCTTTTAGTCCACAAATAAAACAAGTAGGAGCAAAAAAGCTTCCTGATACTGGTCGGTTATTGCCACGTCCTACACTTCTATTTCCTCCATTATATTTTCTGTCTTTGTTGGTCCATTTCGGTTGTTGGGCATATCTGGTGTCTTGTCCTTTATCTTCTAGTTTATGTGACCTTTGTCCCTTCTCTAAATTGTCTATTCTCTCATGTAGCTGCTTGATCAACGTTGTCAGTTCGCTCTCTTTTTCTTTCTCCGAAGTAACAACTGGCTTTGCTGGGATGGCTGAATCTGTGTTAACTCCAGCCTCTATCCTCCTAAGTTCTTTCTTAAACTCGTCATAACTAGTTGCCTTGTCAAACTGATATGAGCTCATCTGCCTTAGTTCTTTCCGTAGTCCTCCATGTAGCCTAGATCTTAATATCTTTTGGTTGGTCTGCGATACAGCACCAAGCTCAATTGCCTTCTCATGGATGTCTTCTAATCGGGTTGCAAACTTCTCAACAGACTCGTTGGACTTCTGCTCGCATCCATAAAACTTCTTCATGATGGTCTCATCTGTTTCCACAATGCCATATTCTGTCTCCAATCTGCCCATGACCTCATGAAGGGATGCAGAAGTTCCCAATCTACGGAGCTTGTCACTTGCGCTCCCCTTGACGGACCTCCTTATTCCAGCTAAAATCTGGTCCGACTTGAAAATTCCCCGAGCTAGCGTTGCTGCTACTTCATACTTAAATGACTCCCAGGTTACCTCCCCTTTGCCATCTTCACCGTAAAAAATTGATAGCTTCGGATACTGGTGGGAGAGTGATTTTGGTGGCGATTCCGATCCACTGGCAAATGGCTTCTTATCCATTTCTGGTCCGTTAAACAACCTCTGAATCAACTCACCTGGAGACTCCTTCTTGTGCTTAATACCTAATACCCTTAATGCTTTGATTATCTCCATTTCCTCAGCTGAAATGCCAGCTGGTTCCTCAAATGAAGCTTCTTCAAACTCATCTTCATCCATTGCTTTACCTCCTGTAGCCATGGTGTGTACAAATAAGTAACAAAAATGTTCAAACAATTAAACAGTAGTCAACAAGACTTTATACTACAGTGTCATCTAGTACAGTGAAACTTTTTTTTTTTTTTTTTTTGCAAGCCAATTTTCAGATTATTTACAAGTGTATGGTAAAATTAACTACAAGTATATACAAATATTTAAATAAAATAATTAATGCAAAAGATGCAAAACAAAAATGTCTTGAAAATTGGGACAAAAGAATACTGTATATCCTATGTAAACAAGGAAAATGTTTAGTTTTAAATTTCTGAATTTATAAAATACAATAATGCAAAATTCAGCTATGAATATCTGATTTCTCCCCCTCTTTTTTAAAAAAATAAATAAATTGATTATGTTGTTTATATTATTTTTTTTTTAAATGGTTGGACTTCAAATAATGGTTATAATACTATACTGTCTACTATAGTCTACTTCACTACCGTTGCAACTATCAAGTACGGGTGGTCAACAGGAACTGTCAAGTCTGTCCAAATCAGGAGCTGAAATGAGCTGTAAAGAGAATTAGCACAAAATGAGAATATTAAAGGTCAGTGAACAAACTCAGCAGAAAACTCAGCCAATATGACCAGTTAAACAAATAGACCAGTTATTTACCAAATGAAATAATTATCAATCAGTCCTGAATAACACAGAAGACAATTAATGAAGATCACAGGAAAAAAACGGAATGAACTGCACTGAGGTAGAATTTTTTGTTTTTAAGAAGTAGTTACAAATGTATTGAAATGACACTGGTAGAATCAAAAGAGAATTAAATTAACTGTGAATAGAATGAATAGATGTGAAATTAAAACCTTCAACTCCACCAAATTAATCAAGAAAACATGCAGTAGTGATCTTTTATGTAAGTCTTCACTCTCTCTCACTCTCTTTCAATGATAATGAAAATTTCAAACAGGTACAATTTCAAATGGAAAAAAAAAATACTGTGAATATTCAGATATACAAATATTATAGAAAGAAAAAATATTTACACAAAATTAATTACTTAAATGGCTGCAAATTCCAGTATCAGTTACAGTTATATACTGCAATATACAAATATAAAAAAAAATTGTGCTGCTTATAATGGCAATGGTAAAGAATTGTTGTCAATCCACAAATACACAAACGTCACTGTCCGACGAATCACATGAAGAAACTGTAGATGCCGATCCAGCGATGAAAATGAGGTGAGTCCAAGTGCACTATAACAATCACGTTGGGCGCCAATGTTACCGGGTCTGAACTTATGGGTTCTTTATTATAGTGGTATGGGGTTAAGGAAAAATTCAACCATATGTTGAGTTGACAACTTTAATCCACACGGTGGAAATTCGTCTTCTAGTAGTTTGATTCTGAAATTATATGAAACCGAAACGATACTAAATAACAATATAAATCTACATGACACATAGAGTCCTGTAAGGAAAAATACACATGGAATATGTGAACAGAATACAGCTGTGTCATGAATTGTAGCAGCACTTAAAACATTTAAAAAACAAAATCATGGCTCAAACAGGTTATATATGCACAATGTTTAATTTAGCAAAGTACAATAAGCGACGTTGACAATTATCAAAATATACCTTTACTAACTTACCAGTTCATAGAACTAAAACCACAGACAAAACTCGCCTCCTCTCTCACTGTTCTCTCGCCCGTGTGCTGGGCTGTTAATAAACAGAAACGAAGCATGCCAATAATAAAATAGAAGAAAGAGAAAACAAACCAACTGAAGTCTCGAACAGAATTCCAGTGTCATTTCATCAACTCGCGAATTTACATGACAAATCCAGAAAAACAAGTAAAAATATATTATGTCGGCATTAAAATAAATACTACGCAATACAGTTCATTTCAAAGAAAGAAGAATTAAACTTCCACAAATGCATACCTTCTAAAACAAACAGAATACTTTAATTTTTTCAAACAAACCAATATGTCTGACCAGCATGTGATTCTTTTCCCGCTCTGCGTCATAAAACAGCAAAGGCAACCAATGAGAATGAAAGACCGGAAAGAGACGCAAAAATAACCTCGTAAAGACGAAATGTCACCTGGCTACAGTATGCTTGGTGATGGCACTCAGGGCATGATCTGGTATGGTTGTGTAGGCCGCTTGTTCATATTAATATCATTTTTACTTATTTTTTTTTACTATTTGGACTACCTTGGATATTATCAAAGGGAGACAATTTTCATTTATTTTAATATTGTATTCAGGAAATGTTCCAAAGGAAAAATAACTTGCACAATTAATGATACTTACCGGTACAGTAAAGTTGTACAATCTGACCAAGGGTAGCCAAGAATAAACTGACAAATTATATTCAATTATAATAGTAAAGGGCCATAACTCATTTGAAATCAAACTGGCCAGGACATAATGATATGCACATCTAGGCTTTATAATTACTGGTCATGTAAAATTCACTAAAAGTTGGAAAAAAGATAGCCAAGATTAGGGCAAACACAATAAAGTCAAGAATTATAACAAAGAGCAAAAAGTTAAAATCTGTCCAGTCATTGTCTGTTTACGTTGTGCACAACTAGGCTTAGTACCTATTAATCCTTCAGAAATAAACCAGAATCTGACCAAAGATAGCTGAGAAATATTGTGTACAAATCTCATTTAGAGATGGGCTGATCGACAGTTGGGACTAATGTAGCTCCCATCTACGTTGTATCTTAAAAATAAATATATGCTTTTTAGGTTTCAAGCATTTATTTGTCTTAATAGAATAGCAGAAGGTTTTTGGGGTATTTGTAAGTTTTAAATGATACCTCCACCTGCAAAAATAAACAAAAATCCCATATACATGTTTTTTTTCTTGATTTCAGAGTGTGTTCGCTGTTGAAGCGATGGAGCCACATGAGAAGGATGTATAACCTTGCTATGACCCTAAATGTACGCCGCTTACTAAATAGACACGTTAATCTGCTCTTCACTGAGGAGGCTCAGAAAAGTCAAGGTCACTTTAACAGACAGCAGGTCTTCAAAGCCACATCCTTGGACATGATTGATAAGAATTACAGCTAGTATGTATGGTTTTTATTATGTGGACACATTCTTCAGCACACTTAGTATAGTAATTACAGCCCAATGTGTATTATAAGTGTACAATGTTAACAGCCATCTCACAGCTTTTGTCTCATTTTATAAAATAATCAAAATGTGAATTGTTGGTAAAACATAATGAAACATCGTGAGATTTACTGGCACGTACCAGGGTATTTATTTTTTACTCTCCTCAGCCCCTCACCATGTGAGTTAAGAGTCAAGGGAAGGGTGAGAACTTTCCCATGGGGATATTTTCCAGCTAACCTGCGGTGCAACAGTGGTTTTTCCCAGATGCAAGTCTGGGGTCTTCCACCACCAATAATTATCTGGACGTTGCCAATATGACCGTAACTGTGTCTGTGTGATGTGACAAAAAACAAAAACATTTCCTAACCATGATTAAGTAAATTGTATTCACAAAGTTGATGAAAGGGTAAATTTTAAGACTCAAATCTTGGCAGAAATCAAATAGAATTTTGAGCTTGCATCTCCTGGTATTTTTAAGTTCTAAGATAATCAGTATTCCAGAAACTCATGACTTGAATTTAATTAATTTTTTATTTTTTTGTTTTAACCAATCAAAAAGCTTGTATCTAAGCAATTGTGTATGATTCAACTTCCTTGCTTACTGGCTAGTAACGAGTCTAGAATGTTATTAATTTTGTTTTACTAATATTATCAGACCCCTTATTATTTTATTTTTTTGCAGTATCAGTGCCGGGTTTCCAGATATGGAGTCATACTACAAATGTCACAGCTGTTCCAACTATCTACACAATGTAAGCATTCTAATTTTTATATGCTTATTTTCTTTTGGTTTATTCCTATGTCCTGATTCTCATGTGTACTAAGGCATGTTGGCAGTTACTAATTGAAGATGTGTTGTTGTTTTTAAAACAAATGTGTTATTTACCACATAAAATGATACAACATAAATGAATTTCTGCACAAATTCCATAAATAATATGTAATGTATGTTAGAATATGGAGGCATACAAAAGTTGGTACCAGACCTGGTAGCCCAATCAGTAGAGCATCGGCTCCAGGAACAGGAGTTCCCGGGTTTGATCCCGGGCTGTGACATACCAAAGTTGTAAAAAATTGTAGTGGTATAGCTCCCTTGCTAACGCTCAAGCAAATATAAGGGTAGTTTCATTACTGGTTGGTTGGGTGTCAAGATAATGTGACTGGGTGTGGTATCATACCAGGGGTTCACAGCATGCTATACACAGTGATGGCAGCACTATAACTGCTTCAAGTGAACACCGTCTCCAGATAACTGAAATACTGTTGGTGGGACGATAAACCCAATAAACAAACAAAAGTTGGTAGTTATCATTCTTTAGCTAATATCAATACATGAAGATTCGTTTTGTTTAACTGGTATATAGAACTACAAATGTAGTTTCATTCAAAGATGTACAAATATGGTAGCATCAATTTAGCAGCCCAGTTAAAGTCCCCACCAGCATTTAAATATACTCTTTAACTTTTAAAGTTGGTATCTGACAGTTTTGTCCAAAATTTCTCTTCACAAATAACCAAATAAGTCAATGTTACCTGAAAAGGTCCTGCAAAATGCTGGTCATTGATGTCCCAGATCTTTGTGAACAGTCAAGCATAAACCACCACTCACCATTGCAAACAGGTATTTCCTATCCAAGTCACACTGCAGAGATGGCTATTTTTAAACTTAGAAAACCACATGGCCACTTACTTTTTAGATCATCTATTTTTAAACTTAGAAAACCACATGGCTTACTTTTCAGATCATGTTATATAGTCAAACTGGTAAACCACTCTGACGTTGATGTCTATTTTTAGCACAGACAACTTTCAAGCTTTTTGTACAGTTGGTAAGAATACTTATTCAGAGTAATTGTGTGTTTTTTTTGCAATTACTTCTGTCTAACAATTCAGCTAGTGTTCAAAATCATATTTATTAAGACTAAAGTAAGGGTTTGTACAAAAATGATGCCCAAATTCCCCAAAGCAGTGGTTCGACATTGTTGCATGTATTTGATACAAGCAAACTGTTGGAGACCACCTTTAAACTCTTCGCCTGCTAAGAACAAACAGATCAGGCTAAGGCAAATAGTAGAGATCCAGACAAGCTAGCTGTAACTGGGAGCTGTCGGATCTACACCAGTTGCTGCTAAGTCTATTGCTGCATGTCTTGTCACCTGGGTTTCTAGTTATTAGTAAATAACTAAGAATTAATATGAAATTATTAATGTATTAGACTAAGGGTTTATAAGATGAGATCATGTAATTAAGAACTTTTTTACTGAAACATCAGGGCTGTTGGGCCACTCTCTCCCAGGCACTGGCTTACATCATGTCTGGTCCCCGGGGCTGTTAGGCCACTCTCTCCTAGGCACTGACTTACATCTTGTCTGGTCCCTGGGGCTGTTGGGCCACTATCTCCTAGGCACTGACTTACATCTTGTCTGGTCCCAGGGGTTGTTGGGCCACTCTCTCCTAGGCACTGACTTACATCATGTCTGGTCCCCGGGGCTGTTAGGCCACTCTCTCCTAGGCACTGGCTTACATCTTGTCTGGTCCCCAGGGCTGTTGGGCCACACTCTCCCAGGCACTGGCTTACATCATGTCTGGTCCCCGGGGCTGTTGGGCTACTCTCTCCAAGGCACTGACTTACATCTTGTCTGGTCCCCGGGGCTGTTGGGCTACTCTCTCCAAGGCACTGACTTACATCTTGTCTGGTCCCCGGGGCTGTTGGGCCACTCTCTCCTAGGCACTGGCTTACATCTTGTCTGGTCCCCAGGGCTGTTGGGCTACTCTCTCCAAGGCACTGGCTTACATCTTGTCTGGTCCCAGGGGCTGTTGGGCCACTCTCTCCTAGGCACTGACTTACATCTTGTCTGGTCCCCGGGGCTATTGGACTACTCTCTCCAAGGCACTGACTTACATCTTGTCTGGTCCCCAGGGCTGTTGGGCCACTCTTTCCCAGGCACTGGCTTACATCTTGTCTGGGCCCCAGGGCTGTTGGGCTACTCTCTTCTAGGCACTGACTTACATCTTGTCTGGTCCCCAGGGCTGTTGGGCTACTCTCTCCCAGGCACTGACTTACATCTTGTCTGGTCCCAAGGGCTGTTGGGCTACTCTCTCCTAGGCACTGACTTACATCTTGTCTGGTCCCCAGGGCTGTTGGGCCACTCTCTCCTAGGCACTGACTTACATCTTGTCTGGTCCCCGGGGCTGTTGGGCTACTCTCTCCTAGGCACTGACTTACATCTTGTCTGGTCCCCAGGGCTGTTGGGCCACTCTCTCTCAGGCACTGACTTACATCTTGTCTGGTCCCCGGGGCTGTTGGGCTACTTTCTCCCAGGCACTGGCTTACATCTTGTCTGGTCCCCAGGACTGTTGGGCCACTTTCTCCTAGGCACTGGCTTACACCTTGTCTGGTCCCCGGGGCTGTTGGGCCACTCTCTCCTAGTCAATGACTTACATCTTGTCTGGTCCCCAGGGTTGTTGGGCCACTCTCTCTCAGGCACTGGCTTACATCTTGTCTGGTCCCCGGGGCTGTTGGGCCACTCTCTCCTAGGCACTGACTAACATCTTGTCTGGTCCCTGGGGCTGTTGGGCTACTCTCTCCTAGGCACAGGCCTACACCTTGTCTGGTCCCTGGGGCTGTTGGGCTACTCTCTCCTAGGCACTGACTTACATCTTGTCTGGTTCCCGGGTTGTATGGCCACACTCTCCCAGGCACTGGCTTACATCTTGTCTGGTTCCCAGGGCAGTTGGGCTACTCTCTCCCATTCACTGGCTTACATCCTGTCTGGTCCCAGTTGGCAATGACAAGGCTGAAATGAAGTAATTGAAAACATTTTGCTACAGACTCCACACTTTTTGTCCACTCTCTCCCATACACTTGCTTACTTGTCTTGTCCGAGTTAGTAAAGGATATGATGCCACATGACACGTGTGCTTGTTTTTCAGATCCACATTCCGATGTTCTTCATGAATGCCCTGGATGATCCTATATGTCCACAGGAGTTGTTGAAACATGCCAAGAACTACACAGGTAGAAATATTTTTAATCTAGTCATGTGTTTAAGTTGTAAATACATGATGATTATCCTGGCATAATGTATAGGATAGGATAGGATAGGATAGGATAACATTTAGTTGGCAAGATTTCAACGAGTAACGTAAGCTCACATGAGCTTTTACAACCAACTTTTTTAGGTATTATGAATATAATTTGCCCTAGCAGTTTTTAATCACAAATCTAGAAAATCACAAATCCTAATATTGAAGACAAATGCGAACATTTACAATCTTAACCATCCCAAAAAGAAATCTGAGCTTTAAAAGTATTAAAATCTGAATTATATTATGTATGATTTACTTTTAGTACAAACACAATTTAATCATGCTTTTGCAATAATTGCAATAAGTGCAGATCAAGATTCCTGCTGGGAGCTTTCTAATCTGACTAGGATCTACAATATTATACAACTAAAGACTTAAGCTGGCAGCACACTCGGTAGGGCGTCAGCTCCAGATACAGGAGGCCCCAGGTTCGATCCCGGGCCACAACATACCAAAGTCAGTAAAAAGTAGTGGTATAGCACCCTTGCTAACACTCAAGCAAATATAAGGGTAGTTTCAGGACTATTTGGCCAGGTGTCAGGATAATGTGACTGGATGTGTTACCATGCAAGGTGTTCACGGCATGCTATACACAGTGAAGGCAGCACAATATCTGCTTCAAGTGGACACCGTCTTCAGATAACTGAAATACTGTTGGTGGGACGATAAACCTAATAAACAAACATTACCTGTGCATTTAGTTAAAAACTCCAGGATAAATAAAAGCTTAGCAGTTAATTGAAGGTATTAGCATATTTTTAAGGGGGAATACACTTTAAATTTTACATATTAATCATATACATGACAGAGGGGATGAACTTATTTTCTTAATTATACCTTTTAGCAGAGGTTTAACCATAAAATATAGTAGCATGATTGCATGATCTTTTATTTATACATATTTTTATAAGTAAATTTCTTAATTCAGGTGACTATACAATGGCTGGCTTTACAACAAAGCCACATGGTTTTGCTTGTGATACAAAAGCCTTCAAAACTTTAAAGATCCTGTCTTGTACAGTATTTTTTATCATTAAAATCTAAACACATTAGTTTGTGAATAATGGTTAAGACAGTCTACATGGAAATCATGGGTAGATGATGTATTTAAAAGTTCAGTACGGAGTCCCTAGGGAAATATCCGATATTTTTTCTGGAAATGGCAGAGCACATCTTCATTAATATATCATGTTTATACTGTCATCAACAGTACAGTTTTGTTATTAAAATTTATGCTCTGGAAAATGTTCTGTTTTTTGTTTTGTTTACATGGCACTGTCATAGTTATGGTCATATTGGCAATGTCCAGCTTATAATTGGTGGAGGAAGATCCCAGACTTATGTCTGGGTAGAACCACCGGCACCGGCACACTGCAGGTTAGCTGGAATACCACCCCACATGAAAGTTCTAGCCCATACCGGAACTCGAACCCATGCAATGGGGGGTTGAGGAGTATCAGGTCAATGACTCTAACCGCTCGGCCACGGGCGCCCCCTCTGGAAAATGACATTAAAAGTTGTTTTCGTTTCTGCATTCTTTAGAAAGTGGTAAAAAGTGTTAATAGATGATGTTTATTTAAACAGCTACCAACAGGACAACACACTTCAATTCTATTTAGTATGATTTATGTAATTACAAATGTAATATAGTCGACAGTTGAGAACAAATATGGCTGACTTTTATCAAAATGCCATATTTATTATGTCATTGTTATTATGTTATTACGTTATATGGATTTATGGAAATCACCAATGATATGGGAAGAGATATTGATTTGTTTATTATTTGTAATAAAAACAAGTAAGCGATCAGGTTTTACCATTGCTAATAGGTAAAATGGGACTAAAATATTTCATTTAAAGGAAGCAAAAAATATTTATTTATGAAAGATATGTAGTGCCATTTTTTTTAAATTTATCACTATAATAAAATGCTCAGGACTTGAAATTTAGATTACAACAAACAATACAGGTAGCAGAAATTTAAGAAAAAGATGCTGATACTGATTTCTTGGCCATATTTTTTTTTCAGAGAGTCATGAGTACAGTCTATATGCAACAACTAAACATGGGGGACATCTTGGATATTTTGAAGGTGGAATTTTCATCCCTGACGATGTCACATGGTTAGACAGATTGCTCATGGAGTATGCCGATGCTATTACTGATCTTTATCTGCAAGGAAAATTACCAAACCAGACTGATCACCCGTTGTTTGAGAAATCCTCTCATAAACATGACAACAAATCTGAGACACAGTCACAGGAAGTGGGAAAAAATCTGACTGGTTCGCAGAAATGTGTTGATGTGAAGGAAAGTCTTACGACTAGTAAAAACAGTGAACATTTGAGAGAAATTAATACAAACATTGCAAGAGTTGATAATGAAACATTTGTTGACCTATTGGGTATTCATGGAAGCAAAGGTGATGGTAAGGAGGAGGAGGTTGTTGAGAAGAGAGGATCTCTGAAGAGGGGGATTTACCTGCAACAAACGACCTCATATGTGCAATAATTGTTATGCATTGTGAACCTCTTCTTCTGCTTTTGTTATGATTTGTATTGTTTAATATTGTCTTTTTCAGTTATGTGAAATATTTTTTTTTGTCTTGACTTCTTTTAGACTCTATATCCTCATGAATGTATTGTATAAAAATGTCTGCAAAATAGTCCATACCAGTTCAGTTACCTCTTAAACAATTTGTTCAAAATAAAGTGCAAAATGTACAAAATAAAGTACTAAATGAATTAAAAAGAAGGAAACAAACTGTTAAAATTTGATATATTTATTGTTTATGGCCAGTATACTTTCATTTGATAAAATGTGCTGACCTTTGATGAAGTTTACTCTTCTTTGAAGATTTGTGTTCAGCTTGTTTTTCCTTTCACACTTGCAGTTACTTTCATACACATTTAATTTTTGGTTAATTTATTATTATGTTGAGAATAAATACATAAAACATCCATAACAGCAGTTACAAATTATATATAACTGTAAAGTTACAACGTCACAATGGAGGCTGCCATTTTTATTATGTTTTGCTTACATCATTACAACAAATAAAAGAACTTATGAGATGCTTATGAACTTGACAATACTAGTCTGGTTAAGGTAATGTTACAATAAATAAGAAGTGGGTTATTGAAAATTATGAATTTATTTTTGCTAAATGATGAGATTAATGAAGATATTAAAAACACATTGTTCTAAAGAGAAGCATTATCCATAACATGCCTTTTATTATTATTATTATTATTGTTTTTATTATTTTTATTATTATTATTGTTTTTATTATTATTATTATAATAATAATTATTATTATTATTATTATTATTGTCAGTGCAATGCTATTGTACCAGATTTTGTAATATTGCATTAGGATTCTGATTTTTTAAAATGATCTATATTTGATATTCCTTGATTCTTAACTCTCAAATATGAGTTGTTTTTGTTGTTGTTGAAATATTGATATTTTATGCTTGCCCAATTTTTTATAACATAACAAAAAACTAACACAAGATCACTTTGGTACAGATTGAATTTTATGCCCTCCAAATATTTGGTCTAAAGTTAGTTATCATCATAAAATTTTATCAAACTTTGAAGGAAAATTGTGTTTTATTATTACTATATCAGCTTTAAATATAGAGGTCTAGTTTTAAAACATACATGAGAATTTTTTATTATAAACAATGTCATATTGTTTTTGTGTTAAGGTTAACATAAGTGTAGTTTTTAAAGCCACAACTACCTTTTAGGCTGTTTACTACACATAAATAAGGTTCATTGGTGAAATTGAAGTTGTCTCCCTTGTTATGTAGGTCCTTTTAGTTGGAATTCTTGGACTTATTTTTTTTTATTTCTGTGTAAATAAAAGCTTAAAATCCATTTAAATATTTATAGAGATTTTTTATTTTAAAAGGAAAATGGAAGTGTTTGTTAATGATGGTTAACCTGGGTATCACAAGAAAGGCAGAAAAGACAACTTGCACTCCAAAAAGCACAAGCATAAAAACTGAGTAAAGCAAATGAAAAGGACCTACTTGCATTTATGGATTATTCAGGGGAGACTATTCATTAACATCCCTCATTAGCTATAGGCAAATGGATTGTGTCCAAGTCAGTCAGTTCCCTATTATGATCAGGATCTACTACAGGTGCTTGTGGCTGAGCCATTAGAGTAGCTGACTCTCATTGTTATGTCACCTTTGAAGATCATGGAACATAAGCATCACCAAAGAAATCTTTACATTTAACTTACTGGTGATGTTATGGGATAAATCAAGAGCCAAATATTTAAAAAAAGGTAGCCAGTTCCATTTTTTTATTAAAACCATTTACATTAAATTGTTACATACAATGTTCAGCTTCTGACCTCAGCTATTTTTTTGTTTTTGAATTTACATGTACTTTACACATACTTAAGTCTATCAGGATAGATGCCGAGGATGTTTTTGAATACTTTCTGATGCATGTGATTAGGATAGAATTGTATACTTGTTGCTACAAGTTACTGACCAATAAGAAACCAGCATGTTAAAGGAATATTTGAATATGTGAAAAAAGTTAATTTCATTTCATTTTGAATATTATTTTGTTTCCAGATGCCCTTTGATGTTTGTGCGAGTTCGATAGCTTGAAAAATAATAACATTAATATAATAATTAACATTTTGTATATCTAGTCTTAAATATGTTGTTTCACTATGTGTAAAACAAGAATGTATACACAAGTTTTTAATTTGGTGAAATCTTTCATAACTGTGTTATGAAACCTGCCAAGTCTAGAAGAATATAAGTTACAAACTTACAATGTGCGCATAGATGTATCTTATGCTGATGAAAACTGCTCGATTTCTAAACACATATTGGTAAGGTTTAGGCAGAAAGTGTAGTTCCAGATTAACAGCTCCCACTGGTAGGCGTCTGATCAGGATCTGCACTATTTGCTGCTGAGTCTAGCTATATGTATTGGCACCTTTGCATGTAGGTGATCAGAGGATGACTGAGAATTAGTAATGGTTATAGAATAAGTACTGGTTATAAAATTAGTACTGGTTATAGAATAAGTACTGGTTATAAAATTAGTACTGGTTATAGAATAAGTACCTGTTATGGAATAAGCACTGGTTATAGAATAAATACCTGTTATAGAATTTGTACTGGTTATAGAATATGTACTGGTTATAGAATAAGTATGGATTATAGAATAAGTACTGGTTATAGAATAAGTACTGGTCATAGAATACATACTGGTTATAGAATTAGTACTGGTTAAAGAATAAGTATGGATGATAGAATTAGTACTGGTTATAGAATACGGACTGGTTATAGAATACATACTGGTTATAAAATGAGTATGGATTATAGAATAAGTACTGGTTATAGAATACATACTGGTTATAAAATACATACTGGTTATAAAATGAGTATGGATTATAGAATAAGTACTGGTTATAGAATAAGTACTGGTTATAGAATAAGTATGGATTATAGAATAAGTACAGGTTATAGAATAAGTATTGGTTATAGAATAAGTACTGGTTATAGAATAAGTACAAATTTTTATATAACAAGAATGAGTACTGGCTATAAAATAAAAATAATTAATGGAAATAGAAAAAAGAATCAGTACAGGTCATACAATATATACTGGTTGTTGAATAAGAATTAGTACTGATTATTGAATAACAGTTATAAAATACAAATAAGTACTGGTCATAGAATAAGAAATGGTAATAGAATATGAATTAGTACTGGTTATGGAATAAGAAATGGTAATAGAATATGAATTAGTACTGGTTATAGAATAAGAAATGGTAATAGAATATGAATTAGTACTGGTTATAGAATAAAAACCAGTTATAGAGTTTTGATTATAGAATATTAATACGTATCTAGCCAGAGAAGGGCTTAAACCACTGGTTAGTTGTACATAGTTTTACTTTGTATCTATTGTTTACCTTGTACACTGTATATTTTTTATTATTTCATATTTTATTTGCAATAAAGGTTTTTTTGGATGTTCTTTTTTACTTCAATTATATAAATATTTGTTAGATATTGTTAGATGTAAGTAAGATGTGATATGTTTCCAATTTTTAATGCCTTTTTTCTATTTTTTCTTAATTGTTTTCTTTGCATATCAGTTTGCAGAATGTGTGTACTGTTTCACACATTCTTGTCAGTTTTAGTTGTTGTTTACTTTAAAAATTGTTGCTGTTGTTTTTTTTATTAGATAGTTTCCATGTGATGTCACAGGCACTGATATGACAGTTTAAGGCAGCCATCTTTGAAGGCAGAAGCTATCGCAGGCCGAAATCTGGAAATATGTGCTGTATTAAACTTGCCACTGTGTTATTATTTTTCAGTCTATTTTACTGAATTTTATATCAAATTAAACAGCTTTTATGAAGTATTTTAAATATCAAAACTTTTTTTGATCATTTAAAAGGTAAAAAATATACAACCAAAAATGATACACTGTTCATTTTGTTTAAGGATGAGCCAGTAATTTGGTATATTTCTTTGTATTAATTCTTTGTGCAATTATCAATTTATAAATATTGCATTCTTAAAATACAAATTTCAACAGCTTTCCAATGGTGTATAGCATTTAATTTTTGGATCACAAATGAAGAAATTACAAGAAAATAAAATTTACGCTTCTATACAATTCATCTGAATATCTCTTGAAGTTGTCATCAAAGATGGCTGCCAAGATAAGGGATCTTCACTGATGTGGAAACTATCTACTTACCAGAGCACACTATTCCATCAAATCAGTTCACCTTCTTGATTTCAGTGTACTTGTTATTATTTCAATAAATGGGTTTGGCAATATTTTTGAAAATAATATTGGCCTAATGATTTGTCAACTGAAGAAGAAAATCAAATGCACATTACACAAAAGTGTGGATAAAAAAAACACAATCTCAACACAATTAATATTAAGGATATTACCAAAGTGACCTCATACATTGTGTAAGTACTTTGGTTATTGTCACTGATAATTTCTTTAGACTACAGCGGTGTTCCTGGTCACTGATAATTTCTTTAGACTACAGCGGTGTTCCTTATCACTGATAACTTCTTTAGACTACAATGGTATTCCTTATCACTGATACTTTCTTTAGACTACAACGGTATTCCTTATCACTGAAAATGTCTTTAGACTACAGCAGTGTTCCTGGTCACTGATAATTTCTTTAGACTACAGCAGCATTCTTTATTACTGATAATTTCTTTAGACTACAGCAGCATTCTTTATTACTAATAATTTCTTTAGACTACAGCAGTGTTCCTGGTCACTGATAATTTCTTTAGACTACAGCAGCATTCATCATCACTGATAATTTCTTCAGACTACAGCAGCATTCATCATCACTGACAATTTCTTTAGACTACAGCAGCATTCTTTATTACTGATAATTTCTTTAGACTACAGCAGCATTCATCATCACTGATAATTTCTTTAGACTACAGCAGCATTCTTTATTGCTGAAAATTTCTTTAGACTACAGCAGCATTCATCATCACTGACAATTTCTTTAGACTACAGCAGCATTCTTTATTACTGATAATTTCTTCAGACTACAGCAGCATTCATCATCACTGACAATTTCTTTAGACTACAGCAGCATTCTTTATTACTGATAATTTCTTTAGACTACAGCAGCATTCATCATCACTGACAATTTCTTTCGACTTCAGCAGCATTCATCATCACTGATAATTTCTCCAGACTACAGCAGCATTCATCATCACTGATAATTTCTTTAGACTTCAGCAGCATTCATCATCACTGATAATTTCTTCAGACTACAGCAGCATTCATCATCACTGACAATTTCTTTAGACTACAGCAGCATTCTTTATTACTGATAATTTCTTCAGACTACAGCAGCATTCATCATCACTGACAATTTCTTTAGACTACAGCAGCATTCTTTATTACTGATAATTTCTTTAGACTACAGCAGCATTCATCATCACTGATAATTTCTTTAGACTACAGCAGCATTCTTTATTGCTGAAAATTTCTTTAGACTACAGCAGTATTCTTTATTACTGATAATTTTTTTAAACTACAGCGGTGTTCCTTATCACTGATAATTTCTTTAGACTACAGCAGCATTCTTTATTACTGATAATTTCTTTAGACTTCAGTGGTGTTCCTGGTCACTGATAATTTCTTTAGACTACAGCGGTGTTCCTTATCACTGATAATTTCTTTACACTACAGCAGCATTCTTTATTACTGATAATTTCTTTACACTACAGCAGCACTCTTTATTGCTGAAAATTTCTTTAGACTACAGCAGTATTCTTTATCACTGATAATTACTTTAGACTACAGCAGCATTCTTTATTACTGATAATTTCTTTAGACTACAGTGGTGTTCCTTATCACTGATAATTTCTTTAGACTACAGCAGCATTCTTTATTGCTGAAAATTTCTTTAGACTACAGCAGTATTCTTTATCACTGATAATTACTTTAGACTACAGCAGCATTCTTTATTACTGATAATTTCTTTAGACTACAGCAGTATTCCTTATTACTGTTGATTTCTTTAGACTACAGCAGCTGGTTCTTTTCTTGTATTTGTTTCTTTATTAGACTGCACTTGTGGGTATTATGAACATTTGTCTTGGGTCTTCCTTCACCAGAATAGCTGGACGTCACTACTGTTGATCATAATTGGTTGCTGCGATGTATTTCAAAAAAGAAAAAAGAAAAACTAAACTGGTGGCACCAGCATTTTTAATTGGAATGGTCAGCACTGTGAACTTAACTTACAGCTATTGCAAATTATTTACGTATTCGTAGTCCATGATTCTTTTAACAGCCGAACATGGTTCATCAACTGATAATCGTGGTTCATCAACTTAACGTCAAAAATCAATGATTCATTCCTTAAAACTTGAAAGCTTATCACTTTTGTAACCAATATATGGACTCATTCAAATGTGTATTAGACAATGTTTTATTCTATGAAAATGCTCTTTATACATGTAGCTCTCATATGCACTTTGTTTTTGCTAGTGTTGTAATGTTGTTGATATATTATAGCAATTTTTGTTTCCTGTTTGTTAACATTATTATATATTATTGTTATATAGTAAAGGTCTGAGTTGAATAATGCAAAGATATGATAATGTAAAATACCCACAGCAAGCACCACACTTACAAAATTAATAAGGAACTACAATAAATGGATTTGTGGCCCTGATGCAGTTCTAATTCTACCTGCATTTTTTTTTTAATTTTGCACAAAAATCTTTACTTGGTGGAAAATGAAACATAAATAATAAAATATTCTTATTTTTTTTATTACTTAACTATTTCCATGAAACGATTTTTGTTGGCTTTAGATTGAGAGAATCAAAGGCCTTTACAGTTTTCAAGCTACTGCAGAAATGTAAGTAGGTAGTTAAGCCTCAAGCTATGCATTTGCAAATATATATACAGGGGCGTGCCTGGGCTTACGCACTTACGCACATGCGTACAGTTGCTTTCAAAAATTGAAAAAATAAAAACGCCTAAAAACGAATTTAAATCGCCGCCTAACCCGGGTTAGGCACTACCAGTTAATTGTCTTTATTATTTAAATCCATGTAATTTAAACATTTTTCTAATTCTACACAATCTTCAACAATCCAACTTGACGTATTTCTGTCTCTTCCTGCTTCTAAGACAATTCTTTGTTCTAGACGGTGAGAGTACCGCCCCCCCCCCCCCCCCCCCCTCGATTACAGGATTTTGGAACTTTTAATGACTAAAACTTCTTTTTAAAGTTTAATTTATGTAATGTTGTTTTACTGTTAACATATTATTTTACTCTTTTTTAAACAATTAAGCTCAAATGAATATTGTATATATACATGTATTGTATATAATTTAAAATGTATATACTTGAGCCCATTTGCTTGTTCAACTTCTCTGGACTCTGGGTCCCAGGACTCCTATTTTTAAAGTCCTAATGAGGACCCTGATCATGAGTAATAATTTAGATTGAAAAAAAAAATCCGATTAAAAACAAAGGTATTGACTTTCTAAAGACAGCAACCCGACTCCGAGGGTAATATTTAGATTTTGATCTGTTTCCAGGCTGTTTCAAGTATGTCAACTGTATATGAAAACATGACAAGTTTGTGACTATATGCAATATGACATACAGGCCATGTTAGTGAATTTGATATCTCCAATATGCATTATATTTGACAGTTATTTTTTTATTTATTTATTAACAAATGTAATGACGTTTATTTAATCAGATGATGTTCTATATAACTGGTTTTTAGAAGGAGTGTACAGTATTATCTAGTCATTTATGTCCTTATGCATTCATGAAATATTGCTAAAAAATGATATATATATATTGCCAATTTCAGTGTATGAACATTTTTTATTTCATGTGTGGTTATAGAAAAAAATATATTTTCATGAGAGACACAGCCTTGAGTGAAAGTATTATTTTTCTATGACCATAAGTGAAATAAAATACAACTGTAAACTGAGATTGAAAAATCTTCATTGTATTTACCATACGCTGAAAAAGACGAATTCTCGTTTTATATCATGTTTATTTTGTCTTAAAAATTCTTAATCAGCTGTTTTTGCCATACTCCCAGTAGTACCCAATTACCTCCCTTGGATACAAGAGTGAAATAATAAATGTTTTTATCACTGGTATTTCTCACTCTTTCGCCAAAAAGCATAATTTTTTTTTTTTATGTTAACAGATTTTTAAACACAGTCATTTGAAAAATGTCAAACTATTTCAATGACCCATTTATGACTTGCCAGATATATTTTATGGTAATCTAGCTGCAGAGCCGTTTATTTTTGTATACAAGGACAATGCCTAAAATGATGTAAATGACGTTTAACATTTCTGTTATACTTCAAACCATGCGGGGGTGCCCGTGGCCGAGCAGTTAGAGTCGTTTACTCAAAACTTCTCACCGCGTGGGTTTGAGTCCGTGTCGGTGCAAAAAAAACAAAAACTTGTGAAATACTGCCTAGAAACTTATTGTAAACCCCATCTTTGTTTGTAGAACTTAATTTGTTGCATTTTACTCTGCTGGCTGAATTTGTTAAGAAGTTCTAAATCTAGGCTTACAACTGTGTAAAATCATAACAAGACTTTTTGCCCAGCAGCAAAAAAGAGCATGTTTTAAACAGACAATGGCCAGCTAGGATCTATACAAATATTGTGGCTACTGTTTTGCCAATAGTATAGATCTAGATCAGTCAGCTCCTTGCTGGTGAAAGTCTAATCTGGATTTGCTCTGTTTGCTGCTGGGCAATATGTGCCTTAGCCTTATCAATATGCTATTAGCTTATATATAATATCACATAAAGCATTTCGATTTGTCGAACGCTGGACATGTGTGCAAGATATTGTCTCGAGAATGTTTCCACGTGAGCACCAAAAACATTATTCTGACGATCGTGTAGTAAGTGAATGTTTTTCTTGATAATCTATCAGAGAAAAATGCAAGAATAGACTTGAGACAAATGATGGCAATCGACACCTTGGTAAGTTTTACATTGTAATGAGAAGCATGGATAGCTCATTGCGTAATTTAAAAGGGTATGTGATATAACAGGTAAAGACTAATATTTTGGTCAATATATACTTTTGCAGAACTAACTAATGTGGTATTGACCACAAACCGCCTCCTCGGTAAATATCAAATTACTCAGGTCCTTAAAACTCTATGTTGACCTCAACACTAGTCTTCCTTTGTGTAATAATATATGCCTATGCCTTATCAATATGTGACTAGCAGGTTAAGAATTAAAATATGAAATACAAGTATATTAACATGCCAAGATTTTTTTCTATGAATATTAAATAAATGCACTTTGTTTCTTTAATTAAATATCAGAATTAAGTATGTAAATTAAGGCATCAGATTTAAGCATTTTATAAGAAACCTGTTTATCATAATAATATCATCCACAAATAAACTTGTGTTAAATTTCTACTTTTTTTATTTTGTTAAAATGCAATATTTTGTTCAAGGTTCATTTTATATGCAAAAGCAATGTAAAAAAGTACTAAGTGATAGGTCAGTCATATGATTAGACAAATTAACAATAACTTATCTAAATATTTTAACATACTGTTAAACATTTTCAATTAAAAATTCTTCTATCATGACCATAACAATTGTGTTATTTAGAAGAATTCTACCAATACAAGGACCACTATTTGTTTTAACTTTCATATTATCTTAGTCATTTTGTATTTATTTTTACTAGTTTCTGCCAATCTTGTTTCTGTTTATGAGTTATTTTAGATACATTTCTGACTTCTGCAATGTTAAGTTTCATTTATAAATTGTGGTTACTTTGTAATAAAGATTTTGGAGAAACCACACTTTTGTGTTTTATTTGATGTCATTTCAAAAATGATATAATTTCCTGCTAAATTTATAATTTACAAAATTTAAAAATGGTATGGTATTTTTTATTTTATAATTACTCAAGCTATTTTATGTTTGTTTATTGGGTTTATCATCCCACCAACAGTATTTCAGTTACCTGGAGATGGTGTCCACTTGAAGCAGATATAGTGCTGTCTTCACTGTGTATAGCATGCTGTGAACACCGGCATGATATGACACCCAGTTTCATTATCCTGACACCAGGCCAACCAGCCGTGGAACTACCCTTATAATTGCTTTAGCGTTTGCAAGGGAGCTATACAACTACCATTTTTAACAACTTTGGTATGTCGCAACCCGGGGGCTCCTGTACCTGGAGCCGATGCTCTACTGATTGCACTCACTGGTCCAGTGCAAGCTATTTTAATTTCTTAGATGTTTATGTTGAAATGGAAAGTTGGAAAAGTGGTATTTTAATCCATCTCTGATAAAAAACACGCACAAAAACACCCAAATAAACAACAGTCAAAATGTATATATTAATTTTTTCTATTTCATTAAGTTTGTTATTGTAATAATTTCTTTGGTGTTTAATATTGTTATACACCAGTAACCTAATTCGAAAATAATAGAAGTGGAGGTTAAAACTGTTCATTCTGATATAGTTTTAGTTCACCTTGTCAAATGGTCTTGGGGGGTATTTACAATGTGTGCAAATTGTATAGAGGGTAATTCTTGTGGACAAAATTTGCCTGGATATTCATACTTTTGTTCTCAAATTTTCATCTGTCCTTCCTTGATTGTGTTTATCATCCCACCAACTGAATATCAGATAGTTGGAGTCGGTGTCCACATGAAGCGTATGTAGTGTTGCCTTCACTATGTATAGCATGCCCTAAACACCTTGCTTGATTCCACACCCGGTCACCAGTGGAACCACCCTTATATTTCTTTGAGCATTACCAAGGGAGCTATACAATTACCATTATCAGCGACTTTGGTATATTGCAGCCCATGATTGAACCCAGGGCCTTTCGTACCTAGAGCTGATAGTCTACCAATTGTGTGTCAGGTACTCTCCACCTTGAGTTTAGTCATTTTATCTAAAAACAAGAAGTTTGGACACAACAGCAACCAACCTGAATCAGCATGGTGGCATGCTACATCAGACAGTGTTAATAGCAATCATACTTGAAGTGTTCCACAATTCTAGCAGGTGATGGACATCATTGGTGTGTCCGATCAATATCTCTATTTACTGACTTTTGTGACTGACTTGCTAACATGTAGATAGGCTTACTGTTTTAGCGCACCTTCTAATCACTACATTTACAATCTTTTTGATGAAACCTTTAAATAACCCTTTATCAGCAGGAAAGGACATAAGGATGTGTTATTTATGTCAAAAAAATGAGTGAAAGGTGTTTCCAGCAAGGGTTATCCCTTAACCAACTATAATTAGAAATAACTGATACAGATTCTAATAAAAGCATGCAAAGTTCACCGGTGAGTTGATATTGACTAAGCTGTAGATAGTGTAGATCTTGATCAATTCAAATCCTCTAGGAGCTGTCTGATTTTAATCTTATCTGCCAAGTTCTGATCAATCTGTGATAAGCAGGCCAAGCATTAGCTTGGGACTGTTGATATATCTACAATATATATTAATACTCAATGATGAAATCAGTGTTCAAGGGTTTAGTCTGGGGTTATGGAGATAGTGATTGGCTGGAATCATTTATATAGGCTAGGTTATTAAATGAACATTTAGGCCCATATTCACCAACCTATCTTAAGCCTAAGTCATGACTTAAGCCCAAGTCACAATTTTCCTACCAACAAAAACAAGCTTATTTATGAAGTTTTCAATGTGATGTAAAGCAGAAAGTAGCAAAGTTAAAGTGTCATGCAAAAATGCAGATATGTAGCTAAATATATAATGAAGATATTGTGGACTGAAATCCATGATTTGAGCTATTCTTACTTAAGAATAGTTGGTGAATAACAGCCTTATGCAATGCAAAGCCAAGAGTAGGGTAAAAATATTTAAATTTATTATATATCTAATAAATGTAACCAATCGACAATCTGCATTTATACCAAGTGACCGTCCAATATATTCCCGTATTGGATCCAAAAAATATATATTAATTTCCTATTGGACGGTTGGGTACATGTGCACAAAATGATGCGTCTGGTTTCCGATTTCAATCTCTAACGAATTAAAGACCAGGAACCATGCGTGCATAAAGACACTTGTTAGTATATGTTTAAAACTGCTTGTAAAGCGTCTAGCTGACCAGAAAGCGTTGTTTTGTTTTGACAGAAGTCAAAATGTTGACAGATGAAGAAATTTCTGATTTTATCGACGGACAAAAGGCGAAAAACACTTTGTTGGGGATGATGATGATGTATATTTCAAAGTAAACGAAAGATATATAATAAAAAGGTTATTATACATTTAACTGTACAATACGGAATATATTTGGACTCATACACAGCTTGAAAAGTCATATTGGACTCGCCTTATCGGCTCATCCAATATAACTTTTCAAGCTGTGTACTCGTCCAAATATGTTCCCGTATTGTACAGTAAAATGTATAATAACCTATAAGTATTAAGGAATTATTCTAAAAACTGGTATTATTTTATCAATTCAACAGTGTTTAAAATGCATCTGCTGGTATGTATTGTTAAGTCCACAGACTTCCCAGAATCTAACTGGTCATTCCAAGAAAAAATGTCAAAAGTTCAAAAGTTTATTTCATCTTTATACACACTTAATTCCAATTGATAAAATGAAAATAGCATAGATATAACAAAGAAAAATATATAATAATGTGCACTGTACATATAGATGCAAAACACTGGAATGTTCTTCCAACACTAAGTCTTGAAAAGCAATAAATCAAATCTATTTGTGAGATGCATGTTTATAATAAGCTTCTAAACAAATACAGTAACAAAAATGGTTCATTTATATATAAAAAAGTCAAATAAATACATATTTCTAGCAAAATATTTAATATTGCTAAATCATTGAATTTACTCAAATAATCAAAAATCCTTTTTAATAATTCAAATTTAAAATAGTATTTCTCCCTAACTGATCTTATTTTTAATCATTGTCCCAATCAGTGGCCAATTGGTTAGTCACCGATCTGCAAACCTTTGGCCTCTGTGGGGTATTTTCGTGTCGAGGACAGGGCGAGTGTTTTCACATGGAAAGGTCTTCCAACTTATCTACGATGTGCCAGTGGTTCTAACCAGTCACATGGCATATTCTTCCACCAATAATGAGCTGGAAATTGGCTATATGACCATTATGTAGGTGAGATGTAAAAAAACAACAAAAAACAACAAATTCTCAAAAAAAAATCATTAAACTGGCTGCCTCAAGATGTATAAAAATGAGGGACTATAAAGTGAACAAACAAAAAAAGTAAAATTAGAAAAATGATACGGATTTATTGTTGTTTACGATGTGATGATTATTAAGTACTCCAATGGTAATTATTGCATTAGGAAAGATGTATGACAAAGAATTTGTCTGGAATTAAATCAACCTGTTACACACAAGTTATTTTATTTAATAATTATTAATTCATTGGAAACGGTGCATTATGTTTTTAAGCAAATAACAATAAAATATAATTGTGGTGGAAGTAAAAAAAAAACTCATAAAAAACATGTTAGACAATAACCAATCAAAAACAAAAGAAAAATCAACCAATGTGGAATGTTTGTACTATTTGCGTTGTATTTAAAAAATATGACGTTATTCATATGGAGTTCATGTAGCACCTGAAAAAGCACACACATTATTGAACAAGCATAAATCACTGGAATGTAAATAAAGTTATATGAGAATATACAATTAAAAAATTATCAGATTTGATCAGTTTAATAAAATAAATAAAAAGAAAATTCATTTATGACACCAATTCTTTGTATTAATGTGCAAATACATAGGAAATTTAAAACCATCACTTTTTTCAAGTGGCAATTTTTGCCAAATGTCATATGTTGATGACATGCATATTAATTAGGGTGTTAGTCCAATATACATAACAAATAATGACTGTTTATCAGCTAGCATATGATGGCTTCACGTATGTAACAGATGGTTATGCACCCAAAACATTTGCAATTTTAAAGTCCCCAAGTAAATATGAAAAGTAAATATCAAATAAGCTGTTACAAAACATACAAAGGAGAATAACAGCACTGATTGGTTTTGAATCAGGGTTAATGGAATCAGATCTATCGAACCAGCTCTCTAAATAAATATCCAAATAAAATTTAAAGCAAACTTCTGCTAGAGAATAAATAAGCGCTACACAACTCAGAAACAATCTACAATAAACCTGCAGTACTAAGGTTTATAAATAAGCTAAAATACAACCGCCACAATGTACAGTCAACAATTATCCAGAAACAAAACATACAAATATCACCAAATGTACTCCTTTCAATGTTTCACTTAATATTTCATATTTATTGTTATTGGAGGAAAAGCACATTAAGAAAACACAATTATACTCCGAGTGAAAAAAAAAGCAAACCAGTGGTTGTTAATTAGTAAAATAGAAGAAAATAGAACAAAATGGGATAAAGTATTTTTCAGATTCCAACATATTATATATTTATTAAAAAACAACAACTTTTCCTTCCTTTGAATTAAAGCATTGTTCCGAAAGCCAATTTTGCAACTTTAACTCTTATGGTTCTATACAAGGCTTCATATCCTTATAACTAACCAACTATCTGGTCTGCCTCTGTCAAAATGTCTAACATTTGTCCATTACACTACCTTCAACACTGTCTTAAAATTACATTGTTTAAACTGTGTCCATATCAATTACTTCATCTTATCTCTAACACATTTTGATCACCTGATCAATTCATAAACCTCGGAGCACTATTTACGCACTCATTTACACTATGTACAATTGCATATAAAAATAAGATCCTATATATAAACTACTCTAAGGCTCTGGTTCCCAGTAATCAGAGGCTACAACAGCTGCCACTTTCCACCTCAGTCATTGGTTTAGTAGCTGGTTCCCCGACTCGTACATTGTTACCATTGGTTCCTCCTGCAGGCGGGGACTCTACTTGTAACTTGTAAATGTCTGCAAGAACAAAAAAATAAAATAATTTTAGTGTTTTATTCTTCAAGGCTGGCAAACTGGCAGACAAACATCTGTGCAGAGCTACAAAACTCATATTAAATATTTTGCCCAAATATGGGCAATTTAATTTTCCTCAGCGGCTCAGGATGAGAGACATTAATGAATAGTCTCCCCTGAATAAAACCTAAATGCAAGTAGGTCCTTTCATTTGCTTTTTGGAGTGTATGTTGACCTATCTGCCTTTCTTTGTGATTCGCAGGTTACCCATCGTCAACAAACTTTTTTAAATAACAAATCTATAGAAATATGTCAATGGACTTAAAGGTTATATTTATACAAAAGTAACAAATTTCACTGTTTGTTATTGCAATGTCTACAAAAGAACAGGCGATAAAGTCCAAGAATTTCAACTAAAAGGACTACCTTCTGTTTGGAATACCTCAGATATTATCTAACAAGGGAGACAATTTCCATTTCACCAATGTATCCCATTACTTACACACAACTGTTTAGCTCGAGAAAAAAAAAGCTCAATCAATTGAAAAACCTTAAATGTGTATACATTATCAGATTTTAAAATCTTTTTTTCAAGCTGGTGTAACAAATCTAATTTACATAATATAAAAATTATGTTTTTACCACTAGTATACACTAGTATTTGTTTTGGGTTTCATTTACAAACAAGTATAAAATTTGAGTTTGACACAATATGCATTACACTTACCAACAAGTAAATTATTAAAGGCTTCTCCAACATTTGTATTGTCTAGGGCTGATGTTTCGATGAAGGAGAAATTGTGTCTTTCTGCAAGTGAATTAAAACACATACAATTTAAGTTTTTATTTATACCATTATTGATATGCATGATATACCAAGAAATATTTGACCAAACAACTGTTTTGTTTTTGTTTTTGAAATACATAACAGTGACCTATTATAATCATTATAGCAATGTCCAGCTATAATGGTGGAGGAAGACCTCAGACTTATAACTGGGCAAACAGAAGGTTTGTTTATTTGTTTAATGGGCTTATTGTCCCACCAACAGTATTTCAGTTATCTGGAGACAGTGTCCACTTGAAGCAGATATAGTGCTGCCTTCACTGTGTATTGCATACTGTCAACAACTGGCATGATACCACACCCAGTCTTATTATCCTGACACCAGGCCAACCAGTCATGGACCTACCCTTATATTTGCTTGAGCATTAGCAAGGGAGCTATACTACTACCATTTTTAACAACTTTGGTAAGTCGCGGCCTAGGATCGAACCTGGTGCCTCCCCTACCTGGAGCGAACGCTCTATCGATTGCACTACCAGGTCCGGTGCACACCGAAGGTTAGCTGGAAAACTTATGATTAACCCTTATCATTCAGCATAGTAAACTCTCAGGTATTTGCAGATACTTTTGTGCAATGGTTACACATTGTTTTTATAAAGCAAATAGTGTAAATCCTGACGTGACAGCTCTCAGCCTTAAGTTTACCCTTTCATGCATATTTATACCATTTTACGCTTTTGTTACACCTGCACAATTATGACTCAGTATAATCTACACTCATTGTGGGTTTATTTGTTTGATTTTTTTTTTAGCCAAGGCTCTATAGTTATACTGCGCAGGTATGTATTAAAAAAAAGATGTTACCTATTTCAAAGAAAATAACATTATGTGAATAGGTGAATTTTTTAAAATTATATACCGTACTTACTCACTTATAAAACTATTCGCTTATAAGACGACCCCCCTACTTCACCTGTGAAATTGCCGGTTTCTGCTTTGGCCCGCTTATAAGACGAGTCGAAAAAATGAACAGGAGCGTCTACCAGTCATGCTGTCTCAACAAAAGGGTTAATTGGTAAACAGTGACTGTAATTTTCACACGTTGCGGGATGTATCTAGTCTCAGCTGCACTGCTATCCTGTAGCTCGTGGCGGCATGACATTAATTTCTTTGATCTACGTCACCAAGTCTGGTATAACAGTACACAATATATCGGGGAACAGTGCACTGTCCTTGTGTACATGCCACCAATCAATAATTTCATGGAGAAATGTAGTCAGCAGCTGCTTATAAAAAACACATCGTTTACTCCCTCACTGTCAAACTGCTTTGATCGATATCACCTTGACAACAGCTTATCTCAGAGTCAGTCACTTGACCTGTGTAATGAGGCAAGTCTACACAGAAACTCCAAGTAAATTACAGCTTGGTGTATTTGGCAGACTGAAGTTGAAAGTTTGTTTCAGTGTTTACTGATGGATAATAAGCTGTGTTTCATGCAGAACAAAGGGAAATGTATGTGAGACAGTTAATCGTTGACCGACAGAATTCAAAGTTCAATAAAGGTAAGTTATCGGCGGTCGATAATGACGGCACGTCGGGTCATTGCATAACTGCTAACAAGTTTATGTGGTATGTTTTCGCCCTAAAACAACGTGAAAACATTTTGTAAGGTCGCTAGACCCCGCCTATAAGACGAGCCCCACACTTTGAACATGAAATTTGATGGAAAAATCCCCGTCTTATAAGTGAGTAAGTACGGTACATGTTCTATGAATGAAGGGGTTAATCATTCCATTCTTAGCAAAGAGTGAATAATAAAGTTTAAGCAAATCAACCTTATACCTGCTAGACAGCGCCCCTCTTCAGTGATCACAGCTCGGAGGTGTTTAAGGTCCACCTTGTTCCCAACCAACATGATGCAGCAGTGAGGATCCGCATGTTCCTTTAGCTCTCCCAGCCACTTGTCGAGGTTCTCAAATGAGGAAGTTTTGCTGATGTCATAAACCACAAGAGCACCCACAGCACCTCGGTAATATCTAACGATAGAAGAGTATTTTTGGTTTTAAACTTGTGAACACACGCATATACTTGTATTTAATGTGCAGCCTTATGAAAACTAGAGGCTTATTTAGAGTTAGTGCTGTTTTTTTTTTTTATAAGAGTCAATTCGCATTAGATGACTTTGGTCTTCTGACTCTAAAAATTGAATATATTAAAACTGATTATTCATGTAAACAAAGACTATTCAAATAAAAGTTAAAACTGAATGCTCTGGACTATTTGCAAATAGTTATTTATTCATTTTGTTGAATTGTAAACACATCAACTTCCTTGTGTTTATTATATGATTTCATTGACAATACTGACAAAAGCTTGTCAAGATATGTTAGCAGCACAATAGTGAAAAATTTGAAAAGCTTAATTTTGACACAAAAAACGATAACATAATACCACAACTTTAATAACTGTCGTATTTTGAAGGAATTGAAAATGGCCTTCTTTAAAGGCCGATGCAGCTCAAGGCTGTGTCCAGCCAGGGAGACTCCCCATTTTCCTACCATCCACCCATTAAAAGCTCCCACTGCATAGTCAAATAAGACCATGGTGTTGACACATTCCAATTTTCAAAACCGTTAAGATCTTGGTTGAAACTGGCTCAACATGGTTATAAGATTAAGTTTATTTGTACGTAAACTACTTTATTGATAGTGTTTGAATTTGTGTTGTGAATCCATAATGGAGCAAATCTTACAACAAAGCTTAAACCCCTATTTTTTATTGTCTGGTTTAATGAAAAAGGACCACACATATTGCTCTTATACACTGAAGAGTTCATTTTAAATTCTGTCATTGCTGAATTGCTTTCTATGTACTTTTTATTTGACTCAGCAAAAACATGTTTGTTTTAGTTTTTTTGTGACATTGCACAGACACAACTAGAACTATCGCTGAATGCGATTCATACCCCCACCAATGTCCTTGACAAAGCTGGTACAAGGGTACAAGTTGGGGTGAACATTTGAGTCAAGTTTGAAGAAAATCCTTCCATTAGTATAGAATTTATAGAGTGGACCTGACATATTGACTAGTATTGATTGTAAGTAAATTAAAAGACTTAAAAAGGGGCATAACTTTGTCAAAATGCAATACAGAGTTATGAAACTTGACCTGCCTATCTTACTTGTGATACGTCATATATCTTTTAAGTTTCAAGCAAATACCTGTGCTAATTTCAGAAATATTCAAGTACATGTTAAAATTTAAGAACATTTTCTAAGTCAATTTTGACCTTCAAGTGTGACCTTGACCTTAAGCCGGCACAAAGGTAACATGGGTTCTGCATTTAACCTTGTTGAGTTGAACATTGGAGTAAAGTTTGAAGAAAATTCTTCCATTTGTATAGGATTTATAGAGCAGACACGACATATTGTCTAATACTTGATTGTATTTAAATTTGAAGACTTAAAAGGGGCATAACTTTGTAAAAATGCAATACAGAGTTATGAAACTTGACCTGCATATCCTTATTGTGACACTTCATATATATTTTAAGTTTCAAGCAAATACTTTTTCTAGTTTCAGAAATATTCAAATACATGTTAAAATTTAAGAATATTTTCTAAGTCAATTTTTGACCTTCAAGTGTGACCTTGACCTTAAGCCTGCAAAAGAGTAACATGGGTTCTGCACATCCCATTGTTGAGGTGAACATTTGAGCCAAGATTAAAGAAAATCTTTCAATTAGTGTAGGACTTACAGAACGGACACGACATAATGTCTAATTTTTTTTTATTTATATATTTGACCTTCAATTGTGACCTTGACCTTGAGCTGACACATGGGCAACATGGGTTCTGCACATCCCCTTGTTGAGGTGAACATTTCAGCCAAGTTTGAAGAAAGTCCTTCAATTGGTATAGGATTTATAGAGCGGACACAATAAAGGAGATGGACAAACGGACACCGACGGACGGACGGACGAACAAAGCCAATCAATTATAGCCCCCCCACCCCATTTTGTGGTGGGGGTATAATTATGGTTATATTGGCAATGTCCAGCTAATTATTGGTGAAAGAAGACCCCAGACTTATGTCTAGGTAGAACCACTGGCACACCACAGGTTAGCAGGAAAACCTCCCCACATGAAAGTTCTCGCCCCGACCGGGACTCTACCAAAACTCAAACCCACACGGTGAGGGCCTGAGGAGAATCAAGTCAGCAACTCTAACCACTTGGTCACAGGTGCCTCTAAACAACATGTTGTAAGCATTATACATTGTTTGCTTAGCAGCATGGAAAATATGCTTTTTCAGTAAACAAAGAATCAATTCATGATATGGCCAGATAGCATGTTTATCTATCAAAAATCATGAAACATATAACAACTGACATGGCCAATGTGGTGTAGTGGTAGCATGCTTGATTTAATTCCCTGCTGTGCTAGTCAATTTTTCATGTTGAATTACTTATTATAAACAGAGACAAATTAAAAACCTATTCACATTTTCCAGACATTCAGTTAACCAGCCTTGGAACATTCTGATTAAGCTGAGATTTTGCAAATGAAGCTTGACCAATGTTCTTGTATGTTTAGGGATTGGGATGGGATTTGCTGGCTATTTTTGCCAATACTGTGCAGCGACATTTCTATCATTATAGCACAGGGGCACTTATGAGGGGTCCAGGGACTGAACCTGGCCGGTCCATTTTACTGACGACGACGAGTCAGGCATAATGCTGTCCCTTAAGCCCTGAGCGTTACGAAGGAAGCCACTGCTACTAACTTTACAGTTTGGTTTGACCTGGCCGGGGTTTGAACCCGCAACCTCCCGATCTGCAAGCCGCCGCTCTACCACTTGAGCTATTGCAGCCGGTTGTATGTTTAGAGAAAGTCCAGGGTGGGTCATACAATGTCATGACCCGAGATAAACAACATTAAAGCAAGACTAACATTTCTGCTATCAGAACATACTTCAGGCAGTCATGACCATCTCACAGCCTGACAGTTACACAGACAACTAAGATACCTCTAGATGTACAGATGCTGTTTTTGTTTTAGTACATAGTACATAAATCACATTGACATAGTTATGGAGAAACATGGTAAAAACATCTAAACATTGGAAGTCAGCCTATGACAGAAATCCACTATCAACCACATTGAAGAGGGGTGTGATAGGCTTTAATTGCTCCCCTGAGGGAATGATAGTAAAGATATGTTACAGAAACAAATAAACAAGATTGCTATCTAGGATCAATAATCGGATTTGACACAATACATGTATAAATATGCCAATATGTTTACACACTAAACAGAATTATGTAGCTTAAGTCAACAAATGGGTAGCATGTATGACAATGCAGCAGATTTATAATAAAGATAACCAAACATATCTCTTGCCTACGTGAGCAAGTCCAGAACCAAACCCACACTATGAACTCGTATTTCATTCTCCATTTTATAATGCTCACAAATTAGTAAAAATTAGTTCTTCGAACAACTGCATGGAAGGGACATTGTGTAATGCTTGAGGAAATAGCTTAGTTTAGATCCTGATCAGGCAGCTCTCAGATCTAGATCTATATTTTTTGCCTATGTGTGATCAATTCAGACTTAGCATGTGATGTGTTAAGACTGGTAGCTAAGAAGTAGGATAAGAACCTTGTATAGTGTAATATAATATACAACCCCAGCTGGTCAGGTGTTTTATGGCTGTTTCATTGTTGATCTAACCAGCAAGCCCATGGCCACTTTCAAGTCCTTTATAGCAGATTGATGTAAGACTGGACCCAGATAATGAAATTTATTAGGAAAGTCTTGCAAAAGTGTAAGAGTGTATCTTTGCTGATATACATGTTATAAAGTTTGAAAAAAAGGTTTGTTTTATTCCTACTAACATTTTGTAAAATGTAATATGGTTATATGCTGACACAATTATGGACATATTGGCAAGGTCCAGCTAGGAAATTATTGGTGTAGGAAGACCCCACACTTATGTCTAGGTAGAACCACCAGCACACTGCATGTTAGATGTAAAACCTCCCCACATGAAAGTTCTCGCCCCAACTGAGACTCAAACCTACGTGGTGAGGGACTGAGAAGTTACAAGTTGGTGACTGTAACTGCTTGGCCAGCAGTGCCACCCTTCAGCAAGTGTTACAGAATATTGGTAACTATATTTATGATAAATATTCCCTTAATGTAATGGCCCAGACTTTTTCTCAAACTTCCAAAAAAAAGCCCTTTTGTAAAGGTTTCCATGCTTCAATCAACATGAGTCATAATTTTGTATTTCAAGTTAAAATTGCACTCAACATTTGTCATACAGGTTCTTCTTGCTCTTCACTGAGGAAGGTTCATAACTAAACAGTCCAATGAAATAACTGGCATAATTCAAAGGGTCAATATACCACTTTCATAAACTTTTAAGTGTTCCTTATGATATTGTGTTTAAATAACTTTGTTAACACTATTGTTATTTTAACCTGACTAAGTCATAAGCTATCATATCTGTATGGAAATTACCAGAAATGCCTATGAAAACAGTAGATACCAAAAGCATAAAAACATTATGTCGTAAGCGGGATATTTTAAGAAAACCAACTTTCGCAAAACATGATTATAAGAAACGTTTCAATGACTTTTATTTTAATTTTTGACTATTACTTTATGAATTTTTATAAAGAACTGATAACAATTCAAATTTATACTTATATACAAAACCCCCTTTGGTGATAACATCCCTAGAATTATGTCAAAATGACCTTTTGTCAAAAAAATTGTGAATCTTTCCAAACCTTATTATTTTATGCAAAGTTGCAGAATTTTATTACCGTATTCACTCGTGTAATGGTCGCACTCGTGTAATGGCCGCACCCCCAAAATGACCGCAAAATTTGAAGAAAAAAACCTAATTCAATGTAATGGCCGCACCCCCAAAATGACCGCAAACACAGCTTATTATCCGTCAGTAAACACTTAAACAAACTTTCAACTTCAGTCTGCTAAATACACCAAGCTGTAATTTCCTTTGCGTTTCTGTGTAGACTTGCCTCATTACACAGGTCAAGTGACTGACTCTGAGCTGTTGTCAAGGTGATATCGATCGGAGCAGTTTGACAGTGAGGGAGTGAACGATGTGTTTTTATAAGCAGCTGCCGATTACATTTCTCCATGCACTGTTCCCCGATATATCGTGTACTGTCATACCAGACTTGGTGACGTAGATCAAAGAAATTAATTTCATGCCGCCACGAGCTACAGGATAGCAGTGCGACTGAGACTAGATACATTCGCAACGTGTCAAAAATACAGTCACAGTTTACCAATTAACCCTTTTGTTGAGACAGCATGACTGGTCGACGCTCCTGTTCATTTTCACCTCGTCAAGGAGATTGTCGCCTCGTATCAAAGCTGTGTTGTTTTATCGGCTATACTATGAAATCCTTTGATCTGCATGGTAGTGTGCACATGACAGCTGGGTGAAATTGTTTGATGATGCAAACATTCAGAAATATGATACAAGAGATAAAACTAGGAAGTCATTTATAAATTATAGAATATGTTCAGATTGGTTAGACAAAAGCATAGAACGGCGCTATCTCGTTTATATCGTCTGTCAACCTCCTACTTAGAGAGCTAATCTAGACGCATGGCGTCCCAAAAATCGGCAGAATCGTTCTAGAAAAAAAGTTCCAAGGCCTTACACCTATAGAATGGCCGCACCCTCAACTCCTTAACGACAAAATCGGGTAAAAAAGTGCGGCGATTACACGAGTGAATACGGTACTAGAAATTACCACCAATAATCTCTGTGACAGATAGTTATTATGTTTCTGTTATTCACATTTAACTTATTTTACTTCACATTGAAAATTTTATACTGCCAATACACAGACCTTTTAAATACAAATACTAATATAAGATTATCCATACTTACAGTAATAATGATCAACATTAATTAATCCATTTACTTATGGGCCATGAGGACATGTGACAAAATATATTGTTCCATGATCTCAAATAGTTAAATCGATTCATACTGCACTTACAAAGATGGATATCTTGCTTATGTGTATACCTTCCAACTCACACACTTACAAAAAAGAATTTTCAACAGTGTGACAAAATCTGAATGTACTTGATTGTATAGCATTACATTTTACATGCATAGTTCTCCGTCTCATTGTGCAGGTGTCACAATGTCGTCTAACAAGTGATGGAACAGTGGGGTCTCCACTCTCTTACTTGCCATGATTATAGAGGAGGTAGTGTGGGAAATGGATCACTGTGCTCTCTCCACACAGTTGTTTGTGACAATATTTTTAAGTTTTACTCTAGTTGGGTGTTGTCTTCTGGATGTAACTTCCTACTAACAGCCCTTTAGACAGACAGCCAGCCTTCAAGACAGTCTTTTAGACAAAAGAGCCTTTTAGACAGACAGTCTTTAAGATAGACAACCTTTTAGACAGACAGCCTTTAAGACAGATGGACAGACAGCCTTTAAGACAGACAGACAGCCTTTTAGACAGACTGACAGCCATTTAGACAGACAGACAGACAGTCTTTTAGACAGACAGCCTTTTAGATAGACAGCCTTTTAGACAGACAGACAGTCTTTTAGACAGACAGCCTTTTTAACGGCAGCCTTTTAGACAGAAAATCTTTTAGACAGACAGCTTTTTAGATAGACAGCCTTTTAGACAGAAAGACAGCCTTTTAGACAAACAGCCTTATAGACAGATGGACAGACAGACTTTAACACTGACAGCCTTTTAGATAGACTGACAGCCTTTTAAATAGACAGCCTTTTAGATAGACAGGCAACCTTTTAGACAAACAACCTTTTAGACAAACAGCCTTTTAGACAGACAGCCTTTTTAGATAGACAACCTTTAAAAAGACAACCTTTTAGACACACAGACAGTTTTTCGACAGCTTTTATACAGACAGCCTTTTAGACAGACATACAGACTTCTTGGAAAAAATTTAACATTACGACAAATATTTTTATACACCATCAACTTGGAAAGGTTGTGGTTTTAGCATTAAAATTTTGTTTTTATCTTAAAGAAGGTAGCCTTTATCAAATACATGTAACAATATATTACTACTGTTTTGGGCATTCTTTTGACATAAATTCATACCGTATTCTTAGTTGAGATGATTTTAAGCATTACTTCAATTGTAGGACCATATCAATCTTGAAATAATTCATTCCTTATGTTCATTCTTTTCAAATCTATAAATTAGCTCAATGCCAATTTCTGCTAAAAATAGATTTTGAATTAACATGCTCTTAAAAGTAAGTGTTTGTGTGATTTTCCTACTTTAAACAAAGCTGCGAAGCTTAACTCAAATAGAAAATACCTGTTTATCATAATGAGTGGGGTGTTATGCTTCACTTTTTACATAGATGTAGGACACTGAGAGGGATTGGGATTTGCTGGCATTTTTTGCCGATACTGTGCAGCAACATTTTTAGCACAGGGGCACTTATGAGGTGCCCAGGGACTGAACCCGGCCGGTCCATTATACTGACACCGAAGAGTCAGGCATAATGCTGTCCCCTTAGCCCAGAGAGTTACCAACTTTAAAGTCTTGGTTTGGCCCACCCGGGGTTTGAACCCGCGACATCCTGATTATTAAGCTGATGCTCTACCACTTGAGCTATTGCGGCCGGTGTAGGACATTGATAAAAGTATTTTGCATTATCTTTTAAGATAAAAAAGAAATATAAGAATAAGAAAAATAGATGGTCCAAACTGTTGGATACCACCAAATAAGGAACCCTAATAATTAATATAATCAAAATTAACATAATAATAAATATACTTTCTACTCACACACTGGTAATAGCCCGATATCTCTCCTGACCTGCAGTGTCCCAGATTTGCGCCCGCACAGTCTTCCCCTTGATGCTCACATTTCTGGAAATAATTAATTAAAGGTACCATTATAAGTAAGTTTGAATGATGGAACATATTTCATCATAAAATATGTAGATGGTATGCATATATCAAGTTTAAAACTCAGCACAGCTTGATTATATCATTATTTTTGTTTTGTTATCTCTGAACATTTTGGTAATGTCATCTTATTATTGGCAGAGAAATACCTCAGACTTATGGGTAAGTAAAACCTCTGGCAAACAGCAGGTTAGTAGGAAAACGTTCCCATGTAAACGTAATTAGAAGTAACAAGTTGGTGACTCAATTTGCTAAGCCGCAGGTAGCGCTGACATTTATGAAAAAGGACTTATAAAATGGTACCCGCACTTGCCTACGGTTTTATCTGTCTTGTCGTTTTTTTTTTAATTGTCCTACAAACAATATTTTAGTTATTTGGAGGTAGTGTTCCCTTGAAGCAGATATAGTGATGTCGTCACTGTGTATAAACAAGCAGTGGACCCCTGGCATGATACCACACCCAGCCACATCATCCTGACACTGGGCCAACCTGTCATGGAAATACCCTTGTTTGTTTGGGTATTATCAAGGAAACTTTACCACCACTGTCATTTTTAATGACTTCAGTATTACGGGCCTGGGATCAAACTCAGGGTCTCTGTCTTTCTGTTGTTTGCATATCTGTGTGATGGTCTGATTGGATACCAATATTACAATCCCAGACTACTGCAGTAAGACAAGTATGTTTCATTTTTGGCTTAAAGTTAAGGAAAAAAAGGATTAAAAAATTTCTTCTAAATAGCAATGTACATCTATTGTTTTTGTATTGAAATGTGTTTAAAAGTGCTTACTTACATTATTAAGCTATAAGACTATGCCCAAAGAAAATTGCTCCTGACATTAAAGCTCCTTAGCTGTTCAGACTTCCAACAGGAGGATTTAATTATTGGGAAAATCAATTATCATGGCAGCCATCTTTTTTGGCAACTTCAAGGGATTTTCAGATGAATTGTATAGAAGTGTAGATTTTATTTTCTTGTAATTTCTTCTTTTGTGGTCCAAAAATTAAAAGCTATACATCATTGGAAAGCTCATGAAATTGATATTTTTAAAATAAACTATTTTTAAAATTGATAAATGCACAGAGAATAAATACAAAATAAATCAAATTATTGGCTCATCCTAAAACAAAATGAACAGTGTATTTTTTTTGTTGTATTTTTTTACCTTTCAAACAATCAAAATATGGTTTTGATATTTAAAATACTCATGGCAGCCATCTTTGATGGCAACTTCAAGGGATTTTCAGATGAATTGTATAGAAGTGTAGGTTTTATTTTCTTGTAATTTCTTCTTTTGTGGTCCAAAAATTAAAAGCTATACACAATTGGAAAGCTCTTGAAATTCATATTTTTAAAATACACTATTTTTAAAATTGATAAATGCACAGAGAATACCAAAATAAATCAAATTATTGGCTCATCCTAAAACAAAATGAACAGTGTATCTTTTTTGTTGTATTTCTTTTACCTTTCAAACAATCAAAATATGGTTTTGATATTTAAAAGACTTCATAAAAGCTGTTAAATTTATTCACAGTGGTAAGTTTTATACAGCACATATTTCCAGCTTTCCGCCTGCATTTGCTTCTTCCTTCAAAGATGACTGCCTTAAACTGTCTTATCAGTGCCTATGACATCACATGGAAACTATCTATATATAGTGGTGATTTACCTGGTAGCAAACTCCACCCCGATAGTGCTCTTGCTTTCGATGTTGAACTCATTTCTGGTAAACCGTGACAACAGATTGGTTTTACCTACACCTGAATCCCCTACTAGCACCACTGAAAGAGAAAAAAATACACAGAGCTATACCTAAAGTTGTGGCTCTTTTTTAGATGACTGGAAAAAATAACGGCTATTAAATTTATGTTCTTATTTTCAAATCTGGTTGCATAAATTGTATTACTTTATTTCATACTAACTCTAAAGATGTTATTGAAAACTCCAAAGATGTTATTGAAAGAAGTACATTCCTTTGTGATGCGTGGCATAAATTGGTCATAAGTACTCTTTTGTCAAAAATGTCAAATCTTTCAAGTTTGACATTTTTGACAAACAATAAATATTTAGTCAAAGAACACATGGTAATATAGAATACAATGTAATCATAAATTATATTTTCATTAAATATGAAATAAATATTAACAAATCATTCAGTTTATGCAACCAGATTTGAAACTAAGCAAAAAAAGTGATGGCTGTTATTTTTTTCCATTTATCTGAAAAAGGGCCTTGTGTAAACATATCAGTCATATAGAGTGGATTTTTTAGTCTCTGAGGTACACTTCATGGGGCTAAATTACACAAAATCTTGATTCCTTACAGTTTATGAAATGTATAAAAAAAAACAGCATGCATCTTTTAACTTTTGAACATATGCCATTTTATTTGACTAGCAGAGTTCACATACTATTTATTTTGTGTTAATTATTTCACTTTATTGATAAACAAATCCAACAGAAAAAGTATATTTATTTTGTGTTAATTATTTCAATTTATTGATAAACAAATCCAACAGAAAAAGTAAATTACAAATCCAACAGAAAAAGTATATTTATTTTGTGTTAATTATTTCAATTTATTGATAAACAAATCCAACAGAAAAAGTAAATTTATTTTGTGTTAATTATTTCACTTAATTGATAAACAAATCCAACAGAAAAAGTATATTTATTTTGTGTTAATTATTTCAGAAAAACAAATCCAATAGAAAAAGTATAAAGTAATTAAAGGACGTTTGAGAATAATTTCAAGTATGAAAATACCTCTATCAGTAGAATTCAGTATTGTGCAATCAATATCAGATAAAACTAACCTTTCCATATAAAGTCGTATTGCTCTTCACCTCCTGCAGAAGCCATACTGTCTAGAAGAGTTATTTCCCCTTTATTATACCTAAAAATATACAATAATTAATGTACTGACAAAAAAATGCAAATGTGAATTTCAATTAACAATAATATATTGATTCTTTAATCTCATTACTAATAAATTCTGCTATGACAGTTGTCCATGTTTAGAATGTGTAGCATTAACTCTTTAGCATTACTATACACCCTTCATGCACCCCTGATCTGTTCACATTATTTCACCTTAAAACAATGGAAATTTTCAGCAGTCCGTGGAAGCAGTTTTGATCTGGAAATGGTATCCACCTGAATCAGGTAGGGTGCTGCCTTCACTGTGTATAGCATGCCATGAACACCTGGCATGGTACCGCACTCAGTCACATTATCCTGACACCGGGCCAACCAGTCGTAGAACTACCTTATATTTACTTCAGCATTAGCTATACCACTACAATTTTAATGACTTTGGTATGTCCCGGCCTGGGATCGAATCAGGGGCCTCCCATACATGAAGCCGAAGCTCTACCGATTTCACAACCAGGTCCGATGCTGTTTATTGATGTGAAAAGTGAAGCATATCACCCCACTCATTATTACAAATATGTATTTCCAATCCAAACCATGCACAGTTAATTTTAAACTACAAAGACCATGTGACCACTTAGTTTTGAGATCACGTTATATTATCATCTGGGTAATCTTCTCTGACATTGAAGTCTATTTTTAGCAGACATCCCAGAAGTGTATTTACTTATAAGATTTGGAAAGAATGGACAAAGAGAATGATAGATTCTTTCATGATTTGCACTGTCTAACAATTCATGTAGATCAAAACTGTGATTAGACTTGATTAGACTTCACTTCAGTACGAGTTTATGCCCAAATTTTCCTTAACAAGCATACTACTAAAACGGCTATAGTAGTGAAGTAAAGTTGTTTTCATTCTGTTACAACACCATTTTAAAGAAAACAGAGATGTGTTGTAAGATCAGTAGTGAATAATACATCTGCATTCTGGGTCCTATACTAATAAAAATTGTCACAGACCCACAGTTCAAACGATGGTATCCAACAGTTTGCGTACATGTAATGTATGTAACAATATCAGTAAATAAGAATGATTAGGATTCCTGCTAAAAATAGACATTGACGTCACAGCACATGATGTGGAAGAACTAAAACATTAGTGGTCGCATGGTTTTCTTGGTTTAAAAATTATGGCTCAGATGGGAAATACAAGTTTGTAATGACAATTGTGGCATTATGGTTCACTTTTCCAACAGGTGTAGGACACCCATAAACAGAATTTTACGAGGTCTGTTCATATAACAATGGTTTACTAAGATGTATAATGAAAATATTTTTGGTCCAAACTGTCGGATACCACCTTTAAAAGATAAGCGTCCCCTTGGACTCATCGTCATGAAGGTGTTCTGTCTAAGGTCTGATATTTGTATGAGAAAATATAAGTGTCCACTGACGTTTGAGCCATGTTCAATTTTATTAAAACTAACTGAAAAAAGGTGGGACCCATCCCATACATTTTTACATAAGACCCACTGTTTTCAATGCTATGCATCCCCAGGACCCATATTTTCAATTTCTAGATTATTTGCTTGAACATGTTACAAGTTTAAATACAAGCTCAAACAGTACTGTGCCATACCTGCATAGCTGTAATAATAGCTGAAATACTCATGTGAAACCTTGTCTAAAGATAATCATAGTCTGTCATTAGTTTGGCCACTATAAAATAAATACAGGTAAATCTGAACATTGCATGAAAAAATCTGCTATGGACACTATGGTCAGGGATGCTCATCCATAAATATATGAACATGAAATTAGCATAAATGAGTGTTACAACTATCGTTTTTAAAAAATTATAACTATGTTGCAGTTGGGATTGAATACAAATCATTCCTACTGCATATCAAGACTTAACAATTGGGATGCTGTTAATTTTAAAAAAATGCAACCATTTAAAATTCACACCTGTAATTCACAGACCCACCTTCTTAGATATAGTCCTTTAAATTGTTTATTTGCCAAACAGGAAGACTGACTGGTAGGACTGAATACTAGAATCCCCTCAAGTGCTGTCTCACTTGACAGCTGATATAATGTGTCTGGTTTCGATCAAATTACACCTGTCAACACATCACTTGACAAAGTTCAAAAAAAGTACCTGTCGATATGTATTTAAATCAAAAGCAAATACAATTTACTTACCTGAAACTATTCTTGTAAACTGGGTACGTCTATTTGATCCCACAATATTCAACGTTGTGGTAAACACACCATGTTTTAGGGAAGGTTCGTATTGAATTGTTACATTTAAAGTGTAACAAAAAAACGCAATTACATATACGGAGCAACTTTAAGCTATTAAAAGAAATTACATCTGATTGCTACAATCAATGTCCGTTCCGTTTGGTTCCGTTTCCTTTAGTTTGTATACACGCTTCAGTCTACACATCAACAGATCTATTTTTAAAACCTACACTGACACGCAAAACTGCCTAATCGAGTTATTTAGAAAATGTCAACAGATAATTAGTCACCTGCGATTGTCGCGACACCGCACCTGCGGAAAAAAGGAATGTAACAACATCGTGTTTAATACTTTAATTTCAACGCAGTTATTCCCCTTGAAACACTTCGAAATTGGCAAAAGTGAGGTATTAATATTATAATTAAAACACCTTATTATTTTGCACAAATATTATCAAATAAACACACTTATTATAAAGAAAGACTTGCCGTTTTTTACAAGAGAAACACAATAATGTGAAATAGCGAAT
Source organism: Sinonovacula constricta (assembly GCA_007844125.1). Lineage (NCBI taxonomy): Eukaryota > Metazoa > Mollusca > Bivalvia > Cardiida > Solecurtidae > Sinonovacula > Sinonovacula constricta. The sequence goes on from CM017557.1 coordinate 50,105,747, forward strand.
ATTGTTACATCTGAAAATGTTACATTTCTTGAAAATAAAAATAAAATATACTTATAAATATTTTGAATTTATATCAACTTCAAAAAAAGTTTAACTACTACTATTCCAAACAAATACGACTGATAAGGTGTCCGTAAACATTTTTTTTATGAAATATTGTTACTACTCAAAGGGCCGCATTTACCAAAGTCCGATAAATCGGCGATTGCGTGCAAACAACACAATCATAAAACTAATGTCAAAATGGCAGCATCTGGAAAAATGAAATGTAAAACAGAAAGTGCCCAACGTTTTGGTGCCTACTTAAAACAGCAGACGTTGAAGACTAGTGACCACCCTCTTCATTTGTTTATCTCAAGAAAAGGAGCGTCTAAAATAGGCATCTCTTCTGAGGAGAAAAAATGTTACCTGTCTTTATGGACCAACACTAGAGAAGATCCTGCAATCCCCTCCCCCTCTAATAGCCAATCAGGTAGTGTATTTCAGAGATTGCTATCCAAAAGTCACAATTTCCCTGAAATTCTCATCCCAGACAATGATGATTCAGACGTTGATGCTACGGAAAATTTGATTGGTTCAGATGTTGAGATCTTTGTCTATGTCTGGATCAGTGACGAGGATACAATTGATGAGACACCAGAAGAATTGGTGCTGGGATGTGGCGACCAATTCCATAGTCATTACAACATCAACGGAGACGTTGTTTACATCAGACCTGTACGTGTTTATCCCGTCAGCAGCATTGTCATTGGAGTGAGCAGTTCTGACGCTTTCAAATGGATGCAAGAGAAAAATTTCTGCCATACCCTATTGACTGAGGTATGCTCGAACACTGTCCTGGTTCGCTCGAAAGATGTATTACTTGCACCCTATGGCCAATTTCTTGAAGACCCAAACTTCAAACGGTCATATTACATGGACACATTTGTGCTGGAGTGTTCACCAATAGAACAAGGCTTGATGTCAGTGAAGACGGAGATAGTTCTTACTTACATGGGAGATTTTGCATTGGAAAGACAACAATTTATTTCACAAATTGAATCTATAGTTCGCACAAAAGGTGGCAACAATAGCATATTTAGAAGATTACATAAGGCAAATGATTTGTCCTATGCATTGAATCAAAATCTTACTCCAGATGTTGATGAAGCTGATGTACATTCATTTAGATCAAAAGCTAATGAAATGGAACAACGGCGCAAAAGAAAGAATGAGAACTTTGGCAGTTTTGTGTATGAAGTTGTGTCTCAGCAACACTTGTTCAAGCAGATGCTATGGAGGGACGAGAAACGTCTGACCTTTGATCCTATGTACTTTGTTGGGATGTCCCGGAAGCAGATGTTGAAGCTTGGGTTGTACGATGGCAGCTGCGTCTGGGTGGCACCTGTCTATGACTCCGTGGACTTTGAGGAGGAGAAGCATGAACAGCACGGGGAGAGACTGTGCATGGTACGATGTCTAGGCAAGGAGTACGATCGGTGCAAGAAACTGTTCATCACTCCTCTCTGCTTGTTCAACATGATGGAGAAACCTCCCACTGAGAAACCTTTTGAACTCAGTATGAAGGTGCTTACATTTATCTGTTTTTTGCTTATTTTTTAAAGGAGGTGTTCATCAAATTTTATAATTAAATTAAAATGATTTTTTTCCGTTTTTGGTTAAATTGCACTGAAAAGTTATCTAAAAAAAAAAGGCACTAGGCACATCTGTTACCATAAAGAGCTATAGAATGTGCACATTTTTTTACAGTTTTATTTACTGAAAGCTAGATTGTGCATTAAAAAGCTATTAAAAATTCATTTTTTCCCCAAGCCTTACTTGACTGCAAAAAAGTATATTGCCAACTGCCATCTACCATTTATTGTCGTATTCCGGCAGTTTCCTTTTTATTATTTAGTTTATTTTGTAGTTTACTCCTTACACTCACTCTTACAGATAGGATGTTCTATAAGTTTTTATTTAATTAATTTTAAAAGTAAAGACTACAGATTGATTTATATTGTGTGTTAAGTTGAAATGCAGTGAACAGAAAATAAACATTGTATTGCATAACGGTATAATTCATTGACCATACAAATGTACATGTTTAATTTCTGTAGAACTGATGAGTTGTACAACCAATGTAATTGGTAGAAAAATTTGTTTTGATACATTTTTTTATTGTCAGTTCTGTTTCATATGTTGCTCATTTAATATGTTAATTGAAATTATTGAACTGTGATTAACTGTCTCACATATGTTTCCCTCCATGACATTTTTGTCATGGTGATATCAATCAGAGCAGTTTGACAGTGAAGGTTTGAATGTTGTGTTTTTATAAGCAGCTGCCGATTACATTTCTCCATAAAATTATTTACTTGCTGCATGTACACAAATACAGTGCACTGTTCAGATCAAGATTTAGGTGCATGTTAAAGCTAGCTACCTCCTGTAACCTAGAGATTGCTAGATGTGACAGATTTTTCTTCCTGAAATTGTCGATCACCTGAAGGTACTTAATATTTTCACACAGAACTATAGATATCACAGATCGAGTATGTTTAGTTGTGGCCGAATTATGAAAAAGGTGTGAATAATTACGTCAGTCAATGGGGATATAGAATAATTGAGAGCTCCAGTGACAATGAGAACAGCCTTGACCCGTGCTCATTACACCTTAACGGCCGACAAATTTCTAAACTTGGGGTGCGTACAATCTATGAGATATTGATTTTTACTTAAGATTTGATTTCCAAAGTACAGGTGCACACATTGCATGGGTGCGCACATTCTATAGCCCTTTATATTAATTAGATCTTTTAACTTAGCACCTAAGGTAAGAGCTTAGGCCCCGCAAAGACCTATACATACAAAGATTAGACACCCTTGAAACACTCAATCCCACATGAAAAGCCATCAAGCCATTACTTAAAAATACTGAAAACAAATTGTTTAGACAGTAAATCTAAACCATTACAAAATGAAATATGTTAATGTAATTAGTTATAATTTTAGTATTGTACTTGTTTGGCATGTGTCTCACAATGTTTTACTTTTTTTGGCTTTAATTACAACCAGATGTGGTTATCTGGTTGGCATAAAAAATGTACTTTCAGCATGGAACAGGTACACTTGTAAAGTTTGGTGTCTTATCTTGTTAGGAACATTACATCTTCCTTATACATGTTAAAAGTCCATTCAGAAAAAATGGAGATTTTCATTATGGTACACTCTCCTGCCATGACATCAAATGACAATAGTTTTTATTTGGGAATGCTTAAGCTAGACGTTATTGTGAATTGATTTGGGTGTTGTGAATTCATTTGGGTATGCCACAGGGAAATGAATTACATCAACACAGTCTGAAATTCTGTTTGAGCAACAGGGCTAAGTACCAGACTTCTCTACGTCTTAATGCCTTAAATGGGATGTCACAAGATCTGCTCAACTAAGATGAGCACAGCAGGAATAAACACTATAAGAACTCATATTCCAAAAATTGCTAATTACAGTTGGTGTTTCCATACTAAAAAGTAATTAGAAGATAGATAGAAAACTGTGATTTTGTGTCTCTTTCAGTGTGTGGTAAAATATGCCCATTCTGTTCCTTACTGTCTACATTTTTTGTGCTCTACATCAGTAACAGTATATCTGCAGTCAGTTTGCTACATTGAGGGTTGCGTCTCATTGACTTATTATGCAATGTGTTTAGATATCCTGACTGCCTTGACAGGCTCAGCATGACTGCCTTGAGAGGCTCAGTATGACTGCCTTGAGAGGCTCAGCATGACTGCCTTGACAGGCTCAGCATGACTGCCTTGAGAGGCTCAGCATGACTGCCTTGAGAGGCTCAGTATAACTGCCTTGAGAGGCTCAGTATGACTGCCTTGAGAGGCTCAAACTGACTGCCTTGAGAGGCTCAGCATGACTGCCTTGAGAGGCTCAGCATGACTGCCTTGAGAGGCTCAGTATGACTGCCTTGAGAGGCTCAGCATGACTGCCTTGACAGGCTCAGCATGACTGCCTTGAGAGGCTCAGCATGACTGCCTTGACAGGCTTAGCATGACTGCATTGAGAGGCTCAGCCTGACTGCCTTGAGAGGCTCAGCATGACTGCCTTGAGAGGCTCAGCCTGACTGCCTTGAGAGGCTCAGCATGACTGCCTTGAGAGGCTCAGCCTGACTGCCTTAAAAGGCTCAGTATGACTGCCTTGAGAGGCTCAGCATGACTGCCTTGAGAGGCTCAGTATGACTGCCTTGAGAGGCTCAGCATGACTGCATTGAGAGGCCCAGCATGACTGCCTTCAGAGGCTCAGCCTGACTGCCTTCAGAGGCTCAGCATGACTGCCTTGAGAGGCTCAGCATGACTGCCTTCAGATGCTCAGCATGACTGCCTTGAGAGGCTCAGCATGACTGCCTTGAGAGGCTCAGCATGACTGCCTTGAGAGGCCCAGCATGACTGTCTTCAGAGGCTCAGCATGACTGCCTTGAGAGGCTCAGCATGACTGCCTTAAGAGGCTCAGCATGACTGCCTTCAGAGGCCCAGCATGACTGCCTTCAGAGGCTCAGCATGACTGCCTTGACAGGCTCAGCATGACTGCCTTCAGAGGCTCAGCATGACTGCCTTCAGAGGCATGGCATGACTGCCTTCAGAGGCTCAGCATGACTGCCTTCAGAGGCTTGGCATGACTGCCTTGACAGGCTCAGCATGACTGCATTGTCAGGCTCAGCATGACTGCCTTGAGAGGCCCAGCATGACTGCCTTGAGAGGCTCAGCATGACTGCCTTCAGATGCTCAGCATGACTGCCTTGAGAGGCTCAGCATGACTGCCTTGAGAGGCTCAGCATGACTGCCTTGAGAGGCTCAGCATGACTGCCTTGAGAGGCCCAGCATGACTGTCTTCAGAGGCTCAGCATGACTGCCTTCAGAGCCTCAGCATGACTGCCTTAAGAGGCTCAGCATGACTGCCTTCAGAGGCCCAGCATGACTGCCTTCAGAGGCTCAGCATGACTGCCTTGACAGGCTCAGCATGACTGCCTTCAGAGGCTCAGCATGACTGCCTTCAGAGGCTTGGCATGACTGCCTTCAGAGGCTCAGCATGACTGCCTTCAGAGGCTTGGCATGACTGCCTTGACAGGCTCAGCATGACTGCATTGTCAGGCTCAGCATGACTGCCTTGAGAGGCCCAGCATGACTGCCTTCAGAGGCTCAGCATGACTGCCTTCAGAGGCTCAGCATGACTGCCTTCAGAGGCTCAGCATGACTGCCTTGAGAGGCCCAGCATGACTGCCTTAAGAGGCCCAGCATGACTGCCTTCAGAGGCTCAGCATGACTGCCTTCAGAGGCTCAGCATGACTGCCTTGAGAGGCTCAGCATGACTGCCTTGAGAGGCCCAGCATGACTGCCTTAAGAGGCCCAGCATGACTGCCTTCAGAGGCTTGGCATGAGTGCCTTCAGAGGCTTGGCATGACTGCCTTCATAGGCCCAGCATGACTGCCTTGAGAGGCTCAGCATGACTGCCTTCAGAGGCTCAACATGACTGCCTTCAGAGGCTCTAGGCCAGTGCTTTTTGAATGTCATTGTAAGAAAACATTTAAGATTTGTACATCTGCCAATGGATGTGTCTAATCTTTCTGTGTATGGGTCTTTGGGTCCAAAAACAACATAAGTTTTATAGTTAATGGTATGAGATTTGAAAGGACAAAAACAAAAATGTTCTATTATTTTACAAAAACAATATTTGTTTCCATTCATAATTATAATTTAAGTATATTAATAATTAATTTTAGAATATTATTTTTAAAAAGTTACCTGTTATGTTAATTTAAGACTAAACTTTACACCTTAGAACAACAGATTTGTAATGTTTCTGCTAATTTATTTTCAGCGATATTTTCCTCCAGGCAATGAAGTGCCAAATGGTTCGAAAATTCTGAAATCCATCCCAGTGCCAAAAGAGGTTCAGCTGGCAATCATTCCATCCCCCAACTACAGTCCCAGAGCACCCCATGATGAAGCTCTGAAAAAGTACTTCTCTTGTCCCAGGTAAAGTGTTAGTGGAACTTTGTTATTATTGTTATTCTTGTTTGGTTTTGAATAAACCCTTAACCAGATACGTGTATATTCATTATAAGCAGGACTGGAAAATTCTTCTTTTTAATGTCTAGTCTCGGGTTAGTAACCTGGACAAAATTGACTTGTTCGAAAATTTGCATCGTTTTCAATTAACGAACTCAACGACACATTTGTCATATCTACAACTTACAAACAAGGTATAACAAGTTGTTTCTTTCATTTTTTGTCTAGAAGTGTTTATGTATCGCACATCATGATTGACTGTTTTGAACAGGTGCATGCATTGTACACGTACCACCTTTATGTGTTGTTGATAAATGCTCCTGGCATGAAATTGATCGTCTTCGTTGCTAAGTAGAAACTGCCGTTTTTTTGTTACTTGTCCAACTGCCGATTTATGACTTGTCCGGGACTAATTTAATGATCAATGACCAGTAGCCCAAAAATGCATTTTGACTTGTCTGGGATGTCGGGCTCCCATATTTTTCCAGCCCTGTTTTAATAAGTGTTATTCATTATAAGCTTTATGCAGCTATATATTTATATTTGTCATTACCAGTATATTTATCTGTTTTGATCAAAATTAGTTAGGATCTCAAACTTGTTTTTAGCTATATATATATACATATATATATATATATATATATATATATATATATATATATATATATATATATATATATATAGATATATATATATATATATATATATATATGTGTGTATGTTATAAGCTCTATTTGTTATTTTTAACTAGGTTTTCTTTAGGAAAATCCTTGTTATTAGATTGGGGTATGCCGTTAGGCAGGCGGGTTAATTAAGTTTTTTGTCAGAGTTGGTTTTTTCTTACTAACTGTTCAAGGTAGAGCTTTGAAACTTAACATAGTTGTCTGACACCACGGTAACAATTATCAGGACAAGTTAGACACATAAAATAATGTTCCCCTCAATGAAACAGAGTTTTGCATCTGAGAAACGTGGCTCTACTTCAACTGTCAAGGTCACGCTTAAGAGTTCAAAGGTCAATATTTGTGCAAATTTATAGTTTCTGGAGTATAACTTTGCAACTAAGGAAGGGATTTCATCCACATTACACAGAATTAACAGGATTAACAACATACCTTTATATGTAAAGCTTTATTTGTTGTAAGCTTTATTTGGTAATAGTTAATAGGCTAATAGAAAATACATATTTGCATGAAAATAAATTTTCAAATTTAAAAAAAAAGTATAAGTTCAGTTCCATTTTTTAGGAAGTTAGTAAAATATATTTACATTTTCTGTTTATGTATTAAGTGTATTTTTTGTATTTTCTCAATGAAATTATTATCAGGAACATGAGTAAATACTTAATTGTCTTAATAGTAATATGAAAAAAAAACTGGGGGCACCCATAGCCAAGCAGTTAGAGTCTCCAACTGTAAACTCCTGTCAGGCCAGAACATTCTTGTGCGGGTGTCTATGCCATGTTGATTCTTCGCAGACACAAGTCTGGAATCTTCCTCTACCAATAATAAACTGGACGTCACCAATATGCCGATAATTGTGTGTCAAAGGAAAATAACAAAAAAGCATAGGAGAACAAAAGCTGTCATGTATGCTTTCTTTTTATAGAATTGTTGCACATGGAGATGTGATAGCCATACGGAGTTCAGGTGAGTTGGATAATATTCAATAATTGTTTGGGGTGCCCGGGGCGTAGTGGTAGAGTTGCCGATTTGACATTCCTCTGACTGCTTAGCCTCTCAAACTGTGGGTTTGAGTCTCAGTTGGGGGTGGAGGAATTAATGTGTGAAGGTCTGTGGTGGTTCTACCCAGACATTTGTCTGGTGTCTTCCTCCCCCAAATAGCTGGATGTCATTATAATGGTTATAATTGGTCACTGCGACATATTTAAAAAACAAAACAAAACAATTAACAATTGTTTACATGTAAATTGTAGCTGCATTTTGCTATACTTGTGAAATATTGTTCTTATAGCTTCATTAGTATCTATGAGAGGCATGATCATTTCTTCTGCCGGGAAATAGTTAAAAGTCTTGAACAATTTTAAATAAATCCTTAATCCATCCTAGGCCGCAACATACCAAAGTCGTTAAAAATGGTAGTGGTATAGATCCCTTGCTAACGCTCAAGCAAATATAAGGTTAGTTCCACGACTGCTTGGCTCAGTGTCAGAATAATGTGACTGAGTGTAGTATCATGCCAGGTGTTCATAGTGAAGGCAGCACTATATCTGCTTCTTGTGGACACCATCTGCACATAACTCAAAATACTGTTGGTGGGACGATAGACCCAATAAACAAACCTCCCCTCCCCCACAAAAATGTTTGAGAGCTTTTAGAAAAGAATGGTTATTTTTTGTGTACAGATGACCCTCATTTCTGGCAGAACACTGGTGAAGACACAGAAAACAGGTTCCCCTGTATTTACTTCAAGGTGACCCTGATTAAAGGAGAGAGGGCTCAGAAGGGGATCTATTTAATGGATAGTCATATCAGGGGTATACAGGTGGGTAGACGGAGGGGTCCTTGTTGGATATAATATAAATTATAATTGTTATTAATTCTTATATTATTATTATTTATTATTATTATTATTATTATTATCATTATTATTATAATTATAGTCATTCTTTTTTTTATTATTATATTTATTATCATTCTTGTTATCAGACTGTCTGCAAAAGCTGAAGGGGTAGAGCGTCGGCTTGCGGATCGGGAGGTCGTGGGTTCAAACCCCGGCCGGGTCAAACCAAAGACTTTAAAGTTGGTAGAAGTGGCTTTCTTCCCAACGCTTGGGGCTAAGGGGACAGCATTACGCCTGACTCGTCGGTGTCAGTATACTGGACCGGCCGGGTTCAGTCCCTGGGCACCTCATAAGTGCCCCTGTGCTATAATGATAGAAATGTTGCTGCACAGTATCGGCAAAAATGCCAGCAAATCCCATCACATCCCTTGTTATTATTATTAATATTGCTGTTATTATTATTTTTTTAATTATTATTGTTATAATTATTATTGTTAATAACAATAATAATAAAGATATTGTTATTATAATTATTATTATTATTGTTATTATTATTATTATAGTTATCATAAGATCAATTTTCCATAATTTATGCATCATCTTTATATTGTTTATATTTATAGATGTGATAAGGTCACATAAGCCTGGAAACATAAAGGATATACATGAAATTAAAACAAAGAGAAAAAAGTTTTATGAAAGGAACATATAACTTAAACAACATAAAAAGAGAACAGAATATGTATATCCAGTATATCCAGCCATTTTCCTTATAAAAAATATAGATACCATATTAAATTTTGTATTAGTAGACTGCATTGCTTTCTGTATTGTAACAAACAGAAATTCTGACATAGAAAACATGCAAGCATCTAATGAATTACTGCTTGCTGTTTCAGATTGGTACAGAGCACAGTTACATCCCAGTGCTGATGCAAACATACTTGTCGACCAACATCCCTGGCTTCTGGGACCGAGACCGTCTGCCAGGCCTGGACCAAAGTATCGAGAAGTTGGAGAATTTCATCTTGCCACACATCACCAGCCAGTGAGGGTTACAGGATATGATATAATCACACGACATTTAAAATGTTGAAACAGTTTATTCGGTCTTTGGTTAAAACAATGGCTTTATTATTGATGTTTTAGTCACCTTTTCTCTTTTCTTTCACTGGGACTGATGGGATAGTCAATGACACAAGTTGTTCTGATGTTTTGAGTAACATTATTCAGTGTACCTGTCTCCAGTTAACTGTTGGTAGAACCCAAGAAACGAACACATTCAGTGTACTTGTCTGTTGACCTCTGTCCCATTTCTGACACACTTATAAGACCCTGACGCTGTTAATTGTTTAGGTGCTAGGCAGATATATATTCCTTTTCAGGATGTTATATTGTAACAATATGATAAAAGCACTGTTTAAACTTTTTATCACTGTCCTATTTCAGACCCAGCTGTAAGAGTCTGTCTTCAGTTCCTCCTGCCATTCTTGTGGCCGGTCCTGTGGGCAGTGGGAAGACAACTCTTATAGTTGCTGTAGCCAGACGGCTTGGAGTTCATGCATATAAGGTACATCTGGCAGCATACAGACTAAATAGAATGGCAGCAGGTACCACAGGCCTTGGGTTTGATCCCAAGCCAAGACATACCAAAGTCGCCAAAACGGTAGTGGTATAGTTCCCTTGCTAATGCTCAAGCAAATATGAGGGTAGTTCCACAACTGGTTGGCCCGTTGTCTGGATAATGTGACTAGGTGTGATATCATGCCAGGTGTTTATGGCATGCTATACACAGTGAAGGCAACACCATATCTTCTTCAAGTGGACACCATCTCCAGATAACTGAAATACTGTTGGGGCATTTAACCAAAACAAATTAACTTAATAGAACATTCCAGTTATAGAAACCTTTGTTGTGCTGATGTAGGGTAAGTAGGGTTTTTCACCAGTTCCTACTTGCAGGAACATTTCTTTTGAGATTTTACTCATACTCAATATGTGCCTCAAAAGACATTTTACAAAGATATCATCAGGGTGTTCGGTAGACTCTGAACTTCAATAGTCATAGACCCCTTTATCAAAAATTTCAGGGGTCAAATTCAAATATCTAATGGTCATATCAGTGTGTCGTGTATCACATCATAAAGCGCAAATGTGCTGTTAAAGCAATGTTGATTGTGTTTTACTATTTACAGTTAATTAAATTTCTGTTTTTTAGAATTTAGGTTTTTCTTCAGATCTTTATCTTTTTCTCTTTAAAACATTATCTTTTTCTCTTTAATTTCTTTAAGATTTAATTCATCATTTTTTGTATATAATTATAATTGTATATATAATTATGTCACTGATGACCACATTTTGTATAAATAAGCCTTGATGGAAATTATTGATACTTCTGATAGTTTACTAGGGACAAGTAAATAAAAAGAATACTGCTTAATAGTGTTTTTTTCTGCATCTCAATTATGACAATCAAATTAAAAAAATACAACATACCATTTAACATTATTACATTGTCATCGTTAAAAGTAATATCGCTTCTCAAAACTGACGTCATCCCAAAACCAATTTACGTCGCCGTTCTCGGCCACCCAATAACGCATATGACAAGTATTATTTACTAACTAAATATATCTAAAGGCACCATCAGGCAAAACAACAAGAACCTGGTTTTCAGTACAAAATGTACTGTGTCAAACTGTAGTCTGTGCCCAAAACTAATTTTGAAATATCAAAACGTAAAACAACTTTTTTAATCATGTGGTATCTGACAGTTTGAACCAGTTCTCTTTCTCTCATGTAACCAAATAAATTATTGTTATCTGAAAATATCCTGCAAAAAGTTTTTTAATTTGTGCCCTCCATCCATGTGAAAAGTAAAGAATAACACCCCACTTGTAATTACAAAAATGTTATTTCCTATTCTAGCTATGCTGCACAGTTAACGATTTTTAAATTAAGAGAACCACATGACCACTTAATTTTGAGATTACGTGATCATGATCATCTGGGTAATCAGTTCTGGTGTCGGTCTATTTTTAGCAGAAATTCCTATCACGGTTATTTATAGATTTGAAAATATTAAACATTTGAAGCAAAATATTTATTGATTTGTACTGTCTTATAATTGAAGCAATGTTATTAACAGCCTTTACTTGCAGAAATTATGTACAAATTCTTCAGAACATGGGTAAGATTGTTACATGTTTCAGGTATAGGCAACCTGTCGGATACTACCTTTAACATTTCTTTGAATGTACTGATGTAACTTTTTTGTACTGTAACCTGGTGATACAATGTATCAGCAGTTTTTAGTTACTTTAAGTATAAATATAAAGCAGTAAAATCTTCATTGAGCAATGTTCCAGCGAGTTTGGTCAGGATTAGACAATTCCAAAGAAATTATTAGCAGTTAAATATTCCAAAATAATTAATGTTAAATTTATACATTATTTATTACATTTTCAGATCAACTGTCACAGCCTTGCAGGAGATTCCCCAGGTTCTACAGAGGCTCGTATGAAACATGCTTTCAATACAGGTAAAATACTTGTCATACTTTACTTGTGAGGCATTAGCAGGTTATCCAGAAGGTGTGTTGGTGGGGAAAGTTACAGAGAAGTTGTCCACATCCTCCAATTGTTGCTGATGTGGGTGGGTATATAGATTTTTTCCTGCAGAAAAAATCTTGTGTTTTGTTGTTGTTTATCAACAGTACTGCAACCTTCAAGCACAAGTTTGAAGATACACTCTGCTATTCAGCTAATAAGTGCTAAATGTAGGTAGAAAGCACTATGTATATATTTCCAGATTCAATATTAGCATGTTAATGCCTTTTTCTACTGGTCAGTATTAGATTTTAGTTAATTATTGTCATTTAAATTTAAAATTTGACTTTTGTTATTGAAGTGTAGAGTAGAAATTACCATTGATATTTGTCAGCGAGACTATGATATCTCCTCAGCCCCTCACCATGTGGGTTTGAGTCCCAGTTGGGGCAAGACCTTGTTTTGGTTTTCCAGCTAACCTGCGGTGCGCTGGTGGTTCTCCCTAGACATGAGTTTTGGTCTTTCTCCACCTATAATTACCTGGACGTCGCCAGTATGACCACATGTGTCAGTGCAATGTAACAAACAGTCTATGAAAATTGTTCATAACAAATTGACATAAATACACACACTTCTGTTCCAATCTTTCAGCTGGCCTATACTCTCCATGTATCCTTCTATTGCAAAGTATCCATGCACTTGGCAAAGACAGGGATGGAAATACTGAAGGTATGTATGAGCCATTAATATTAATTTTAAACCACAATTAGTCGCCTTGATTCATCTGTAATCTTTCAGGAATACTTTTTTTAATATTGAGAGATCATTAACTTTTATAGTCCTTGGAATATATGTCACAATGAGGAAAAACCTTTTTCAAAGATGATCATCTCTCTAGCCAAGTGTTGTTTTTTTTCTATCTACAGTTCACAAATGGTCATGTTCTGTCGCTGGCTGTTTATCCTTTCATTCATGCAGATGTCATTTTATGCCTTCTAAAGCATACACACATACCCCTTTTATCTCCAGAAGAATCTACACAACTGGGGGCTGTATTTGTAAACTCATTTAGCCTCTGATATATAACTATATGTTGAATCTGCCTTTACAAAAATACTTTAAACTGTCTTGAGGAAAATCAACAAAAATTGGGAGAATTTTTAAAATGATATACATGTACTATTAATCAAAGGATTTCCTATTATGGCTGTTGTGCATTTAGTTGACATCAGATTAAGGTATTACCGTAAAGGGCTATAGAAAGTGTGCATTTTTTTGACAGATTTATTTAATATAAGCCAGGGTGGGCATATTGTATGAGCTATTAAAAAATCCATTTTTTCCCCAAGCCTTACTTGACCATGAGAGAGTATATTGCTGACCACCTTCTGCCATTTTTTTTTCGTATTCGGGCATTTCATGTTTGTTATTTTGTTTATTATTTACTTTACTCCTTACACTCAAATAGATAAGATGTTCTATAAGTTTTATGTTGATTAAAGTTAAAAAGAATGACTACAGATTGATTTTCATTGTGAATTTTCTGTGCACACCATTGAAATGTGATGAACACTTTATTGCATAACAGTATAATTCAGTAACCATATGAACGTACACGCATAATTTCTATAGAATCAATGTATAAACAGAATGTGTAATGGGTAGAAACTTCTTTTTCATGCATTTTTATTCTCAATACTGTTTGAAATGTTGCTCAATTAATGTGTTAATTAAAATAACCTGATTAACTGTCTCACATACATTTACCTTTGTTCTGCATGACGCACAGCTAATTTTCTTTTCGTATACCCTCAAAAAATCTGTTAAGTTCAGTTTGCCAGATACACCAAGCTGTAATTTACTTGGTGTTTCTGTGTAGACTTGCCTCAATACGCAGGTCAAGCTGACCGACTCTGAGATAAGCTGTTGTCACGGTGATTTCAATTGGAGCAGTTTGACAGTGGGGGTGTAAATGATGTGTTTTTATAAGCAGCTGCTAATTACATTTCTCCATGAAATAAGTGATTGGTGACATGTACACAAGGATAGTGCACTGTTCTGATTGAGATTTAGGTGCATGTTAAAGCTAGAGACCTCCAGTAACCTTGATTTTGCTACAGGTGACTGATATATCTTCCTGAAATGTCGATCACCTGAAGGTACTTTATAACTTCACACAGCACTCACTATAGGTATCACTGAACAAGTATCTTTAGTAGTGGCTGAAATATAAAAAAGGTGTAAATCTACGTCAGTCAGTGGGGAGATAAAGAATAATTGAGAGGTCAGAACAGTACTAGTGACATTGAGAACAGCCTTGACTTGCACTCATTACACCATAACAGCTGATGAATTTTCTGAACTGGGAGCTATTGATTTTACCTAAGAGTTGAAGCCCAAAGTAATGGTGCTCACATTGCATGGGCGTGCACCGTCTCTATCCATTTACGGTATTTTTAAGTTTTGGTTGAGCATAGAATCAGCATTTTAGTATAAATTCTTCTTTTTGATGACTTGGTTGTATTTCAGAGACCACATTAAAATCAACAATTTGTGGTGAATTTCTTTATTTCATGTTATACATCATGACACTATTATTTTGGTTTATACATATGTATGTTTACTAAAATTTCATCTTTCCACAGACCCGCGTGTGGCCAGCAGTTTTTTTCACAATGTTCTACAACTCAAAAATGACCTTCAGCAATTCCCTATGGTTGTCGTGGCAACCACTCACTCCACACGACAAATGACTCCAGACATGCTGGAGTGCTTCCTCCATCAGGTGGACATAGAGGTAAGCTAAAATATAATATATGTACATGTAATCAATAGGTCATTGTGTATTTATAATGAAAGAAACACACTGTAAAAAACTCAAATTATATTCAAGAGAAATAGTTAGTAACACATACCATATTTTCTCACTTATAAGATGGGGGTTTTTCCTAAAAATTTCAAGTTCAAAGTATGGGGCTCGTCTTATGGGCGGGGTAAAGTGACCTGGCAAAAAGTTTTCACATTTTTTGGGGGCAAAAACAAACAACAGAAACTTGCAAGCGGTTATGCAATTACCTGACCTGCCTCATTACACAAGTCAAGTTGACTGACTCTGAGATAAGCTGTTGTCAAGGTGATAATGGTCGGAGCAGTTTGACAATGAGGATGTGAACGATGTGTTTTTATTAGCAGCTGCTGATTAAATTTCTTCATGAAATTATTGTTTTGGCATGAACACAAAGACATTGCACTGTTCCCCGATATATCGTGTGCTGTCACAGCTTATCATTCTCTTTCACTGTCGGTTTATCACATTGACCTCTGTCACAGGCTCAATATTTAAGGCCATGTGACTATATGATGTCAGGTAAAGTGTCAGTTAGGAATTTGAAAATAGAAGTTTCAAATCAGCTACACACTCAGCTTGTGAAAAAAAGTGGAATTAAGACAAAATATTTGAATATTGTTAAATTAAATGATGTCAGCAAGCAATTAATTTCGTTTGTATCAATGTGTTTATTATAGATACATGTATACACTGTTCTAGTTTACATTCGCATAGTCATCTGCCTTACATAAAAAGTACAAAAAATAATTTATTGCTAAATTACTTAATTAATCTGAACTTTTTAGACCTAAATGAAATAATTTGGGTCTTCCTCAACCAAAGTAACTAAACGTCGCTATTATGATCATAATATTTTGTCAAGATTCTCGACATTCATGGCCGTGAGCCTGTTGCAGAGGTAAATGTGAGAATAAGGAATGGTAACTCCCCGAAGAAGGATCACAAGATATTCATACAGCATACATTTGGTTTAAGCATAACCCTTTTTTGACTGATACAGAAATGTCCTGGGTTTTTGCCCAGACTTCTGAAGTCTTCAAAAAAGACCCTCTTGCCTATGCTTTGTTATGACAATTATAAGAGAAGATCTTCAGCTGGTTAGTTGTCAAGGTAACAGTGACTAGATGAGATATGTCAGATTTTAAAGCACACTATCACCCTGAAGGCAGCATCATATATGTGCTTTAAACAAATGCCGACTTTGAATAACTGAGATCTTGTTAGTGGGGTATTAAATCCAACACACAATTTCTAAACGAAACACCATCATTTATCATAACTGCCCCTGTTTCGTAATGGTATATTATACGCAGTAGTTGGAGGCACCCATGGAGCGTAGGGTCACCAACTTGCAACTCTTCTTATTGCTTAGTCTCCTACATCAAGGGTTTGAGTCCCATTACCAAAGGACTTTATGTGAGATGGCCTTGCAGTTGACCTGTAGTGCCCCAGTGGTTCTACTCAGGACTTTTTTCATTGGATCTTCCTCTACCAAAATAGCTGGATGTAGCTAAAATGCTGTCGCTGTGATGTGTTTCAAAAACAAAACATTAATCAATACTTAATGGATCTTAGCACTTTATCATTATCACTTATTCATCGGTAAGAAGTATGGAAAAAAAAAATTACTTGACAATCATTATTTAACTGAATTTATAATAGTGGTAAAATGAAGTGAAGTGAAATTACCCTTTTCACTACCTAGAGCGACAGAAATTTCTGTCGCAATATAGCCTTCGCATATTTAAGACATCTTTTTCTGTCACTACAGCTATATAGTAATAAAGTATGCTGGCATACTGCAAGGTTATTTGATCAGTAATTGATTTATTTTTTTTCATTACTGCCAAGAATGATGAGCATAGGATGCCATATTTACATCATCCAAATGGTGTTATGGTAAATAATTGCCCTTGAAATTTGTAATAAAATGGCTTCATCAGGTCCAAGGCATGCTGCAAGTTTGACACAACAAGATGTTTTGACAATATGTCAAACAACTAATGTGGCAGCGAATATGTTTGCGATTCTGAGGAAGAATTCAGCATTAAACATAATGTACATAGGGGTGATATAAGCGACTGTTGATTGAGCACGTATGAACTATTAGCGAACTATTAGCCCGAGATGACGTGGGTGCGAACCCTAATGGCAGTACTGAATGTATATAAAGCATAGCAAGCCATGCTATCTAAGTAGTATATGTAGTATAGACCAATAAAAGTTTTGATGAGTTACATATGAGCTATGCCAATTTTCCCTTAGTTTTCCTTATTTACCCTCTGTATATAGCTGCATATAGAGCCTGGTAGTGAAAAGGTAAATATTACAAATTCTCTTCAGGTTCCCACAGAGATGGAGAGAGGGGAGATAATTGATGCCATGTTGCAGACGGTAAAATACAGTGGAAACTTGTCCATATCCTACATAGCCCAAAGGACAGCTGTAAGTATAATGTTCTGTTTCCTACAATGTCCAGTGCAATCTTTTATGAAACAGTTCAGGATATAACAGTTTAGATTGCTTGCTAAATGTGTAATTGTTTTGTATGCAGTTCATGAAATAGGCATGAGTTTTATCATACCAGCGCATTTTTTTATATTAAATTTAAGCAATTTTCAAGTATTTAAAAACATGTAAATATAAAACCAGTTTTTATTCTTATTATAATCTTTCCCAGAATTTCTTAGCCTGATCTATTAATCTTGATGTTGCACCATGTTATGTACATGTAGTCAACGTGTTTCTCTCTCAAAGGAAGCAAGATTTTTTTTTAAATGACAAAAGACTTTATAATTGGATGGTTTAAGTCAGACGTGAGGAAAGCATTCACCCCATAGTCTGATGTCACATAGATTCATTTTTTTCCAAAGGTTAAATAGACATTATTGTTCAAATATAACCTTCATTCTACAGCTTAAGCAGGAAATCAGGGCGCGCCCGTGGCCAAGCGGTTAGTGTCGCTGACCTGTAACTCCTCAGCCCCTCACCGCCTGGGTTCGAATCCTGGTCAGATTTTCATGTGGTGAGGTTTTCCAGCTAACCTCCGGTGCACCGGGGGTTCTACCCAGGCAAAAGTCTATGATCTTCCTGCACTAATAATTAGCCTGACATCACTAATACGACCATGATAGTGTCAGTGTGATGTAGCAAAAAAAAAATAAAAATAAATAAGCAGAAAATCTTTTTTTCCCTGTGGTTAGACATATATTCGAAAATGTGTTCAGGATTATGGTTAAAGTTTTTAATCCTTTCCCTTTTACTAAAATGAAAACAAATAGAAATAGAGCTACTGATATATATTACTTAATTGGATATTTCCTTGTAGTTAGGCAGTGTCAAAGCACATCATTATGTGGTTGCGATGTGTACATTACGTGTCATCATTATGAGAAATAAAGTAAATGCAGGTCCTGGAATAATACAGTGCAATCGGTAGAGCATCGGCTCCAGGTACAGGAGGCTGCGACATACCAAAGTCATTAAAAATGGTAGTGGTATTGCTAACACTCAAGCAAATATAATGGTAGTTCTGTGACTGTTTGGCCCGGTGTCAGGATAATGTGACTGGGTGGTATCAAGCCAGGTGTTCATGGCATGCTATACACAGTGAAGGCAGCACTATATCTGCTTCAAGTGGACACCGTCTCCAGATAACTAAAATACTGTTACCCAATAAACAAACATAATCTTTCTTATTTTTTCAGGGTTTTGTTCTGGGTGACCTCGCTGCTCTAGTGGCCCATGCCAAGAGAGAGGCATTCAAAAGTGTTGTCAAACTATGGTAAGCATGTATCAACACATTTTTAGTATTTTATGTCTGGAGACATTTTGGCCAATTTTTAAATAAATATTATTTATTAGATTAGTTAGTTTTCTTACCACATCTCATTCAATTTTTATGCATGAGTAAATGACAGTGAAATATAATAATTTCTATAAAATAACCATGCAATTATAATATACACATGGCAGTCTTCTGTTGCTTATTTGTTTGTTGTTTAAATGTTGGTTTAAATGTTTTAAATGCTTAAAATTATATTCAATTATTTATATTTTTTTTATTACTGGTATGTTTACAGTGTGCGCCAGAGATAAGTATGTGTTACTTGTTAACTGATTATTTTGTTGTTTCATATTTAGAAACTTTTAAAGAAAATTCTAAATAAAGGTACATTGTAATGGTGGATATGATTGTGTGTATACTCCAGCTGTGGTGGGCGCGTGCGGCCCAGCCTACAGGAGGAGGAGGACCTTGTGGCAGCAGGACTAGTGGTCCAGCAGCGGGATTTCCACAAGGCACTCGACCAACTACAGGCTGCTCATTCTGATGCCATTGGGGCACCAAAGGTATGTGGCGTAGGTGCTGAACTGATATTTTGGGCATCAACAGTTTGTCATTGATCAACAGTTTGTCACTGATGGCTGCATTTTTTTTATTTATTTAGTAGTAGCTTTGGTTTAAACACTTTGCTCTCCTTTTATTGGCAAGGTGTTGTTGGAGCCACAGCGTATGGAGGCTATACAAAGATATGGTCCCATGATGAAGATCATAACAGTTTATAATAATATTTATAGTCCCATTTTACGTTGTTACCTTAAATCCAACAATCTTGCTATGTTTTATGAACACAAAAAATGGGGAAAGTCAAGAGCAGCCATTTTGAAAGCCAATGCAAAGCTTTAGTATTATGTATACACCACAATTTGAAAATATCTTTCTAGATTCCATGTGTACACTGGGATGACATTGGAGGTCTTGAGGCCGTGAAATCTGAGATCCTCGACACAATACAGCTGCCATTACAGTACCCTGAGCTGCTGGCTGCTGGTCTACGGAGATCAGGTATGTTGCGATGATGATGATGATGATAAAGTGGAGTATTTTCTAGTTGATGATGATAATGTTAATGGGGATAATAATAGTGGTGGTGATGATGATGATAAAGGGGAGTATTTTCTAGGTGAAGATGATGATGTTAATGGGGATAATGATGGTAGTGGTGGTGATGATGATGTTGATAATAACTTGGAGTACCATGGTGATGATGGTGGGGGTGGGGGGGTATTTTCTAGGTGAAGATGATAATGTTAATGGGGATGATGATGGTGGGGATGATGCTGATAGTGATAACATAGAGTATCATCATGGTGACAATGGTAAAGGGAATGATGACAGTGGGGGATGATGATGCTCATGTTGATAATGATTAATTTTGTTCAACATGTGGTGAGGGTGATGACTATGTTGCTCATAGTGAAGGATAACTTAGTCATAAAACTTTTTCTACTGCTGTTTTTGTTGCAACTGAGTAAATGATGATGTTTTTACATATGTTTTTCTATTTGATTGCCAGGCGTGTTGCTGTATGGACCACCGGGCACAGGGAAAACATTGCTAGCTAAGGCTGTCGCTACAGAATGTTCTCTTAACTTCCTCAGGTGTGTATTATACCTTGTTAGTGATCACAATAATGAATGGATGTGGTATGGTTGATACTGGTCACAATAATGAATGGATGTGGTATGGTTGTTACTGGTCCCAATAATGAATGGATGTGGTATGGTTGTTACTGGTCACAAAAATGAATGGATGAGGTATGATTGTTACTGGTCACAGGAATGAATGGATGTGGTATGGTTGTTACTGGTCACAGTAATGAATGGATGTGGTATGGTAGTTACTGGTTATAAAAATAAATGGATGTGGTATGGTTGTTACTGGTCACAGGAATGAATGGATGTGGTATGGTTGTTACTGGTCACAGTAATGAATGGATGTGGTGTGGTTGTTACTGGTCACAAAAATAAATGGATGTGGTATGATTGTTACTGGTCACAAAAATGAATGGATGTGGTATGGTTGTTACTGGTCACAAAATGAATGGATGTGGTATGGTTGTTACTGGTCACAAAAATGAATGGATGTGTTATGGTTGTTACTGGTCACAAAAAAGAATGGATGTGGTATGGTTGTTACTGGTCACAAAAATGAATGGATGTGGTATGGTTGTTACTGGTCACAAAAATGATTGGATGTGTTATGGCTGTTACTGGTCACAAAATAAATGGATGTGGTATGGTTGTTTGTGGTTGTTTCTGGTCACAATGATGAATACCTTGCAATGATTCTTATATGGTTATTGCTGATTTAAACATACAATGAAAACAAGGCAATATGGCTCTTGTATGGTTGTTGCTGGTTGCAACAAACAATATAAATATAACAATGGTTCTTATATGGTTGTTCTGGTTGCAACAAACAATATAAATATAACAATGGTTCTTATATGGTTGTTCTGGTTGCAACAAACAATATAAATATAACAATGGTTCTTATATGGTTGTTCTGGTTGCAACAAACAATATAAATATAACAATGGTTTTTTTATGGTTGTTCTGGATGCAACAAACAATATAAATATAACAATGATTCTTATATGGTTGTTCTGGTTGAAACAATAAAAACATGACCATGTCTGGTCAAAAGAAACTAAAAAAACCCTGATCATAATAAGATGGCTACTGAAAAGATACAGTAATTGTAAAATGTTTCTTCATTTCTTCTGTTAGCAAGTCTTGCATTTATAAACATTTATATTGGTTTCATTCAGAAATGTTATATATTTTGTAGCACTAAAATTTCTTGTCTAAATATTTTCAGTGTAAAAGGCCCAGAGCTGATCAACATGTATGTGGGACAGAGTGAGGAGAATGTCAGAGAAGGTAAGCATAGTATCATGTTGTGTCCTCAATTCGTGTCGGAGAAGGTAGGCATTGTATCATGTTGTGTCCTCAATTTGTGTCAGAGAAGGTAGGCATTGTATCATGTTGTGTCCTCAATTTGTGTCAGAGAAGGTAGGCATAGTATCATGTTGTGTCCTCAATTCGTGTCAGAGAAGGTAGGAATTGTATCATGTTGTGTCCTCAATTCATGTCAGAGATGGTAGGCATTGTATCATGTTGTGTCCTCAATTCGTGTCAGAGAAGGTAGGCATTGTATCATGTTGTGTCCTCAATTTGTGACTCAAAGGTTCTTTTTTTCATGCATGCACACTCAAAGCAGTTGGTTTATGAAAACGAAAATATTAAAAAAAAAATAAAATAAATAATATATATATAATTTATATATATAAAACTGGTAACTGCAAACCTTGAAACAAAACGACAACAAACCAAAAGTCAAATCGTTTTCATTTCCTTTGACTCTCATTGGCTGATGCTTAAGTTGAAGATCGTTGATTGCGTACATATATTAACAGGCAGATTCAGTAAATTTGGTCCTCAGCTTCATGTCTGGCTTCGAAGGGGAATAAATCTTACCAGAGCATTTACTATTTTAACAAAAATATAAACTTGAACTGATTTTTCCAAACCTCAAAACAAAACAAGAACTGATCATTCCAAACCTCAAAACAAAACAATAACAAACCTAATGTCATTTTTATTACCTTTGACACAGATAAGTAGGTAAATCTGAATCCATAAACGTTTTCACTCAATTCGTGACTCATTGGCTGATGCTTAAGGTGAATGTCGTTGGTTGCGTACATATATTAACAGTCAAGTTCAGTAATTTTGGTCCACAGCTTCGTGTCTGGCTTTGAAGGGGAATAAATCGTACCAGAGCATTTACTATTCTTAAAAGCGCTTATATGATAGAGATTAATGGCAGACAGCCAAAACAATTTGTAAATATGTTGTAAATTTTGTGCTACTATTACCATAGAAATGAATGTATTTCTGCTGTATTTTGAAGTGGAAAGGTAATTTAAGTTTGTTTAACATGTTTTTTTCTACATAGTTGCTATTTTAATCATCAACATTAAAAAAACTAATACTTATCATACAGTATTTGATTATTTCCAATAGCATTGCGAGCGTTAATTCTTGATTATGTTTACGCCACGAATTGAGTGGAAGGCACGAAATGAGGAGACAATACTATATTATTTAACTTTCCACTCAGATACTCTTTGAACAGAATTAAGAATTCCCCATTGCACCATCTTAAGTGCCAACA
Source organism: Sinonovacula constricta (assembly GCA_007844125.1). Taxonomy (NCBI): domain Eukaryota; kingdom Metazoa; phylum Mollusca; class Bivalvia; order Cardiida; family Solecurtidae; genus Sinonovacula; species Sinonovacula constricta. The sequence goes on from CM017557.1 coordinate 50,128,745, forward strand.
TTTATGTATGAACTAAATGAACATTATCCACTGTAAAATTAAACTGATAAACTGTTCAAAAGTTGGAGTCATATTTTGTTGTTCTGTATATCTTGTTGTGGAGAGGATGAGGAGGAGGACAGTGAGGATGGCCCTGATTATCTGGATAAAAACCAAGATGTTCCAATTAAGGGGATTGATTAATATTTGAATAGGAAATAGTGCATTGTTGGATATTTTCTGTTGGAAAATGGTTCAATTATTTTTTTTAATTCATTACCAGTGTTCCGAAGGGCCCGCAGTGCCACACCCTGTGTGATCTTCTTCGATGAGCTAGACTCCCTGGCTCCCAACAGAGGCAAGAGTGGTGACTCTGGAGGGGTCATGGACAGGTAGGGTATGTGACAAGGTGTCACGTGACAAGGAGCTTATGTGACTGGTTGGTCAAGTGACAGTAAGGTTACATGACTGTTTGATCATTTGACGCGAAGGTTATGTGATGAATTGTCATGCAGCAGGGAGGTCGAGCAGTTAGAGTTGCTGACTTGTAACTCCTCAGCCCCTCACCAAATGGGTTGGAGTCCTGGCCAGGGCAAGAACTTTCATATGGGGAGGTTTTCCAGCTAACCTGTGATGTGCCAGTGGTTCTACCCAGGCATAAGTCTGGGGTCTTCCTTCATCAATAAATAAGCTGGATGACACCAATATAACTATAATTGTGTCAATGTAACAAAAAAACAAAAATGCCACAGGGAGGTTGTGACTGGTTGGGTGGTCACATGATAGGGAAGTTATGTGAGTGAGTGGTCATGTGACAGGATGGTTATGTAACTGAGGAGTTATGTGACAGTGAGGCTATGTGACTTGCTTGCCATGCCGAAGGGGTGTTATATGAATGAGTTGATGGTTGTGTGACAGGAAGGTTATGTAAGGGGTTTTCATGAAACATGAAGCTTGTGTGACTGAGTGGACATGTGACAGGGAAGTGTCTTGAGAAGTCATGCAACAAGGAGATTATGTGACTGAGTGGTCATGCAACAAGGAGATAATGTGACTGAGTGGTCATGCAACAAGGAGGTTATGTGACTGAGTGGTCATGTAACAAGGAGATTATGTGACTGAGTGGTCATGCAACAAGGAGATTATGTGACTGAGTGGTCATGCAACAAGGAGGTTATGTGACTGAGTGGTCATGCAACAAGGAAATTATGTGACTGAGTGGTCATGCAACAAGGAGATTATGTGACTGAGTGGTCATGTAACAAGGAGATTATGTGACTGAGTGGTCATGCAACAAGGAGGTTATGTGACTGAGTGGTCATGTGTTGGAGGTTATGTAACTGGTTGATCATTTGAAAGAAATACATGATAGAGGGTGTTATGTTATTCACATGTAATGTGACAAGATGTAATGTGACAGGTAGGTTATGAGTCTGAGGCATCATGTGATGGGGAGGTTATGTGACAGGAGACTATTAACTAAGTTGTCATGTGGAAGTAGGTCTTATGGTGGAGTGCTCATGTGACACAGAGGTTATGTGACAGGAGACTATTAACTAAGTTGTCATGTGGAAGTAGGTCTTATGGTGGAGTGCACATGTGACACAGAGGTTATGTGACAGGAGACTATTAACTAAGTTGTCATGTGGAAGTAGGTCTTATGGTGGAGTGCTCATGTGACACAGAGGTTATGTGACAGGAGACTATTAACTAAGTTGTCATGTGGAAGTAGGTCTTATGGTGGAGTGCTCATGTGACACAGAGGTTATGTGACTGGGTGATCATGTGACAGGGAGGTTACGTGACTGGGTAGATGGTCATGTGACCAGGTTGTTATGTGAGTAGGTTTTCCTGAAACAGGGAGTGGTCATTTGAAGAGGGTTTTGTGACTGCTAGATCATTGTAAAGGAATATGTGACAGAGGGTGTTATGTTATTCACAGGTTATGGGAATCACATGTCATTTGATGTAACATATAGGTCATGTGAAATATTTGTTATGCAAAAATAAGGAAAATTGATTTACATGGATAAGTATGTATTTTGTGTTGTACAATGCATGATAGTAAAGATGCATTATGCTTTACTCATAGGACTAGTTAGTTATATATTTACAACAAGAAAAGCATTGATGGGAAGCATAAAAGGGCGACGCAACAATGAAAATAATATTTTTAATATTTATTAGAAATTTAGAGATGACTGATTAAAATTATTAAGTAAACATTAGAATATCTGGAATAATTTAATTCTGGTATATTATGCTACTTATATGTACAATCCTAAACAAGGGACACACATGTGTTCATTAACAAGTATAACCTTCAGATGTACAGTAATGTTTAGAAATTTAAAAAATAAAAATAACTTGTTTGCGTGAAAGTTACAAACAAAGAATAAATACAAATGAATATAAAAAGAACCCCATTTACCAAATTAGGACCCGTATGTTGAGAATGTGTAAATTGTGGAATTTCCGAAATTTGGAACACCTCGCCCACAAGAACATTTTTATAGTGTCGCCAATAACTGATCATTGATCCTAATCAATTATAAAAAAAATTAACATTTCTTATTGATCAATATTTTTTGTTTAATTTAATGTTTTGTTTGTTATATTTATTGTAAAAACAAAGAAGAAAAAGTCACAGAATTTTTGTTGTTGACTGTGATGGGATTCGATCTCTGGAGAACGTTAATATCAGAACAAGTCCATAACCACTGCACTGTTCTACAATTGTCATCTCTCTCTCTCTCTCTCTTTCTCCTCTCTCTCTCTCTCCTCTCTCTCTCTCTCCCCCTCTCTATCTCTCTCTCTCTCTCGCCCTCTCTCCCCCTCTCTCTCTCATCTCTCTCTTTCTCTATCTCTCTCTATCTATCTCTATCTATCTCTTTCTATATCTTGCGCTCTCTTTCTCTCTCTCTCCTTCCTTTCTTCTTTCTTGCATGCATACTGATTTTATCATACTGGAGGTTATATTGATCACGATGTAAAATATTGTATCACTTATCTTATGTTTTTCCCCACTAGGGTTGTGTCACAGCTTCTTGCAGAGTTAGACGGTCTGAACAAGGCATGTGATGTGTTTGTGATTGGGGCGACTAACCGCCCAGATCTGCTAGACCCGGCCCTCATCCGGCCAGGAAGGTACGATCACAACTTTTGGCAATTAAGTTCCAGTCAATATATGTGGTACATGTATTAATAACAATATGGTGAAAGGCTCAACACCTGGTTGGTCAATAATTAGATGGACCGGACCTGGTAGCGCAATAGGTAGAGCATCGGGTCCAGGTACGGGAGGCCTCGGGGTTCAATCCTGGTGCTGCGACATACCAAAGTCGTTAAAAATGGTAGTGGTATATCTCCCTGCTAACAACATTCAAGCAAATAAAGGGTAGTTCCATGACTGGTTGGCCCAGTGTCAGGACAATGTGACTGGGTGTGGTATCATGCCAGGTGTTCACAGCATGTTATACACAGTGAAGGCAGCACTATATCAGCTGCAAGTGGACACCCTCTCCATATAACTGAAATACTGTTGGTGGGACGATAAACCCAATTATTAAATAACTAAACGATATTGGTCCTATAAAAAAGCACCTGCCACGTTCACTAACATGACAGTCTGCTTTAAGACAGTGCCAATATCAGTATCACTTTTTCAGCCTGCCGAAAAGTGACATTGATATAAAGCCCGCGTTTAAGTGATCTGATAAGCTAAAAAGACAGGGCCAAAAAATGATTTAGGTTTCAGCAAGAAGCTCTGGGAAATGGCAGCCATTTTGTTTTAACTGGTCTATGTGTAGACGCCGACAGGTTGCATAAATTTATGAAATAAAATATTTTCAGTTTTGAAACATTCACAGCATGAATTGGTAGTGTTTAACTGAATATGTTATAAATTTACAATGCATAGATTTTACAAAAAAAAAACACAAGCATTTTCTGACTTTGATTTATGCAAAAACTAAGTATTAAATGTGAAATGTTATAAGTACATGTAGTTATTTAATAAAGTTGTCAATAAATAAGTAATTTGATATTGGCCCTGTTATTTGTCCTGGGGTCAGTCGTAATAGCCCTCGGCCCTCACTTATTTATTAACATATATTAACATTAACAATTAGAGGGAAAAATATAAAATCTGTAATATTACATCATCATACTGCTTCAATGCAAACTGAGGTTTGAAGATGGTATCTAACAATTTGTATCGAATATATCTAACAATATTTGACCTCTGTTTGGGGTGTCTGTACATTATCTCTGCAGAAATAAATCATACTTTAGTCTCAGCTTTGTCAATTTTCAACAGTATCTCAATTTTAGGGCAGTAAAACTCGTAAATCAACTCTTGAATGTGAATTCTGTTAAATTCTATAAAAAGAATGATTGAGATTCCTGCTAAAAATAGACATTGATGTCACAGTGGATGATGTTGATTTGCTAAAACGTAAGTACTCACTCGGTTTTCTTAGTTCAAAAATAGTTACCTGTGCAGCATGGCTCAGATAGGAAATACATGTTTGTAATGACGATTGTGGCATTATGGTTCACTTTTCAGACAGGTGTAGGAAGGACATCAATAAACAGCATTTTGCGATATCTGTTTAGGTAACAATGGTTTACTATGATGTTAAATGAAAATATTTTTGGTCCAAAGTGTCTGATACCACCTTTAACATTCCAACTCAATGGTACAAAGTCTGTTCATTTATCACTGCAGGCTCTAACCAAATTTCAAATAAATACTCTCCTGTCATACTGCCTGACTAGAAACATGTATCAAAGAAGTATGTATAACAAATAAATACATTGAATTGTGAACACATTTTTGAATATATAAACTTTTGTTCAATTCTTTGCTGATATGAATGGATTTTTTTATTGAATAAACAAGGTTGTAAAATGGAGTTTATAAATTAATTATTTGATATAAATTATTTCCTAGTTCATGATTATTCTTATTTGTGCAACTGCAGGTTTGACAAGATGCTGTATCTGGGTGTGAACACAGACCATGAATCCCAGCTGAAGGTGCTCACAGCGCAGACACGCAAGTAAGTCGAGACAGTTCATTTTCTGTAACACGTTACACACATTCATAACTAAAAAATTGATTGGATAACCTTACTTAAAACAGTGTTAAAAGCAGTAAAAAATAAACTGGCAGTGAGCATCTGGGATCTACAATATAGGCTTTGGAACTGGAATCGGAAATTTCCAGCTTCCAATCCAAGACCATCCTTGAGCTGTTAGTTCTTTGGTAAGACTATTTGCCACACTTTGCTCCAGGTAGTACATGTAATTACTTGAGAACCCAGGAAGCTTGAATTGAAGAGGGGTTTATAAAAGTGAACAGAAATTATTTCCAAATATAGTGAATATACTATTAATGAGAGCTCCTGTGGCATAGTGGTCGAGTCGCAGATTTGTAACTCCTCTGACTGCTTAGCCTCTCACCATGTGGGTTCTTGTCCAATTCATGGTGAAGGATTTAATGTAGGAAGTTCTTCCAGCTTACTTGCGGTTCTACCCAAACATGTGTCTGGGGTCTTCCTCCACCAAAAAGCTGGACGTTGCTATAATGATCATAATTGGTCGCTGCAATGTACTTCAAAAACAAAACAAACAAAACAAAACAAGACTATTAACAAATAGGTTCAGATTTAAACAGGTTAATATAAAGTAGGGTTGTCCTTAAATACTTGAGGCATACCCACGATATATTGCGATACTTAGGGCGTATTGCAATATATACCACAATATGCTGCCATGTTTGATCAAACTAATGTTAAGGGCTATTTCACTCAATATAATGAACAATTGAACAACAAATGCCTAAATAGGACTTAGCTTTATAAACTTAATAAGCAGGTAAACACAAAAACAAGGAAGTAATACAACTAGAAGGTCGCAAACTACAAACAGTCAAACAACACATTAACTGCAAAATTCATGGCTGTATCTCATAAGCGCATCAAAATATAGACAAAATGCGGAACCTTAAACAATTAACTTTGTTGATCTGTCCCCCTTCACCCAGAAGAGGCCCAACACATCTCTTTTTTGCCATTAAATTCAGCATTATTTCAAAAGAATCATTTGGCTCAGCCATATTGTTTGGTCATGTTTGGTTAAATTGCAGCATAATAGATAATTATAATTTGTTCTAAATATTCTGCAACAAATTATCTCGTAATAATGTGCCTACTTGTAGTTAATTGTATGTCCAAAACGATTCATGCTTATTTACAACATTCATTTTCTCAAATCTAGAAATTAACATGACTACGATGGCTAGTTTAAAATGCCATTGTAAGGAATATTGCAACTGTAAATCAAGAATGCCACATTTCCCACTTTAGTTAGAATAAACTCCCCTGACATGCATTTGACTTAGGGCATCATCTAAGACAGTTATGGCCCTTCATTTCATAAATACCATCATTTTTACTTTGGATGCACAAAATAGTAGCAGCAACCAAATTATACACAAGTATTGTAAGAACCGGTATTTCTATCTGTTTCATGGTACTGTATTGACTTCACCCAGTATCACAATATACTAGTATATCACGACATCCCTAATATAAAGGAAATAATAAAACTCTTGATCTGTTTTCAGGTTTAAGCTTGAACCTGAATTTGAGTTAGCAAAGTTTGTTGAGAAGTGTCCAAGCAACTTAACGGGCGCCGATTTCTATGCCTTGGCATCTGATGCCATGCTAAATGCAGTCAAGAGAAAGATTCAGAAGTTAGAGTCAGGTAAACATTGATACCTTTATATTGTATTTTGTATTCATTCATCATAAAGAAACAGATAAATTAGTGTTGTCTTTCTAGGGTACTACATTGCCTTTACTCATTTTTAAAAAAATAATCTTGTATTAAGAGACAGGTAAAAATGGTTGTTTTAAACCTTGCCATCAATTTCTGCTTAAAAGATACAGTATTAGCAAGTTATACAAACTTGCAAAATAATTGCACTAAATCTTGTCTTTCCTTTAAACAGTTAATCCTTATTGATTTTTATAAAGGCGAGGCTGAAGGGTCATTTTATGGTATAGCTTGCATTCTCCATCTGTCTATTTGTCTGTTAGCAGTTTCTTGTGTGAATAACTCCTCCTTTATTACTCATCTATATTTTTCATATTCACATGAATGAGTGTAATTGTGCATGAGCGTGAGATAACTCAAATTGCATTGATTGTTTTGGAGTTATTGCCCTTGTTATTGTCCATCTATAAGCAGTTTCTTGTGTGAATAACTCCTCCTTTATTACTTATCTATATTTTTCATATGCACATGAATGAGTATAATTGTGCATGAGCGTGAGATAACTCAAATTGCATTAATTGTTTTGGAGTTATTGCCCTTGTTATTGTCCCTCTACAAGCAGTTTCTTGTGTGAATAACTCCTCCTTTATTACTCATCTATATTTTTCATATTCACATGAATGAGTGTAATTTTGCATTAGCGTGAGATAACTCAAATTGCATTGATTGTTTTGGAGTTATTGCCCTTGTTATTGTCCCTCTATAAGCAGTTTCTTGTGTGAATAACTCCTCCTTTATTACTCATCTATATTTTTCATATGCACATGAATGACTGATTATTCACCTGGAGTTGTTCATAAATCTAAGATTACTCAAGACTTATTTATTCATTCCAGATTAACTGAACTTTATTATTTTCCTTAGTAAAGTTTGGTGCAGACTGGTCCTCCTTTGTAATTCTGCATACATACTTAATATTTATATATGTTGAATATGTATGTCTAGTAGTAAGATCATTAGATTACATTATTGGCTTCCAAGTAATTGTCCTTCATTATTTCTTGCGGGGCACCCATGGCCGAGCGGTTAGAGTTGCTTACTTAGTTGCAACTCCTCAGCCATTTACTGTGTGGGTTCGAATCCCGGTCTGGGTGAGAACTTTCATGTGGGGAGTTTTTCTAGGTAACCTGTGACGCGCTGGTGGTTCTACCCAGGCATAGGTCTGGGTTTTTCCTCCACCAATAATTAGCAAGACGTTGCCAATATGACCATAAATGTTTTGGTGCAATGTAACAAAAAACAAAACAAAAATTATTTCTTAGTGAATTATCATATAGACAGCTTCACTTTAATTTCTCAGCAAATTTTCAGTAGATCATTAATAAGTACTTGTGGCTCGACCTTTTTGACAAATAGTATCTCAAGCTGTAGTGCTCTTGTTTTTCAAATTACATTGAAATCTGAACAATCTGTGACAGCTGACTAGTCTTCTTGAATTTTTTAAATCTTTTTTCCAGGTTTAACAACAGACCAGTCTATTGTTGTGTCAGAGGAAGATTTCACCACAGCTTTGAATAATCTTTCTCCATCTGTCACAGCCCAGGACTTACGGAGATATGAAGAGCTTCGCCGACAGTTTGATGTCACCACATAATCCAGTACTACTAGAGCAGATAATTCAAGTATCTTGCAATGTCATGAATTATCAGTAAATGTGTGGTCTCAAAATTCACACACAGTCATATTTTTATTAGTTGAAGAAGTCAAGTTATACTTGATAAAGTGTGCTAGGTTAATGATATGAAATTATGTGATATAATTTTTTCAAATAAATTTTTCTTTTGTTCTTTTCTGCAATAATGTTGATGTGTACCAGTAATAACTATTAAGTAAAATCCACATTTAAAAGACTCTTATTATGATTTCATGGTATATTCTTACAAATTTTATTATATGCATACCCATAATTACTAGCCATGCTTTTGAGAGCTGACATCCTGAAGACCTGTTACCGTATTTTGCGGAATATAGCCCGCAACTTTTTTTCTCAAGATGGCGGCCTGTGGGGAATATTCCAGTGCGGGGAATCTGTTGACAAAATCCAATTTTTGTCAGCTGCCACTCCTTAACCTAAGATCAGGGAAACTGCAGGCTTAACTGAACTCCTTAACCTTTTTGCCGCTTAAAAGTCTGTTTAAACACATATCACGCCGATAATTACGCTGCACAGTTACATCAATCAATCATCTTTAATTGTCACTTTTGTCGGTAACATAAACTTAACAAACAATAATTTACATTCTTTCTAATGCCACTGCACGGCAATTAAATTTTTGCACGTATCGTACCCAGATTATTCCAATTAAACACTTATTGCGTTAACATCAAAATAACTACCCCTATCGTATTGCACCATTCCATTATCTATAAATAGCTCTCACTTTACTGACAAAAGGTCAGCTTTTGTGTAACAGCAGAAGGCGAGAAGGATTATCGATCGATATATGCATTGTAGTGTTAGGTAACACTGTGTAGATCACACTGACTTGGTGTGATACAGTTGACACATGTTTGACCTGGGAATATGGCTTCTTTACACATAAATTAACAGCACAAAGGGTGCGGGGAATATTCCACTGCGGGTTATGTATTTACAAAATTTAAAAAACATTAAATAAGGGCTATGCGGGGTGTATTCCAAGGGGGGCTGTATTCCGCAAAGTACGGTACATGCTAGACATGCAAATAAAAGCTGACATCCTAAAGACCTGTTATATGCTGGCCATGCAATTGAAAGCTGACATCTTAAAGACCTATTATATGCTGGCCATGTAATTGAAAGCTGACATCTTAAAGACCTATTTTATGCTGGCCATGCAATTGAAAGCTGACATCTTAAAGACCTGTTATATGCTGGCCATGCAGTTTAAAGCTGACATCTTAAAGACCTATTATATGCTGGCCATGCAATTTAAAGCTGACATCTTAAAGACCTGTTATATGCTGGCCATGCAATTTAAAGCTGACATCTTAAAGACCTATTATATGCTGGCCATGTAATTGAAAGCTGACATCTTAAAGACCTATTATATGCTGGCCATGCAATTGAAAGCTGACATCTTAAAGACCTATTATATGCTGGTCATGCAATTGAAAGCTGACATCTTAAAGACCTATTATATGCTGGCCATGCAATTGAAAGCTGACATCTTAAAGACCTATTATATGCTGGCCATGCAATTGAAAGCTGACATCTTAAAGACCTATTTTATGCTGGCCATGCAATTTAAAGCTGACATCTTGAAGACCTATTATATGCTGGCCATGCAATTGAAAGCTGACATCTTAAAGACCTATTTTATGCTGGCCATGCAATTGAAAGCTGACATCTTAAAGACCTGTTATATGCTGGCCATGCAATTGAGAGCTGACATTTTAAAGACCTATTTTATGCTGGCCATGCAATTGAAAGCTGACATCTTAAATACCTATTATATGCTGGCCATGCAATTTAAAGCTGACATCTTAAAGACCTATTTTATGCTGGCCATGTAATTGAAAGCTAACATCCTAAAGACCCGTAATATGCTGGCCATGCAATTGAGAGCTTACATCATAAAGACCTATTATATGCTGGCCATGCAATTGAGAGCTGACATTTTAAAGACCTATTATATGCTGGCCATGCAATTGAGAGCTGACATTTTAAAGACCTATTATATGCTGGCCATGCAATTGAAAGCTGACATCTTAAAGACCTATTTTATGCTGGCCATGCAATTGAAAGCTGACATCTTAAAACCTATTATATGCTGGCCATGCAATTGAAAGCTGACATCTTAAAGACCTATTATATGCTGGCCATGCAATTGAAAGTTGACATCTTAAAGACCTGTTATATGCTGGCCATGCAATTGAAAGCTGACATCCTGAAGACCTATTATATGCTGGCCATGCAATTGAAAGCTGACATCCTGAAGACCTATTATATGCTGGCCATGCAATTGAAAGCTGACATCTTAAAGACCTGTTATATGCTGGCCATGCAATTGAAAGCTGACATCTTAAAGACCTGTTATATGCTGGCCATGCAATTGAAAGCTGACATCTTTAAGACCTATTATATGCTGGCCATGCAATTGATAGCTGACATCTTTAAGACCTATTATATGCTGGCCATGCAATTGAAAGCTGACATCTTAAAGACCTATTTTATGCTGGCCATGCAATGGAAAGCTGACATCTTAAAGACCTATTTTATGCTGGCCATGCAATTGAAAGCTGACATCTTAAAGACCTATTTTATGCTGGCCATGCAATTGAGAGCTGACATCTTAAAGACCTATTTTATGCTGGCCATGCAATTGAGAGCTTACATCATAAAGACCTATTATATGCTGGCCATGCAATTGAAAGCTGACATCTTAAAGACCTATTATATGCTGGCCATGCAATTGAAAGTTGACATCTTAAAGACCTGTTATACACTGGCCATGCAATTGAGAGCTGACATCCTAAAGACCTATTATATGCTGGCCATGCAATTGAAAGCTGAAATCCTAAAGACCCATAATATGCTGGCCAAGCAATTGACAGCTGACATCCTAAAGACCTGTTATATGCTGGCCAAGCAATTGACAGCTGACATCCTAAAGACCCATAATGTGTTAGCCATGCAATTGAGAACTGACATCCTAAATACCTCTTATATGCAAACCATGCACTTGAGAGCTTAAATCCAAAACACCCATTATTTCCCAGCAATGCAAAATACCTTTTATATGAGCTGCTTTAATTTTTTATAATAAAAGACAAAAAATATTTAATTTTTAAAATCTTAAATAATAGTTTATACATTGAGGACATAAATAGTTTCCTGTATTTTAGGCTCATCTCATATTTTGTTATTTTATTTAATAGCAATATTTCAATATCTTCATTAAAAAAAAACTTGAGATCTGTAAAACTTATTTAAACAGGCACAGTCTTGTGAAATATTTAAAAATTGGCTTAAAAACACAATCTTCCATGCTTAGTTGTTTTAAGAACACTGTCACTTGACATAACCACATACAATTTACACTCCAAAATGTTTGCGATGTGTAAGTTAAATCTAACGAAATTTTATACAAGAGTCTTACGTTGACCAATCACCAGCCGCAAAAGCTCAATTGGTGGAGCGTCGGCTTGCAAATCGGGAGGTCATGGGTTCAAACCCCGGCCAGGTCAAACCAAAGACTTGGTAGTAGTTGGTACTAGTGGCTTCCCTCCTAACGCTCAGGGCTAAGGGGACAGCATTATGCCTGACTGGACAGTGTCAGTATAATGGACCGGCCAGGTTCAGTCCCTAGGCACATCATAAGTGCCCCTGTGCTATAATGATAGAAATGTTGCTGCACAGTATCGGCAAAAATGCCGGCTAATCCCATCCCTTTGACCAATCAAAAAGAAAACTGTAGGAAGACATAATAAGAATGAGGTCATTTACACAATCTTTTTAAAGTAAATGCAAGTAAATTATACATGTTTCTCTTAAACAAAGTTGTGTTTTTGATGTAACTATTTAATTTACCCTTATATGGAGTAATATAATTAGTAATAATATAATAGTGCACAATATGAAGACATATTAGTAACTGGTAAATTGTTTTCCTTGTTATGAATTGAATTTAATCTGTCTATAAAATATTATATTTTATATTTACATCTTGAGTTTTATTGTCCTGTTTTTGTTTATATTTCCTCACCAAAAAATGTTGTCATTTTTATTGTTGTTGTTTCTTTCCTTGTTATTATATTGTTATTGTACATTTAAGTAGATGCAGTTAAGCATTGAAAATATATAAGGTGTATGTTTAGATGTCCATGAATCATTGTCTAAATTAATGTGTGTTTGTCAGAAAGATTTTCAAAACATTTTTACTGAATTAAATTGTACATATAATTATTATTACATTGGGAAATAAAAAAGGAAAATTACTCTTATATTGTAAAAAACAAATTTCATTTCTGATCCTTTATTAGAAAGTAGAACAACTAATGTGACCATAGAAGATGTATTTACTATGTTCTTAGACAGTTAATAATGTTGAAATCAGTTCTGTTTTATAATTTTTGTTCAGGCTGACAAGTTGAGCAATCGTGTCATGAATGTGACAATGTGAAATGGAAATTGTATTCCTAGTTAAAATCGGAGGTATTCCAAACAGTAGGTAGGTCCTTTTAGTCGGAATTCTTGGACTTTATTGCCTGTTCTTTGTAGATATTGCAAAAACAAACATTAAAAATTCTTACTTTTGCATAGATATAAACTTAAAATCCATTTAAATATTTATAGAGATATGTTATTTAAAGAAGAAAATGGAGGTGTTTGTTAATGATGGTTAACCTGGGTATCACAAGATAGGCAGAAAAGTCAACATATACTCCATAGAGCACAATTATAAAAAGAGTAAAACAAATGAAAGGACCTACTTGCATTGAGGGACTATTCAGGGGAGACTATTAATTAATGTCTCTCATTAAGCTTTTATTGTCTGTAGGTAGCATTAAGACTTTTTCATCACTTCCTGCACTTACAGAATCATACTTTTTAGAACGTTCATGTCTCTGGTTTGTAACAGTAACCAGTGCCATCTTGAAAGCAGGTGGCTGTAATGACAATCAGTCTATAGGACAAAATTCATCCCCAATGAACAAAATCCCTTCCAGTCATTTTAGCATATTGGCATAAGTGGACAGAAGCCCTCCAGTGACTTTTCCGAGGCGGACAGAATTCCGTCACAATATTTCATGGTGGACAGAATCCCTCCTGTGAATATTCCAAGTTGGACAGAATCCCTCCTGTGAATATTCCATGGCGGACAAAATCCCTCCTGTGAATATTCCAAGGTGGTCAGAATCCCTTCCATGAATATTGTATGGCGGACAGAATCCCTCCTGTGAATATTCCATGGCGGACAGAATCCCTCCTGTGAATATTCCAAGGTGGACAGAATCTCTCCTTTGAATATTCCAAGGTGGTCAGAATCCCTTCCGTGAATATTGTATGGCGGACAGAATCCCTCCTGTGAATATTCCATGGTGGACAGAATCCCTCGTGTGAACATTCCATGGTGGACAGAATCCCTCCTGTGAATATTCCATGGCGGACAGAATCCCTCCTGTGAATATTTCAAGGTGGACAGAATCCCTCCTATGGATATTCCATGGCGGACAGAATCCCTCCTGTGAATATTCCATGGCGGACAGAATCCCTCCTGTGAATATTCCATGGCGGACAGAATTCCTCTTGTAGATATTCTATGGTGGACAGAATCCCTCCTGTGAACATTCCATGGTGGACAGAATCCCTCCTGTGAATATTCCATGGCAGACAGAATCCCTCCTGTGAATATTCCATGGCGGACAGAATTCCTCTTGTAGATATTCTATGGTGGACAGAATCCCTCCTGTGAATATTTCAAGGCAGACAGAATCCCTCCTGTGAATATTCCAAGGCGGACAGAATTCCTCCTGTAGATATTCCATAGTGGACAGAATTCCTCCTGTAGATATTCCATGGTGGACAGAATCCCTCCTGTGCATATTGCATGGTAGACAAAATTCCGCCGGTATATATTCTATGGTAGACAGAATCCCTTCTGTGGATATTCCATGGTGGACAGAATCCCTCCTGTGCATATTGCATGGTAGACAAAATTCCGCCGGTATATATTCTATGGTAGACAGAATCCCTTCTGTGGATATTCCATGGCAAACAGAATCCTTCCTGTGCATATTCCATGGTAAAAAGAATCCCTTCTGTGTATATTTTATGGTGGACAGAATCCCTCTTGTGAATATTCCTTTAGTGGACAGAATCCCTCCTGTGAATATTCCATGGCGAACAGAATCCCACCTGTGAATATTCCATAGTGGACAGAATCCCCCCTGTGAATATTCCATGGTGGACAGAATCCCTCCTGTGGATATTCCAAGGCGGACAGAATCCCTCCTGTGGATATTCCATGGTGGACTGAATCCCTCCTGTGGATATTCCTTGGTGGACAGAATCCCTCCTGTGGATATTCCATGGTGGACTGAATCCCTCCTGTGGATATTCCATGGTAGACAGAATCCCTCCTGTGGATATTGTATGGCGGACAGAATCCCTCCTATGGATATTCCAATGTGGACTGAATCCCTTCTGTGGATATTCCTTGGTGGACAGAATCCCTCCTGTGGATATTCCATGGTGGACTGAATCCCTCCTGTGGATATTCCTTGGTGGACAGAATCCCTCCTGTGGATATTCCATGGTGGACTGAATCCCTCCTGTGGATATTCCATGGTAGACAGAATCCCTTCTGTGGATATTCCATGGCAGACAGAATTCTTCCTGTGGATATTCCATGGTAGACTGAATCCCTCCTGTGGATATTCCATTGTGAACTGAATCCCTCCTGTGGATATTCCATGGTGGACTGAATCCCTTCTGTGGATATTCCATGGTGGACTGAATCCCTCCTGTGGATATTCCATGGTGGACTGAATCCCTCCTGTGGATATTCCATGGTGGACTGAATCCCTCCTGTGGATATTCCATGGTGGACTGAATCCCTCCTGTGGATATTCCATGGTGGACTGAATCCCTCCTGTGGATATTCCATGGTGGACTGAATCCCTTCTGTGGATATTTCATGGTGGACTGAATCCCTTCTGTGGATATTCCATGGTAGACTGAATCCCACCTGTGGATATTCCATGATGGACTGAATCCCTCCTGTGGATATTCCATGGTAGACAGAATCCCTTCTGTGGATATTCCATGGCGGACAGAATCCCTCCTGTGCATATTGTATGGTAGACAAAATTCCGCCGGTATATATTCTATGGTAGACAGAATCCTTCCTGTGCATATTCCATGGTAAAAAGAATCCCTTCTGTGTATATTTTATGGTGGACAGAATCCCTCCTGTGAATATTCCTTTAGTGGACAGAATCCCTCCTGTGAATATTCCATGGCGAACAGAATCCCACCTGTGAATATTCCATAGTGGACAGAATCCCCCCTGTGAATATTCCATGGTGGACAGAATCCCTCCTGTGGATATTCCAAGGCGGACAGAATCCCTCCTGTGGATATTCCATGGTGGACTGAATCCCTCCTGTGGATATTCCTTGGTGGACAGAATCCCTCCTGTGGATATTCCATGGTGGACTGAATCCCTCCTGTGGATATTCCATGGTAGACAGAATCCCTTCTGTGGATATTCCATGGCGGACAGAATCCCTCCTGTGGATATTGTATGGCGGACAGAATCCCTCCTATGGATATTCCAATGTGGACTGAATCCCTTCTGTGGATATTCCTTGGTGGACAGAATCCCTCCTGTGGATATTCCATGGTGGACTGAATCCCTCCTGTGGATATTCCTTGGTGGACAGAATCCCTCCTGTGGATATTCCATGGTGGACTGAATCCCTCCTGTGGATATTCCTTGGTGGACAGAATCCCTCCTGTGGATATTGTATGGTAGACAAAATTCCGCCGGTATATATTCTATGGTAGACAGAATCCCTTCTGTGGATATTCCATGGCAAACAGAATCCCTCCTGTGCATATTGTATGGTAGACAAAATTCCGCCGGTATATATTCTATGGTAGACATAATCCCTTCTGTGGATATTCCATGGCGAACAGAATCCTTCCTGTGCATATTCCATGGTGGACAGAATCCCTCCTGTGAATATTCCATGGTGGACAGAATCCCACCTGTGAATATTCCATAGTGGACGGAATCCCTCCTGTGAGTATTCCATGGCGGACAGAATCCCATTTGTGGATATTCCAAGGCGGACTGAATCCCTCCTGTGGATATTCCAAGGCGGACAGAATTCCTCCTGTGGATATTCCAAGGTGGACAGAATCCCTCCTGTGAATATTGTATGGTGGACAAAATTCTTCCGGTATATATTCCATGGTAGACAGAATCCCTTCTGTGAATATTCCATGGCGAACAGAATTCCCTCCTGTGAACATTCCATGGCGGACAGAATCCCACCTGTGAATATTCCATGGTGGACGGAATCCCTCCTGTGAATATTCCATGGCGGACAGAATCCCACCTGTGGATATTCCAAGGCGGACTGAATCCCTCCTGTCGATATTCCAAGGTGGTCAGAATCTCTCCTGTGGATATGCCATGGTGGACAGAATCCCTCCTGTGAATATTCCATGGTGGACAGAATATCACCTGTGAATATTCCATGGTGGACAGAATCCCCACCCCCCACCCTGCCCCGCCATGAATATTCCAAGGCGGACAGAATCCTTCCTCTGGATGTTAGTAGGCAGACAGAATTCCTCCCGTTATATTCTCAAGGCGGGCAGAATTACCCTCCCATCCAAATCCCGCCCGCCTCACAAAAACTTCTTTAACGCAACTTTTAAAATATCCTTTTAATTAATTAACCAAACAACGGGATTAAATTTACTAATAATCAATTCTCACCATACCAGCTGATATGTTCCGAATGCTGTGATCATGCAAACATGTCAGAGTTAACGTCAAGCACTACGACTTTGCTGTCTGTTCATTTATGAATCATAATAAAACAAAATCATCCACTTAAACTTTGTTTAAAACTATAATAATTAATAAAATTGTGCATTGCAAAACTAAATGTTCGGGAGGAATTCGGCGTTATTGAGGGGTGGGGTGGGTGGGATTTTGTCCGCGCATGCTACATTCGAAACACCTCTGATAATGGAACAACACGAGGAGTTTCGATAGGCTTGTCGGTGGCAATGTTAAACTGTTCCACATGAATTAACTACAATAAAAGCAAAACATACTTACCGTTAAGATACAACTACAATAGTGTGAGGATTTTATCATAATATATCAGTACTTTAAACAGCAGAATCCATTTCGTCATATTCTTGGCCTTTTTCACGCGGAAACAGGGGTCACTGTGTTCTGAAAAGCACCTGCAATATGGCGTGAAGATTGTTACAAAACATGTTTAAGTTTACATTAACGAAGTCAAATAATAATTGAGAAAAGTAATAATTGAGAATAAAGAAAATGTTTTCAATGTCTTCATTTCTACTTCAAAGATCAGTGTTGACATCGGAGGGTAAAGGTAAGGTATAAACTGCTGTAGTGTACAGTCATGTGGACTTTTTGTTGGAGATTCTGGAGTTGTTGTTTTTCCAGATGACATTGATATGTTTTGCAAAATGCCATGTTGAAAAGCACACAATTAAATTCCGAAGGAGTAGGTGGGCGATATCGGAGAATCAAGCAAGATAAATCACTACACTACGATGGCCAGGGGAAAAAATGGAAATGTATTTCACATTATCAGTTTAGAGTAAACAGACTGTTTGCTGGCCAAACATACCACATGTATGAATTTTGCATCGAAAACAAAGTACTTAAAAAGCCATCTGAATACTGAAATGGGAATTTTCGTCTGCATTTTTTAAAGACGTATGAACACTTTGATCTGGTCTCTTTTTTACTGTTAACTTTAAAATAACATTTTTTAAATTCAAAATAATTTTTGATTAATTGGTTACATTTGTTTGTTTGTTTTTGTGTGTTTTTTTTTATAAAATATATATGAGCTTGATGTAGGCTACTACACTGAGTCTGGCCGATGAATTAAATCACTAAACAGTGTAACAAATGCTATGAAAATGTACAGTTTATAGAATTAATCCCAAACGAGAGTTTAGCGATTGTATCCTTCCGCGACAGTGTGATAACAATAAATAATTTACACTATCTTTATTGTCTCTATATCAGGCCAATGAAGATAAGCAAGCGTAATTGTACTCCAACATGTCGCATTTCTACAGCGTTGTGTTCATTTGTTTGACGATATTTGCAGTTGTAAAATCCGCTGGTTTTAGCAGGCAAGTATATTTGTCAAAACTAATGCCAAATTTTAAGTCTACATAAAACAAATCATGTGGTAATTTTACATTTTCAACATTTTGTTCTCTTTTCATACTGTTTATTATAAAGCCTTGTCCGAACACTACTGGATAGAACCGGAAAAAGTCGGTTGCCCATATGAAGGTATTTTTAATGGTAGCTTTATAATTCAACACGAATCATGACAAACTGACAATGATTCGACGATTATAGATCAAGGATGTTTACTTTTATACATTTAAAATATCTGAAAAGGGGTAAGGTCTATTCAATTATCATAATATAAGGTGTTGGGACTGCGGTTTCTAACGTTTACTTCCGTTAGTGCTGTGTTTCCTCCCAGGACATTGGAACTACTTTTGAAGCCGACATTATATTTTATGGACATATGCGTTGGCTGTGTTAATCCGCCGTTGTACCATAATAGTTCTGTGAATTATTTAATATCCGTGGAAGTTCATCACTATCGCTATATTTGGTAGTTGGTGTCGCCGTTTGGTATGGACTTAGGTTTATTTTTATCTACTTGTGGGTTGATGTCTTTAGATGTACTCCAAATAATAATATACGAAACATAAATAAAGTTGAACCGGTTCAATCATAAGTGCCTATTCCGAGAAGTAAAGATTCAAATGTTGCATTTTCTTAGTGATGGGACACTGTTGGTCCAGATTCGGTCCCTACTAGACGAGGAGCAGACCCTGAGACAGAGGCTGGAGACCCGGGTCAGGGCGCTGAAGGCAGAGGCCGCGACCCTCAAGGCATCTATAGGTATTTATGTTAGTTATGTATTCTACGTAAATATGGCAAGGCTCTATGAGTGATGCAACATATAGTAAATGAAAAAGCAGCGCGATTAATGTTAACGTAATGTAATTTTAAATTACTTATGTAACAAACACACAGATGAGACAGGGATTGGGGTTTGCCGGCATTTTTGCCGATACTGTGCTGCGACATTTCTATCATTATTTCACAAGGGCACTTATGAGGTGCCCAGGGACTGAACCCGACCGGTCCAATATACTGACACCGACGACTCAGGCGTAATGCTGTCCCCTTAGCCCCGAGCGTTAGGAGGGAAACCACTACTACCAATTTTAAAGTCTTTGAGTTGGCCCTGAGACGAGACATTAAATAATAAAAAATGTTACCACCTTTGAACAATCAGCAAAACAGCCCACTGGGATGCCGTGAAAAGCTTTCTTATTATAACGAAATACCATAAGGCTTCATAAAAATAGAATAATTAATTGTATTACTAAGGAGAACTCTATACCCCTCCACTCTGCCATTTTTCTACGATTTTTCTTACAAAGTGGCGTCCATATAGCCCTGCTACCCGTTGTCGGAGTAAAATAGGCCTACATGCACCCAGATAACACATTTTATTGGAAAAGCAAACAAACAAGAAATAGCAAAACCGACACTTCACAGCCAGTAAATAGTTCCGATATAACGATATTGTATTTTTACAAAACAACAACAAAAACACGTTAATAAAGAAAACAAATGCACACGCTGGCATCACCGTCTTTGTATTGAACGTTTCATTATCAGCAATGCTTGAAAGTACTTCGTATCCATAATCCTTTGATCGTTTTCAATCTAATTAAAACATAAAAAGTTGATGCTGTCCAAATGTTAAACTCTCCTCCACAGTGCCTTGTGTCTGTCCGCCATTACCGGAAACCCCCCAGCCTCCTTCATCCGTCCCGGTGGCTTACACTGGCACCCTGCCCGCTTACATGGCCAGCCTGACCACCGCCACCGTGATTAACTTCAGCAATGATCTGGTCAACGTAGGAAAGGCCTTTAACACAAGCACGGCACGCTTCGTGGCCCCGGTGTCCGGCTTGTACGAAATGTCGCTAACCATGTATATGGCAGCCGGTTACTGGACAGGTTTGGAACTTGTAGTCAATGGGAAGGCGTTAACAAAGGTCAAAACCGGACATTACTCATCTGGTTCAACAGACAGACAGGTAGACATCATTGAGTTTTTCCTCTTGAAGTTCTTGTAAAAAATAGGCATCTCAAGTTTAATGAGGTTTTCAAGCTTTTTTTTTTTAAAGCCTGAATATACTTTCACTTTCTTACGTTGTTAGTTTTATTACGTTTGTCTCGCACTACTTTAGACCACGTGACCCAATATGACGTAAAATGAAATTCTGTTTGAAATGTGAAAATAGAAGATTCAAATCGATTTTTCTGTGAAATTAAAAGTTTAAGTGGAATTGAAATTATTGTTCGAATTTTGTTCAGTTAAATTTTGTCAGTGATTCAATTCGTCATTTTAATATACTTGTATATTGTAATAAACAGTGTTATTTTTAACATTCTGTACTAATCTGCCATGGGTAAAGAGGACAGAAAGTAATTCCATCGTTGTTGCCAAATTATTCCAGACCAAAACAAATAATCTTTTATTTAAGTACTAATGATAAAATATACACAGACCTCTAAAAACATAATGAACTCCTTTGTATATGATAGAGTCTATTAAGACGTTTCTAAAGAAAATAGAAGCCGAAACGAGTGCAGGCTTCTATTTTCTATGGAAACGTCTTAATGGATTATCAATCGTAAAACTTCGGGTATTTCCGTATGGTTCGTAAAATACACCTCGTACATAGCTCTAGAATACACCAAAGTGCGTCGCCTGAGTTATGAAACAGTGTCCGTTCGCGAGAAAGTAACAAATTATATATATATCATTTAGTTGAGTATATCTTGCAATAACAACGATTTTTTTTATCAATACAATCTATATGATTTACGGAAAATTGAAAAGTCAACATTAAATACCCAGTATTAAAACTAAGACACACAAAGTAGATCCAAGATGGCGCCTTATTATGTCAGAGGTCTCTTGCATAGCATAAAGGCCGAGGTGATCAGATTGAATGGATTATATCCAACTTTGAAGTCACCGGCTTACATATTCTACTAAAATGGCATGTAATACGCCCCATAAGACTGTCAATCAAACTGTTAATCGTCTGGACGTGTTCAAAATTCTCGTCACAATTGAAGAAGTCAAGCAAGAATGCTTGGTTTGTAGCACATGTGCAGTTGAAAATAAAACAATTTAGTTGCATAGATCGATCTATTTTGTTCAATGTAAAATAGAAATAGAGTTCTTTTTTAATGAATCGCAGAGGAATTTGAATTTTCATTCTGATTGGCTTTAAATGTAGGGCGACGTTTAAATCCTTGTTACGTCAGAAATCTTGACATTAATTATCGTGAGCCTGTAGAAGCAAAGGTAAATGTTATGAACCAACAATTGTAGGAGAGTGGTACCGGGTATGGTGCAACTTTTGTCAAAATTTCAAGTATGTCAATCACTTTCTGATAGGTTAACATGGCGACCAACTCAGTTATAGCCAATCTGACGGCAGGGGATGCGGTATGGCCGCGTTTCACTGAGGGGACCGCCCGTCTATGGGCTGATGGCGTGTCAACCTTTAGCGGCGTGCTTCTGCACGAGCTTTGATATAGATAACAACATGGAATTGTATTAAGTATTTGTAATTATTTATTTTTATAAATGTATGTAGACTCTAACTGTTCTTTAGTTTAGACGCGCATATTAAAATGCAAGTCTATTGATTAAAAGTTTAAGACCTTTTAACATTTCATCTTTTATTGTACCGAAAGTGTTAAAAATATGGGAATACAAATAATTAAATAATAAATATGACACGGAAAAGCCCCCAGGTAAGTAATATTTAAATCTACACTCAGAAAAATGATGCGTTCATTTCTTGGACAGGTTCTACATACTGTTCATATATAGAGTTAAAAATAATTTAAACGGGAAAATCAATCAGGTTCTTCAATTTCAGAATCTGAATCAAACTTAATTGAACGTTTCACAAAATTATCCAATAGGTTTGATGTAAAATTTGTGGTGTATAAATAATGAGCAAAGCATGTAATGATTAAATATCTTTTCTGAGTATTACAGGGTATTCGTTACGGAAGTCTTGCATGGAAAGGTGACTTTAGCAAAGAGGGGAAATCTTCTTTTTTGCAAACAATGCCCGCATTATCAGTTCAGTAAAGACACAGTTTTTCTCGGGCGAAAGGTCATATATTGCTTATCTGTACGCTGTTTTCTATGCAAGATAGAGGAACGACATATTTATTTACACACATTAATATTGTAATTGTAGCAAAAACCAAACTTAGAACCAACCTCTGTGCATACTTGTCTTATTATAAGCCCAATAAGACGTATGCTCTAAGCAAAGTACTAATGATTTCATTTAAAAGGCGAGTAAGTTAATGTTGCCGTGCCGTACAAATAATGGGTATCCATACGCGTGGCTTCAAATGAACACGTTTCTAACAATGACACACATTTCATATCTTGTGACCCGTACATACACTGTGTGAAGATAAGAAACCGGTGAAGTTACAATCCAAGATGTCAGCGTTGTTTGGAATAGTCCTGTTGTGTTTGACAACAATTGTTGTCGCCCAAGCTGCCGGCACCGGAACCGATGGCACGCTGTTGAACCATGTCCGCTTCCTATTAGACGAGGAGCAGACCTTGAGACAGAGGCTCGAAACCCGGGTCAGGGCGCTTAAATCCGAAGCCGCTGCCCTCAAGGCATCCATAGGTGAGACATTTAAAAATATGCCCATTTAACATGTATACTTTATGTCACATAAAGCAATATATTGGAACCTCAAGGTTTACCTCGTCTCCAATTGTACAGCTGCTCTTAACAGAATTTATCAGCGATCTGCAATATACTATCGTCGGACACCCACGGCCGATCCATTCCGTTACTCTCCATCGCCCGTTGGATATTTAGTTTACTTTTCGCCGTTTCTAGAATTGCTATTTCATTGGTCGCTACATAATCCGATGAATATTTCAGTCCAATGATAAAACTCGTTTTTTTCGATTGTGGCACTGGGCTTCTAGTCGCCACGCTGAAGAATATGGATTTTGTAAGCAGTTTTATGATAAGCCAATTCTTGAGATATTTGATTCGAATAGACGACAGAAAATTTACCAGTAAACCCACGGTCGACGAATGTAGTAAAACGGAACGTGGGTATCCGACGATGGCAACATACATGCATAACCAAATTACTCGACGTGTTAAAAGCAGGTAACCGACCGTTTAGACCAATTTCCGCAAACAACAATATATACATATTTATTATTGTTTCTTGAAAACATTCAGCGCTTTGATTCTTAAAAACCCATAGATTCTCCGCACAAACCTTTAATCGGTTAAGCAACCCAATAATAAGGGTCGTTAGGTGAAGCCACCTGATTCCACGCAGCTTTTAAAAAAGGAATTGGCCACATCTAGCGTGGCTACATGGTACATATCAACGCATGATTGACACTTTATATATTTATTGAAACAAATTGGTCATATTGAGACCATCCGTGTACGTTTTTATAACTGATGTATAAACTTGGTGTATACTTCCCGGCGCGCAATTCGGATATACTAGTGTTATCCTTAGCGTCGCGGTTTAAGCGGTTGGTTTCAAAACTTGAGCGGTTAAGCAACGGTGACCGTGGCTGGTGTATAGAGTCACACAATATGTTATAAGCACTTTAAACCAGCCTCGCTTCTATGTTAACTCCTAAGCGACGATGTTTAAGCAGCTTCCAAAGTTGCCACGGTTACCATGGCTGGTGCATGGATGGGTGACCATTGGAGAGCGCCGGCCTGCGTTACACTAGGTTATTAATAGTTAAATGGCTAAGATAGTTGAAAACGGCTGCACCTCTTTTCATTCTCTCATTCAAACGACAAACACAATAATTTTAATCATTTTACATAAATCTATTGACAGGATATAGTATTTGAATATAGTATCTGTGAACTTAATATGCAGAAATGGACCAGATGCGACAATGTCGATGTACAATGCATGACGCGTAGCAGTAATTTATTATTTCACTTATACATTTATATAGAAATGGTCACGTTAACGTTTTGCATCAAACTTGTAAATGCAAATTTCCTTCTCCCTATTTTGTTATTGTGTTATTCCTCTGATATAAAAGTGTACACATTTAAAGAAAATGTTGTAAAATTATATATTGTTAAACAACTTATTCTCTTTATCCCCCATAGTACCATGTTCGTGCCCGGTGCTTCCAGCAACTCCACAGCCTTCGTCGTCCATCCCGGTGGCCTACACCGGTACCCTTCCCGCCTATGTGTCTAGCCTTACCACCGCCACCGTGCTGAAATTCACCAACGATCTGGTCAATGTAGGACAAGCCTATAACACCAGCACGGCCCACTTCGTGGCACCGGTGTCCGGCCTGTATGAGATGTCACTGTCCATGTTCATGAACCCTGGCCGAAGCGACTACTGGACAGGTTTACGGCTGGTGGTCAATGGAAAATCCCTGTTGAATATAAAAACTGGACATTACTATTACAGCTCTACAAATAGACAGGTAAGTACCGCTGCTACATGTTTTGCTGCATGTTTTGTTTTCTTTGCAGATTCTTATATTAGTTCTAGGACGAACACCATACGTTCACCATAATCGTGAATAATTTTACTAGGAACAAGATTTAGGCCTGAGTGTAGAACAAAGCCACATACTCCCTCCGTGCATCGTCGGACACCCACGACCGATCCATTCCGTTACTCTCCATTTATCGCCCGTGGGATATTTAGTTCACTTTTCGCTGTTTCTGGTAATAATGTTTCATTGGTCGCTTCATAAACCGATGAAGATTTCAGTCCAATGATTAAGTCGTTTCTTTCGATTGTGGCACTGGGCGCAGCAATTGTTATACTTCTAGTCTTCATGCTGGAGAGTATGCATTTTGTAAGCAGTATTATGATTAGCCAATTCTTTTTCTATTCAGTTCGATAAGACGACAAACAATTTACAAATAAACCCACGGTCGACGAATGTAGTAAAACGGAATAGTCGATCGTGGGTATCCGACGATGCCCTCCTTGGTGCCTACTTCACACTTACAACAAGAAATAGCACAGCTGTGACAGGTGCGGATCCAGAAAATTTTGTTGGGTTAGGGGGAGTGAATCAAGATCCATTCAACTTTATCGCAGTAAATACTATATATATATATATATATATATATATATATATATATATATATACACACAGTTAGGGGCCCTAACTTCGACCTAAGCAGACAAAATTTACTTTAAAAGCTTTGTATTTTTTCAAGTTTGCATGTATATCTATATATTTCACAACTCTACTCTTGTACCAGTTTCATGGGGGTGGGGGATGCATCCCTCATCCCCACCCTGCTGGATCCATCCCTGTTGCATCTACAAGCTTTTGACTTCTTGAGGTGGATCTGTGCTGCTTTCCTGTATGTTAACCCATTTTTCTTGACGGAGATAACGTTGGGTTTGAGGAGTTGCTTGGTTCTTCCTTTCCTTATTTTTCTAGCGTATCTATCCAAACGTTGCATGACCAAACGTTGCATGACGACACTATGCGCTGGAAAGCATGCATGGCTGAATTTCACGTTGATACCCATATTCGCTGTTAATTGCTGCTTTATCTTGGCAGTTGTCTAGACGGGATAAATTGGGCTCAATTCTTTCAGTACTTTCGTTTTGAACCGCTCCGCCAATCTCAGATTTGTTGGTGTGATTCTTTTTCCGAGTCTACCTACCTTCTTTTTCATCCACAAAACATTCTAACCTACCTTTTTCATTAAAACTTTGAGTTAAATTTGCGATAATATGCGTTCCGGGTATACCCAAGATAAAAAGGGAACCATTCTCATTCGTTGGCATTCCCTTTGACGTGAAGAGCTCCATGTGAACCATGCAGCGCCAAGTCTGTGAATACTCAGGCATGGTTGACCATTCTCATTCGTTGTCTTTCCCGATGACGTGAAGAGCTTCTGTAACCCATGCAGTGCATGGTCTCTGCATACCAGACATAGTTGACCATTCTCATTCGTTGTCTTTCCCTTCGACGTGAAGAGCTCCATGTGAACCATGCAGCGCCAAGTCTGTGAATACTCAGGCATGGTTGACCATTCTCATTCGTTGTCTTTCCCGATGACGTGAAGAGCTCCTGTAATCCATGCAGTGCATGGTCTCTGCATACCAGACATAGTTGACCATTCTCATTCGTTGTCTTTCCCGATGACGTGAAGAGCTCCTGTAATCCATGCAGTGCATGGTCTCTGCATACCAGACATAGTTGACCATTCTCATTCGTTGTCTTTCCCGATGACGTGAAGAGCTCCTGTAATCCATGCAGTGCATGGTCTCTGCATACCAGACATAGTTGACCATTCTCATTCGTTGTCTTTCCCGATGACGTGAAGAGCTCCTGTAATCCATGCAGTGCATGGTCTCTGCATACCAGACATAGTTGACCATTCTCATTCGTTGTCTTTCCCGATGACGTGAAGAGCTCCTGTAATCCATGCAGTGCATGGTCTCTGCATACCAGACATAGTTGACCATTCTCATTCGTTGTCTTTCCCGATGACGTGAAGAGTTCCTGTAATCCATGCAGTGCATGGTCTCTGCATGCCAGACATACTTGACCATTCTCATTCGTTGCCTGTTCCAATGATGTGCAGAGCTCCTAGATATATACTAGATATATATGCACAGTAAGGGACCCGAACTTCGACCTATGCAGTCAACAGACAAAATTTACTTTTAAAGCTTAGTATTTTTTAAGCTTACTTATATGTGTTTCAACGACTGTTACCCCTTAACCTGGGTGCAGCCAGGATCCATCCCTTTTTGTATTTACTCTTAAAATATCTTTTACACCTCACTGTAATATGGCGATACCTTAACCTTGCTTGGCTTTTGGTGTATAAACAATTTGGATAGTAACAGTTTGATCCAGTAAGAAGTTTCCTGGAAGTCAACATTTCAAAGCTTGAAAAAAATCTCAAAGAGAAAATATTTCTATGTTGGTGCATAGAAGCAGTTAAAATGTGATATGCTATTTTGTCACTAACCTTGTTTTCTTTTGATATGGGGTTTAGTTTGTTCATCGAAATTGACAGCAGAAATGATCATGGTCGATTAGGTTTCTGTTTTGTTTTGTGTTGTGTTTTCTTGCTGAGAAGCTTGGTGGTTAAAAGGAGTGAAAACTTCAAAAGTTCTGGTGCCTTTTTTTAAAAGAACTATATCCTAGCCATGTTTGAGTATCGTGAATTCGAATTCTTCTATTCTCTAGACCTTACTGCAGTTATAAGGAAAAAAACGATTATGTTTGTTTCTTTCTTGCTTGTAGGCTACAAGTTCTCAAAGTGTGTTAACAACATCCGCTGAGTAACTTTTTCATAGACTTTATAATAAATTCTTCTCTTAGGGACAAGACCTGGTAGCTCAATCGGAAGAGCATCGGCTTCAGCTATTGGAGGCCCTGGGTTCGATCCCGGGCCGTGACATACCACAGTCGTTAAAAATGGTAGTGGTACTGCTTCATTACTAACGCTTAAGCAAAAGCAAATATACGGGTAGTTTCACGGCTGGTTGTCCTGATTTTATAATAATATAACTGGGTGTTGTATCAGACCAGATGTTGACGACATGCCATAAACCTTAAAGGCAACACTTAATCTGCTTCAAGTGGTCACCGTCTCCAATTAAACGAAATATTGTTGGTGGGACAATAAACCCAGCAAACACACTTTTCTTAGGATGAGCTTATTGTAGTTTCCTTGACACCCCTTGCGACAATAAATAACAGCAGTGTTTTAAACAACAGTCAAGTGCATTCACATTGGTTACATTTTAACACATTGGTTAACACATACATTTTTGTTTGTTTGTTGTTGTTTTGTTTTTGTTGTTATTTTGTTTTGTTTTTGTTTGTCTGGTGTTTTTAGTTGTGTTTTTTGTGTGTGTTTTTTGTGTTTTTTTGTTTTTTTTTTTGTTTTTTTTTTGCTGGTAAGCTGTTGTATAAACGTTTTGGTTAATTTACCCGCAACCAGTTTTAAATAATGTTTGCTTAAAATATAACCAACAGTAAAAATGGCCGCTCATTTAGCCAATGAGAATGTTGAAATGATTGGTTGTTTGGATACTTCAACTTTTGGTTGAAATTAAGTGTTTCGGTTAAGATACCAATCATTTAAAAATGTTTACTTATACACCATCGTCGGATGTTCACGCT
This sequence comes from Sinonovacula constricta, assembly GCA_007844125.1. Lineage (NCBI taxonomy): Eukaryota > Metazoa > Mollusca > Bivalvia > Cardiida > Solecurtidae > Sinonovacula > Sinonovacula constricta. The sequence continues at coordinate 50,157,581 of CM017557.1, forward strand.
CGACTATTCCGTTTTACTACATTCGTCGACCGTGGGTTTATTCAAACATTTTCGTAATGAAAGAAATGTTTTGGTTATCTCCCTTGTGGGAAGGTATTTTCATATACTGTATATGAGACATATAATACATTTAATTTTTAATTTGCTTATTTTTAGAAAAGCGCTTAACAGTTTTATCAAATTCTTATCTGAATCCATAAGATTCCATTTTATGCGTATAAAGTGTTTTTCGTTTAAAAAATAGAAAATCTTAGGTTTTCTGCAGTAACTGTGTGCCAAATACCTTTTCTTTAAACAAGTAGAGTCTCTTTACATACGAAAAGAATGAATTGGTAAATTTCCTGTCGTCTTATCGAAATGAATCAAACAAGAATAAGCCAATCATAATGCTGCTTACAAAATCCATACTCTTCGGCGCGGAGACTGGAAGTATAACAATGACGTCGCTATTTTAACAAGTTTGTCCAAACAATGAAAGAACGAGCTTTATCACTGGACTGAAATCTTCATCGGATTGTGAAGCGACCAATGAAATATCATTACCAGGAACGACGAAAAGTGAACTAAATACCCCACTGGCGATGAATCGAGGGTAACGGATTGGAACTGTCGTGGGTGTCCGACGACGCTTATACAATCGGCTGCTGATGTTTAATATCTAGAAGACAACATATACCATATTGGTCAGCTATTTCTTCGTGTGTGTGATCTTTATTTAAATAATTATGGATTATTTACTGATATTTTATTATATTTACAGATCAACATGGCAACAAACTCTGCAATAGCGAACCTGACCGCAGGAGACGAAGTCTGGCCACAGTATGTCAATGGAGGCGCGCGACTCTGGGCCGATGGTGTAACAACATTTAGTGGAGTGTTGCTGCATGAATTGTGATGTGATGTATATAAATAAATAAATGACATGAGAACAGTTGATGCCATGCATCAAAACACTGACTTCCTTCGTAACTCTTGCCATTTGCGTATCTATATAAATGTGCCTAAATCAATGAGAGTTAAAGGTTAATGTCATTAAAAGTTAATGACATGCCGTCTCGAAATTAAGCATGTCTATATTTATGGCAGTTACGAGTTTATGTCATGCATGGTCATAGATAGTTCCCGTGTGATGTCATAGGCACAGATAAGACAGTTTAAGGCAGCCATCTTGGAAAGCAGAAGCTAATGCAGGCCGAAATCTGAAAATATGTGCTGTATTAAACTCACCACTGTGTTTTGATTTTTTAGTCTATTTTACTGATTTTTTAATCAAATTAAACAGCTTTTATGAAGTATTTCAAATATCAAGATTATATTTTGCACAAAAATTTAATTTTAAAAATATTGTTTTCTAAAAATATGAATTGAGTTTTTCAATGGTAAATTGCTTTTAAATGTTTTTACCACAAATGAAGAAATTATAAGAAAATAAAATTTACGCTTCTATACAATTCATCTGAAAATCCCTTAAAGTTACCATCCAAGATGGCTTCCAAGATAAGGGATCTTCAATGATGTGGGAACTATATATATTGCAAATTTTCGTTTATAAAGGGACGTTACTCTATTTAAATGTCATTTTCTTATCTCCCTTGTGGGAAGGTATTTGGTTTATAGTTACTGAAGAAGAAAATAGAATTTTTAAACTTTTAATTATTTTTTTTGAACACTTATGACTACAACATGCTCATAAAATTGTAACTTATTCATTGGGACAAGAAAAAATAAAAGTGCTTCAGTGGCACTTTAAAAATTTAAAATAAAATTAAGAATATATCTTATATAATGTGTTTGAAAATATCTATCCACAAGGGTGATAACTAACAAATTTCGTTTATTTCGAAAACATGGAATAAAAGATGGTATTAGAATGGTAGCTAAAAGTAAATGTCATGCAGTCTCGATATTAAGTGTGTTTAAAATAAGTATTACCCGTGGATGTCACGCAGAAGGCAATCTCGTGCTTTCTTTATCAAATTGTTAATGACTGCATTATAACTAACGTAACAACCTTAAGATGTGTTCTGTAGATATTGTACTATGTCAACTGCATACTATTCATAATGGTCTAAACTTTATTATTGTACACTTACTATCACTTTGTAGTAAATATACTCGGATGCTTCAATAATGTAATTTCTAAACAAATACGGAATATTGTCCGAGGTATTTTTCTCATTTTGCTATTTTAATAACAGTAAATTAATATTTTATTTTATTCTTATTATATTCAATCTTTAAATAAAACGTGATTTACTACTATTAACGATTCATAATTCATATACAGACATTTATTAAGTATTACCAAGCTTGTAGATATAATTTACATTGTGTCGTATTTTAATAAAGGCGATTGTGGTGGATGTCCGAATTTAGTGTAACTAGTAAAACTTCACACGTTGAAGGAAATGTAACTCTCGCCTCGTTTTGGTGTACATTTAAGGGAATGATGCTTTCCCTTGACATAAGGAATTTTCTTTTATTAATTACAATGTTTCCGATTTTAGCTTTAATGTTAGTTAAAATTTTAATATAATTCTGGTGATTGTCCTAGGACGCTGTCATATTTTCGGATACATTAAACATTAAATAATATTTTGTTAATAAGATAAGGTAAGAGTAGACTAGTTTGAATATTGAGAAATTATGTCAACAGATACGACAGAATCCTTAACAGAAATTGATGCTGAAGACATACTCTTAAGACACAATATTATAAATATATATAAATATTTATGATATTTTCTGTCTGTCTGTCTGTCTGTCAGTATGTCTCTCTGTGTCTCTCTCTGTGTCTCTCTCTCTGTGTCTCTCTCTCTGTCTCTCTCTCTGTCTCTCTCTTTCTCCAAAAATTAAAAGCTGTACACCATTGGAAAGCCATTGAAATTCATATTGTTACAATACATTATTTTTGAAATTGATAAATACAAAAAGAATTAGTACACAGAAATAAGTAAAATTATTGGCTAAACCTTAAACAAAATGAACCGTGCATCTTTTTCGGTTGTATTTTGTTACCTTTTAACTATCAAAAAATTGTTTTGATATTAAAAAATACTTCATTAAAGCTGTTTGATTTGATATAAAATTCAGTAAAATAGACTGAAAAATCAAAACACAGTGCTGAGTTTAATACAGCACATATTTAACATATTAATTTCCAGATTTCGGTTTGCATTAGCTTCTGCCTTCCAAGATGGCTGCCTTAAATTTTCTTATCAGTGCCTATGACATCACATGGGAACTCTCTAATGGCGAAGATATATAAGGCGGCAATAAAGCATGTAACAGATAACACAGCAAAATGCCGCCCCACCAAAAATGAGCTACAAATTAACATTATCATTGCCAATATTTTCATATCTATTTTGATGAATATATTTGTGGACGATTGAAAATATTCATATATCAGTATGATTATGTGTCTTTTCGGTTTTTTTCTAAATTAATACACAGCGACTCAATTATGGTTTGTAAAGCGGCGTGCAGCTATTTTGATCGATGAAAATGACTGGGTAGAACCACCGGCACGCAACAGGTCGGCTGGAAGACCATCTCACATAACGTCGTTCGCCCCGACGTTAACTCTAGCCCACACAGTAAGAAACAGTGGAGAGAGTGTTATAAATTCGCGACTTTTCCAATCAACCACAGGCGGTCCCGAATCAGTATGACTGTTGTTATACTTTGAAGTAGCAGTTTTATAGTATATAATAAAGGTGATGTCCGATAATTTGCCGGTATCTAAGATATGCAATAATATCTGACCTCTCTTTGGGGTATTTGTGTATAATTTCTGCAGAAAAAAATCATACTTTAGTCTTAGCTTTGACGATTTTCATCAAAATCTCAAATTTAGAGAAGTAAAACTCGTAAATCAACACTTAAGTGTTCATTATTTTCAAATCTATAAATAAGAACGACTGAGATTCTTGCTACAATAGACATCGACGTCACAGCGGATGACATAAATTGAGCTAAAACAAAAGTGGTCACGTGGTTTCATAAGTTTAAAAATTGGTAACTTTGCAGCATGGCTCAGATAGGAAATACATGTTTGAAATGACGATTGTGACGTTACGCTTCAATTTTCACACATCGATTAACAGCATTTTGCGAGATCTGTTCGGGTAACATTGTTTTGTTATGATGTGTAATGAAAATTTTTTGGTCCAAACTGTCGGATACCACCTTTAATATCTGTGCTGTCATTGCACATACAATGAATGTTTATCACTTATTTGTTTGACTTTTGTTCGTCTTTTTACTATTTGAGAAAAAAACTTTTTAAATAAATATTTAAAAAACGCTTGAAATATGTACATGTTTAACTTTGCGAGGTCCATTTTTAAAACACCCTAAAGGAAGAGTAGATATTGATGCTTTGAACTGTTACGTTAATTTACTTTTGAATCGGCAGATTTTGTATAAAATACCCATGCTTGTAGACAACTGCACTTTACCTTAATGCATGATATTTTAAAAATATTTACTAAAACTTATTCCTATCACAGACAATGAAAAAATGTCGATGATTTATACTTATATATTAAAAATGTACAGTGTATTTAGATCTCGCGTTCTTTTTCAGCGCACTCATGTTCACAGTAGGCATATCTCGGATAGCATACCACAAAATGCCAGCCAACATAATACCACTTATCTGAATTCGGCTACGGAACATCTTCCTCTAGCGCTGACCTTTAAGTGACCCTCATTTACATATTTTATATCAATCTAAATTCCCCGGACTCCTCGTGTTGCTACACAGGACTACTTTACGCAGTGAAAATATTGATGAATGAAAATGGTGTAACGATGACCTTTCTAAACCCTTCCGTCCGTTTCGACTACACCTCTACATACAATGAAGAATCGATTGGTATAAAATAACGTATGTAACCCCGATGTGTTTCAGTTTGACGATATATCGTTATTGGAGAGCCCGAGGTTTTGCGGATTAAGACTCCGAGCCCAGTAAGGTGTGGGCTCAAGGCCAAGTGCATGCAGAACGTTTTAGTAGCATGTCGTTGTATCGACAATGATGTACTGCCCTACTGGACTACAAGAATACTAAACAACGTCTTGTGAGTCCAAGTCGAAATTGCATGAGATATACTAACTCGAGAAAGTGCATAAATATATGCACAATAATCACAAAAAGGGCTCTTTAAGGACTGCTTTATTTAAAATCTTAAAATAAGATAAATAGAATTAAAGCATAATATTGTGTTTTACAAGAAACATTTTCTGCATATTAAGCATGTAAACACTAGGCCCATTACATCGTTCATGTGCTGAATAGCATATTTTCATCAATGGTCCTTTCCAGCACGGTATCCTCGGGCATAACAATCCGCGCTCTGCTTTCAAAACACACACTGCCGGACTCATTTACCAGAATAAATGGTATCTTGATTACAGTTCTATAACCTTGACCTCTACGTGAACTCGGTGGTACGATCGGTAAACGGAACAGCCGAGGTCATTCATGAGACAGGTCACGTGAATTGCAACTGCTTATGGCTACTCCGCTTAAAGAACATCACTGCACATTCATTCATTCATTCATTCATTCATTCATTCATTCATTCATTCATTCATTCATTCATTCATACAAGGCGTTGGTTAATTCATTATTTTTTCTTAGTTTACATAATTGTTTTTTTTTAAATTCAATCAGCGAATATTTGTTTTGCCTTAGTTTATACATTGAGTCAGTTGTCATCTTTTTCAAATGAGCGTTTAATTTTTAATTTATTTATTAACCTAACGGATTTCAGTTTATTGATATCTTCTCTTTTATTTGTTTGTTTATTTCTAACAAAACTTTATGGCTTATTCATTAATGTGACTTAAAATTATGTTAAATAGTTACTTGTTTCTAAAAGAATTCGTTTGAATTTTAAAAAAAACACAACAACTATGTTAGTTGCTATTAAAATCAATCGAAACTGGCAAGTCTGAAAAATATCTCAATTTTCTGATAATTAATCCAATTAAACATTCATACTTTTAATTCGAAATAAAATCATTCAAATGTCAACCCAATTTTGTTAAATGGTGAGACGAATTTTGTCCGATTAGCCGGCAACATGTACTTTGCTAGCCAAGATTTAGTATTTGTATTTGCTTAATGTTGGCATTAGGAATCTTGTTAATTAGTTTAAAAGCACAATTCCGCCATTTTCCCAATAATCACAGTTAAAAAACACAAACCCGCCATTCTTCCACTCGGATTTTTAATTATAATTGATATATAGTTAAATACATACTTGGAAAAACGGACGTGGTACCGCAATCGGTAGAGCTTCGGCTCCAGGTACGGGAGGCCCCGGGTACGGACCCGCGCCGCAAATACCAAAGAAGTAAAAATGGTAGTGGTATAGCTCCCTTGCTAACGCTCAAGCAAATATTAGGGTAGTTCCACGACTGGTTGGCCCGGTGTCAGGATACTGGGTGTGATATCATGCCAGGTGTTTTCACGGTATGCTATACACAGCGAAGGCAGCACTATATCTGCTTAAAGTGGACACCGTCTCCAGATAACTGAAATACTGTTGATGGGACGGTTAACTCAACAAACAAACAAATATATTTTGAAATGCTAACTCATTTCAGAGACTGATAGATTATATTAGGCACATACTAACTCAATTATCTTTAACGTAGTGTCACGCATGTATGTTTTTATCATAAAGTTACCAATTCATTGACTATATGATGAACTTACCAACTAATAAATTCTACTTTTCTATTAATCGTGTTTTAAACGTACTTAATTTGTCATGGCCATATAAATCCCCTAATTAATAAATATACGTAATCATTATTTGTATAATAACCCTACAGGTTCATAAATTGTATCACAAATCTACAAAATTCATTAATTTATCGTAAACAAATTCAATTATTCTATCTTGAAAACAATCTTAACTTTAGTATAAAGATACTAATTCATTAATTGCATAATAAACTTATTCCTTAATTGCCTAATAATCCTACGTCCACTCTCTTATTACCTGTGATCATAAACCTACTGCCATGAACGCGGACTTGTATCTAAACACTACTGCCATGGACGTAGAGCTTGTATAATAAACCTACTGCCATGGACGTAGGGCTTGGATAATAAACCTACATCCATGGACGTAGAGCTTGTATAATAAACCTACTGCCATGGACGTAGGGCTTGGATAATAAACCTACATCCATGGACGTAGAGCTTGTATAATAAACCTACTGCCATGGACGTAGGGCTTGGATAATAAACCTACATCCATGGACGTAGAGCTTGTATAATAAACCTACAGCCATGGACGTAGGGCTTGTATAATAAACCTACAGCCATGGACGTAGAGCTTGTATAATAAACCTACAGCCATGGACGTAGGGCTTGGATAATAAAAGTTCCGGCCAAGGACGTAGGGCTTGGATAATAAACCTACTGCCATGGACGTAGAGCTTGTATAATAAACCTACAGCCATGGACGTAGGGCTTGGATAATAAACCTACAGCCATGGACGTAGAGCTTGTATAATAAACCTACAGCCATGGACGTAGAGCTTGTATAATAAACCTACAGCCATGGACGTAGAGCTTGTATAATAAACCTACAGCCATGGACGTAGGGCTTGGATAATAAACCTACAGCCATGGACGTAGAGCTTGTATAATAAACCTACAGCCATGGACGTAGAGCTTGTATAATAAACCTACAGCCATGGACGTAGGGCTTGGATAATAAACCTACAGCCATGGACGTAGAGCTTGTATAATAAACCTACAGCCATGGACGTAGAGCTTGTATAATAAACCTACAGCCATGGACGTAGAGCTTGTATAATAAACCTACAGCCATGGACGTAGAGCTTGTATAATAAACCTACAGCCATGGACGTAGAGCTTGTATAATAAACCTACAGCCATGGACGTAGAGCTTGTATAATAAACCTACAGCCATGGACGTAGGACTTTGATAATAAACCTACCGCCATGGACGTAGGGCTTGGATAATAAACCTACCGCCATGGACGTAGGGCTTGGATAATAAATCTCCTGCCATGGACGTAGGGCTTTGATAATAAACCTCTTGTCATGGACATAGGACTTGGATAATAAACCTACTGTCATGGACGTAGGGCTTGGATAATAAACCTACTATCATGGACGTAGGGCTTGGATAATAAACCTACTGTCATGGACGTAGGGCTTAGATAATAAACCTACTGTCATGGACGTAGGGCTTCGATAATAAACCTCTTGTCATGGACATAGGACTTGGATAATAAACCTCTTGTCATGGACATAGGGCTTGGATAATAAACCTACTGTCCTAGACGTAGGGCTTTGATTATAAACCTAGTGCCATGGACGTATGGCTTGGATAATAAACCTACTGCCATGGACGTAGGGCTTGGATAATAAACCTACTGTCATGGACGTAGGGTTTGGATAATAAACCTACTGTCATGGATAAAGGGCTTGGATAATAAACCTACTGTCATGGACATAGGGCTTAGATAATAAAGCTACTGTCATGGACGTAGGACTTGGATAATAAACTTACTGCCATGGACGTAGGACTTGGATAATAAACCTACCGCCACGGAAGTGCGGCTTTGATAATAAACCTTCCGCCATGGACGTAGGGCTTGGATAATAAACCTACCGCCATGGACGTAGAACTTGGATAATAAACCTACCGCCACGGACGTAGGGCTTGGATAATAAAGCTACTGTCATGGACATAGGGCTTAGATAATAAAGCTACTGTCATGGACATAGGGCTTAGATAATAAACCTCCTGCCATGGACTTAGGACTTAGATAATAAACCTACCGCCAAGGACGTAGGACTTGGATAATAAACCTACCGCCACGGACGTAGGGCTTGGATAATAAACCTACTGTCATGGACGTAGGGTTTTGATAATAAACCTATTGCCATGGACGTAGTGCTTGGATAATTAACCTAAAGCCATGGACGTAGTGCTTGGATAATAAACCTGCCGCCATGGACGTAAGCCTTGAATAATAAAGCTACCGTCATGGACGTAGGGCTTGGATAATAAACCTGCCGCTATGGACGTAGGGCTTGGATAATAAACCTACCGCCATGGAAGTACGGCTTTGATAATAAACCTACCGCCATGGACGTAGGGCTTGGATAATAAAACTACGGCCATGGTCGTTGGGCTTGGATAATAAACCTACCGTCATGGACGTAGGGCTTGGATAATAAAACTACCGCCATGGACGTAGGGCTTGGATAATAAACCTGCCGCTATGGACGTAGGGCTTGGATAATAAACCTACCGCCATGGACGTAGGGCTTGGATAATAAACCTACCACCATGGACGTAGGGCTTGGATAATAAACTTACCGCCATGGACGTAGTACTTGGATAATAAAGCTGCCGCCATGGACGTAGGGTTTGGATAATAAACTTACTGTCATGAAAGTAGGGCTTTGATAATAAACCTACCGCCATGGACGTAACGCTTGGATAATAAACCTACCGCCATCGACGTAGGGCTTGGATAATTAAAGTTCCTGCCATGGACGTAGGGCTTGGATAATAAAACTACCGTCATGGTCGTTGGGCTTGGATAATAAACCTACCGCCATGGACGTAGGGCTTGGATAATAAACCTACCGCCATGGAGGTACGGCTTTGATAATAAACCTACCGCCATGGACGTAGGGCTTGGATAATAAACCTACAGCCATGGACGCAGGGCTTGGATAATTAACCTACCGCCATCGACGTAGGGCTTGGATAATAAAAGTTCCTGCCATGGACGTAGGGCTTGGATAACAAAACTACCGCCATGGTCGTTGGGCTTGGATAATAAACCTACCGCCATGGACGTAGGACTTTGATAATTAACCTACCGCCATGGACGTAGGGCTGGGATAATTAACCTACCGCCATGGACGTAGGGCTTGGATAATTAACATACTGACATGGACGAATGCTTGGATAATTAACCTACTGACATGGACGTAGGCTTAGATAATTAACCTACCGCCATGGACGTAGGACTTGGATAATAAATCTACCACCATAGACGCAAGGCTTGAATAATTAACCTACTGACATGGACGTAGGGCTTGGATAATAAATCTACCGCCATGGACGTAGGGCTTGGATTATTAACCTACTGACATGGACGTAGGGCTTGGATAATAAACCTACTGACATGGACATAGGGCTTGGATAATAAATCTTCCGCCATAGACGTAGGGCTTGGATAATTAACCTACCGCCATGGACGTAGGGCTTGGATAATAAACCTAGTGTCATGGACGTAGGGTTGGGATAATTAACCTACCGCCATGGACGTTGGGTTTGGATAATAAACCTACCGTCATGGAAGTAGGGCTTGGATAATAAACTTACTGCTATGGACGTATGACTTGGATAATTAACCTACCGCCATGGACGTAGGGCTTTGAAAATTATCCTTCCGCCATGGACGTAGGACTTGGATAATTAACCTACCGCCATGGACGTACGGCTTGGATAATAAACCTACTGACATGGACGTAGGGCTTGGATAATAAAGCTACTGTCATGGACGTAGGGTTTGGATAATAAACCAACTGCCATGGACGTATGGCTAGGATAATAAACCTACTGTCATGGACGTATGGCTTGGATAATAAACCTACCGTCATGGAAGTAGGACTTGGATAATAAACCCTACTGTCATGGACGCAGGGTTTGGACAATAAACCTACCGCCATGGACGTAGGGCTTGGATAATAAACCTACCGTCATGGTCGTAGGGCTTGGATAATAAACCTGCTGAAATGGACGTAGGGCTTGGATAATAAACCTACCGTCATGGACGTAGGGCTTGTATTAAAAACCTTCTGCCATGGACGTAGGGCTTGGATAATAAACCTGCCGCCATTGACGTATGGCTTGTATTATACACCTGCCGCCATGGACGTAGGGCTTGTATTATTAACGTACTGCCATGGACGTAGGGATTGGATAATAAACCAACTGCCATGGACGTATGGCTAGGATAATAAACCTACTGTTATGAACGTATGGCTTGTATTATAAACCAACTGCCATGGACGTATGACTTGGATAATAAACTTACTGTCATAGACGTATGGCTTGTATTATAAACCTGTTGCCATGGACGCAGGGCTTGGATAATGAATAAACTGACATGGACGTAGGGCTTGGATAATTAACCTACTGCCATGGACGTAGGGCTTGGATAATATACCAACTGACATGGACGTATGGCTTGGATAATTAACCTACGTCATGGATGTATGGCTTGTATTTTAAACATACTGCTATGGACATATGATTCCTATCATAAATCTTCTGCCATGAACGCGTGGCTTGTATTATAAACCATTGCCATGGACGTATGGCATTTTTTATAAAACTACTGCCGTGAACGTATGACTTCTATCATAAACCTACTGCCACACACGCGTGGCTTGTATTATAACCGTACTGCCACGGACGTATGGCTTGTATCAGAAACCTACTGCCATTGACGTATGACGTGCATTATAAACCTATTGTATCGACTTATGACTTGTATCATAAACATACTGCCATGGACGTATGGTTTATATAAAAAAAACTTTTGCCATTGTCGCATTGTTTCAATTATAAGTCCACTGCTAAAAGCGTCGACTGTGTATCATAAACATATTGTCATGGAAGTATGCCTTGTCTTATTAAGCTATTGCAATGGACGCATGAGTTGATTCATAATCTATTGCCATGGATATTTGACTTGTATTATAAACCTACTGCCATGAACGAATGACATATTATAAACCTACATCCATGGACGCCTGACTTGTATCATAAACATATTTCCATGGACGCGTGACGTATATCTAAATCCTAATGTCATGGACTTATCGCTTGGATCATAAACCTACTGCCATCGACTTATGGCTTATATTATTACCTACTGCCATGGACATGTGGCTGGTATGATAAACCTACTGCCATTGATGTATGGCTTGTATTATTAACCTACTGACATGGACGTGTTACTTGTATTATAAACCTACTGCCATGGACGTAGGGCTTGGATAATAAACCAACTGCCATGGACGTAGGGCTTGGATAATAAACCAACTGCCATGGATGTATGGCTTGTATCATAAACCTACTGCCATGGACGAATGGCTTGTATTATAAACCTATTGCCATGGACGAATGGCTTCTATTATAAACCTACTGCCATGGACGTGTTACTTGTATAATAAACCTACTGCCACGGACGTATGGCTTGTATCATAAAGTCATTGCCATTGGCGTATGGCGTGTATCATAAACCTACTTCCATACTCTCCGTACACTTGAACATTGGAATAAGATATGAAATTTCTTAACATTCTTAACAAGTATCTTTAAGTTACATTTTGCTATTATTGAAGACACAAACAGGCCTGAATCGAAAACGAATTACAAACCTTATATGTTTCATGGTTAGTTTTAGTATCCCTTTTAAAGACATTTTTGTCGTATTTGTTATCTGTATCCAATACTATTGAATTCTTTAATAAAAAAGGGATCAATTAAAAAAGAAAAAAGAAAACAAGATTTCGGGGGCAGATCTACAAGGTCGCTTTATACATTGTACGTTGTATATACGACATTTTCCATCAACACAAGATAAACGTGAAGCACGTTTATCTTAAAAACCTACTTTAAATTAGTACTAAGTGTGTTTCTTGCGTTTGACAAAGTACAACATTATTTATGTACTTCATCCGTCACCACAAGTTGAATGTCAAGCGCATTGATTACTTTTAAATCGACTTAAATTAAATGTTAAGGGTGTTTCTTACATGTGACAAAACACAGCATGGTGATGGAACTTCACCAGTCACCACAAGTTAAATTGCCAACCATATTTATTTAACTTTTACATCGGATTTAAATTTAGTGTTAAGTGTTTTGGCATATAAGTTTGTAGACTCAAATCATGACATGAATACCAACAAGAACCGATTCTTCTACGATTAAAAGCAAAAAGCAGAGATTAATATAATGCAGATGTTAAATATAAAAAAAGTTGCTCAGCACTGTTTTTATTTTGGCCCGCGCGGAGCACTATTTGCGCCGGTTGCTGGCAGCTCTTACCGTTTAAAGCCGAGACATCCATTGTCCTCTGCTATCAGAATCCTTATTGGTCGCCCACGCAGCCACTTCGAGCCATCTAAATGTATCGCCTTAATGAATATTTGCAGAAACGACGGTTCGGAGAGCTGCGACGTGAAAAACAAATAAACAGTGACAGGGGAATCAAATTGAGAGAGAGAGAGAGAGAGAGGGAAATATAGAGGGGGTAGAAAGAGAAGGAGAGAAAGAGAGAGGTGGTAACGAGAGAGGGTAAAGAGAGAGAGAAAGAGAGAGAGAGAGAGGGGGTAAAAAGAGATAATGGGGTGGGGTAATGAGAGAGAGAGGGTAAAAACAGAGAGGGGGTAAAGAGAGAGAGAGGGGGGTAAAGACAGAGAGGATAAAAAGAGAGGGGGGTAAAGAGAGAAAAAAGTAAAGAGAGCGTGAGAGAGTAGGGTAAAGAGAGAGAGAGAAAGTTTACAGTCTAGCCCTTGTGTGTTTGATTCTCCTGTTGTTGTCATAGTTATTGTGTTTCTTGTGTTTGGTTCTGCCGTTGCTGCCGCGAATGATCCTGTTGCTGATGTTATTGTTAGGTAAACTGACAATTCATCCAACAAGATATTAGCTTCAAGTGAATCCAGATAAGTCAGCAATTTATACGTCACCGATGTTAACCTCAAAATACTTTATCCTAAACCGTTGCAGTGTTGTTGTTTTTTATAATTGACTCAGGACCACTTCGAATAATTAAAATGTTTATAAAATGGAAAAAATCAACCTTTCTATGGAACACTTGACACCAACAACAAAGTATTGACTGCAACATTCGTTTTTTAAGTTAATTTTAAAAAAGCAAGTAAAATATCCGAGAGATTTTTTTTACTATGCTTCTTTCAAACAGATGATATATACAAGGGTGAGCAGTTCATGTTGACAGCCATAAAAGTGGAGTTATCTCCTCTTCCCTAGGGAGCTGTTCCTGTTGAACAAGATGGCTGCCGCATCGAACATCCGGTGATGCAAACAACCCCGTTACCATGGCGACGAACCATCAATGGACGCTGTGTATTATGGTCGATAACGCAGAACCAAATCATGAATGAATCATACTCTTTACTAGCAACCTAGAAGTGAATGGAAACGATCAAAATGGTTTCTGGGCTACCGCGGGCTAGACTACCGATCTGAGAGAGAATTTGTAGAATCCTTAATAGTTCTATTGGCTTCCGAAACCTTGCAGGAAAAACGAAAGGAGCGTATCCTCATCTGCTCTCCACTTCATCTCAACTGCCAAGTGATATTAGTCATTCAGTCGCTCTCTAGTAGGAGATATTCGATAAAACTATATTAAAGAGTCAATTGAATTCTTTGTTGATATATCGCGAAGGAAAATAATCACTTCGCCCACGCAGTCCGCTTCGCGCATGCGCACTGCGATGTTATCTTGCAACTGGAAATCGATGAAGGCTTGTGTAAGGAAGAATTCAGAGGACCATTGCATATCATATAATATTTATGAAATAAAACTATAACTGACTGTGGATATTGATAGAGATTGCCAAATTCATGCCCAAGAATGAACAAACGTAGATTTAGAAGCGCAGCGCTACTATCTGTTGTATATGGGTGCAAGACTGCTGTTGTCAACAGAATTTTAGAACAGATACAACGTTAATTTGATTTCATCGAATTAAACCTAAATTTGTGGATTTTGGAAATTTTCTTGAACGCAATTTGGTTATGATACTAGAAGTTGTTAGAACTCAATTTATCAAAATTAATGTATTATACGCAGTGGCGCCCGTGGCCGAACTCTTTTTCTTTTGTGTGTTATGTCTCGTCTCTGTGTTTTTGTCATATTTATATTTACCTTGTTTGCCTTTGTCTACAGGTAGATAAAATTAAAATATCTGTGGAAATTTTGATATGACCTTTCCTTATTTACCTCTTTATCCCCTTACAGAGTGGGTTTCCGTCCCGGAGTGTGGAGAAGATCTCCTAGTTGACTTGCGGTGCGCCGGTGGTTTTACCCAGACATATGGCTGAAGTTTATCTCTACAAATAATTTGCTGGAGTCGACGTCTGAATTATGACCATAATTGTGTCGATGGGATGGTACAATAAACTAAACAAACTAACTACCAGCTGTAAGATGTTGTCTATTTATTTTAAGATATGTCCAGAAAGGTGGTACATCCCGATGAACGACAAAATGGCATATGGCGGAATATGCCGGAATATGGCACGTTCTAGAATTCTTGTATAAAACATAATAGTAAAAATTGAAGTTGCAGATTTATTTTGCTACCTGTAAATTACCGTAGAGGATTTTATGTGAATATTTTAATTGAAGTCATAATCTGATTCCAACGTTGGATTAAAAGGCTGAACATAATATTGTTAAGCTTTAAATATTCAGAGTAATGCCCGTTTGAATTTAGAACTAACCCATTATACAGAAATATGTTAGGCAGACTAAGGTTTTGTTGTTAGGCGAGTTAGGACTTCATTCTTATTCATTTTAGATCCTGGTTCTTGTTTATAGTTGTTATCTGTGATGCGAGAGTGGTGCATACGTTTTAAAAAAAAAGAAATAAAAATATGTCAAATATGTCACAACATGTATTTCTGGTGTACTTTCAAACTTTTATGTGGCGCCCATGGCCAAGCGGTAAGTGTCGCCCATTTATAGTTCACCCCTTTACTATATAGGTTCAAGTCCCACACGGGGCGGGAGAGTTTATATGGGTAGGACTTTCAGCTGTCCTTCTGTGCGCCAGTGGTTCTACCCAGATATATGACTGTGGTTTTCCTCAACCAACAATAAGCTGGATGTCGCCAATATGGCCATAATATAGTCGGTGCGATGTAACAAAATAGCAACAACAACAAACAAACAAACAAAACAAAGCAAAAGACAACAACAAAAAGAACAACACAACAAGGTAACCTCTTCAGTACTGTTATTCCTATGATTCTCGTATATATTTCTTTTAGAATATCTCCCACCTTAAATGCTAAAATAGCACTGCTAAAATGCTAAATATTGATTTTTACTACATTGAACACAACTGCAACATTTTAAGTGGTCTAGTTCGTGACAAAATTTAAGTACAGATGTCGTCAAAGAATTTAAACGACCTGAAAAGACAAAACTTATATTACCACTACAGCAATTTAGAAGTCGCCCTACATTTGTAGCCAATCAGAAGCTATGAAAAATCCTCAGCGATTTATTTTAATAGAACTGCTTTCTATTTTCTATTTTACAATAACAAAATAGACCGATCTATTTTACTAAATGGTTTTATTTTCAACTGCGCATGTGCAACAAACCACGCACTCTGGCTTGACTCCTCCCCTTGTGACGACAAGTTTGAACACGTCAAAAGAAACGTCTTAATAGACTATATCCTATACGTAAAAGAATGGTTGCTCTATTTTTAGGCTCAGAATGCCCTTTGTGTTCACAAAATGACAATCGTGCCAATAGATATTCTCTTTTTAACTTTATATTACACTGATGTAATATAGAAAAGTATCCAATATCCTTCATGTAGACCTTTCATTGTTTAGTGTTACATAACGGTGATATCCGATAGTTTGCCTATATTATATACATAGAACAATATCTTATTTCAGTTTTGTGGAATTTTGACAAAATTTCTTCAAATGCTCGTAACTAGGTCTACGTAAAGACGAGTCTAAAGGTTTTCTCAATTGTGAGAGGTTTCAAATCGTGACGTAAAATTCCCTAAATGTTCACCCTTTCAAAATCTATATGCACGGGGTTTTCTGCTTAAATTAGATATCCATGTCAGAGCGTATTGCCAGAAAGGTGATCAAATGTGATCGTAACAGTAAGTAATCACGTGGTTTTCTTTTAGTTTAAAAGCAAATAACTGTGCAACGTGGCTTTGATACTTGTAATGACGAGTGTGTTGTTAAACGTTTTACAAAGATGTAGGACATGTATTAATTTAGCATTTCCCCACCAGCCAGGTAAAAGAGTAGAGGTGTGACAACACATTGACATTTTTCTTTCTACTTTTTTCTCTTTGACAATGATTTCTGCATCATTCTACTAGATTATGAAGGAAGCATATGCAGTTTTCCATTTTAAATTTATATAGCTATTGATTGAATTTGCCAAATTTTTACGACTTACGAACATATGTTCCATTTGTACCTTTTTAAAACAACAACAAACAAACAAAAACATACACAAGCATCCTAAGCCATTTCATTTTTTTTAATTTAATATCCATCATACATAGAACTATGACATTGTGAAAAAAATGAAACATTTTTTTAAGAACATTATAGGTAAACCAATGATTTTATTTGTTTAATAAATTGGTTAAGTGGTCAAATTATCATACTGTATTGGAAATGACATATATTTCTTTACTATACAGCGTATATGATATCTAATCATGTTTTATTGTTAAATCGATTGTATGCAACACATTAAAAGAGATTTATTTTTGTAAAGAAATTATCGTTAGTGATATTTTTATTGCGTATTTAAATACTGCGTGTACATGGTGGGAAAATGCTTGATAAACACACAAGAAAAGACTGCGACCCTCAGTGTAATGGTTTTATCAACAACAACAGCAACAAAAACGAGCACGTGACTTTCCTTTTTTTCGTTCGTATTTGAATTCAGCATATTTTTTTCTGCAAAATATTTTAAAATGGGGAAAAATCTTTAAAAGGAAATAAAATGTAGGAATCGTTAATGTTATCGAAAACTAGCATGTAGATAAATATAAATACATGTACCATTGTACCTCGTCTGTTGCGTGCGCCTCCGACTGCAAAACAGTGTCGTTGCACAGTCATTATACATTTTAAAAATAACATTATTTTTTATACATTTGGAATAACACAATGTTTACGACTTTCAAGCTGCGCTTCATATATTTCAATTATAGTCAGGCCCAAAGGATGTTCATTGGGCGGGTATTCCGTGTCATACTCCTGTTGTTTTAACTTGGTGTATTTTCATATGCGGTACTGATGTTGTGATTGTTTCCAAATGATAAATGTCATAAAAGCAGTAGAAAAGCCCCATTTCTTAGAGTTCCTATTATTTTTAATTCTAATTTTATAATTAAACAAATGGTAGCATGTATAGTTGTCATTGAGTACAAACATTTATTTAAAAAGTTCAGGAAAAGTTATATATAATAAGCGAGCCTATAGCTAATTTGTCCTGAACAATTTTACAAATATTTGTATTATATGAAAACAAGTGTCAGATTCTTTTTTATCGCATGATTTTAATAGCCAAATAACGATTTAACGAAATTCTTAGTGAAATAGTGGTATGAGACGATCTGCATTATGATGACGTCATCAATCAAAAAGTTATATTACACTAGGGTTATATAAGAAAATATGTAATGGGTGTATTGAATGGAAATCAGTGGGAATCATGCGAAAAAAGAGGTTCAAATTTGAAGAAATTTTAATTTTTTCTGTTTGTCACTTTTATCACACTTTTATTTATGTTTAAATAAATACCGACAATTTCAAATTATTTCCTTAAAAGAACAATCGGTTCTTTTAGAAGATTGGTTTTTAGGTTTATCTTAATCAAATAGTTGTTAATTGCCAATATTATCACACTCGAATTTGTATGTTTTGGATTTGTTTGTTGTTGTTTTTTTTTGCGGGAGCGGGGTGGGGATCATAAAATTGACCTGTAATAAGCCAAAAGGCTAAAAATTATATTAGTTAGATCTTGTATATCTGCAAATTTCGTAGAACAATTCGATTTCAAATTATAGAATTTTTTTATATATAACCTGCAAGTATATAGCGTTGTAGTAGCACGACATAAGGTTTATATGTTATTCATGCATTGCCAGCCACCGTTCAATGCATTGTTGATTGGTTATTACCTTTTATTCTTTTTGTGTCACCTCCGACATGGCTTCATCCACGTCATATACTCGTGCTTAATGTGTTGTATTATTGTAACATAGGGAGAAACCCGGGACACTTTGCTTACAGGGCGAATGCTCTACCGACTGAGCTAAGCGGACCGCTTGCACATTCTCTCCCTATCACCCGGCTACATACACCCCGGGCAACTTGAAATTCGTCCTCGAATTTCCACAGACCGTTTGCTCAACATACAACTCATTTACGTTGGGCGCCAATGTAACATAGGGAGAAAAATGTGCAGCCAGTCCGGGACTCGAACCCGGGACACTTTGCTTACAGGGCGAATGCTCTACCGACCGAGCTAAGCGGACCGCTTAAACATTCTCTCCCTACCGCCCGGCTACAATATCTTAGTTTTTACAGCTAATTTCACTCATGTATACATGGAGTCATAATGTCTTTTTTTTCGTTTTATACTGAATAATAAAATGTTAATTTTGCATACATGAGCCGTCGATCTCTTTATTAATCTAAATGCGGCTTCAGAAATCTCCATTTTTACTTCGACTTGTAATAAATCATGGTTCCCGTCATTGTGACAAAATTTTAAAAACAGGAAGCCTACATCCAGCACAATGACACTGGGTAGAAACCTTTTAAATATCCCAGATGTACCTTAAATGTGGTATCCAAAGTGTGGACCAAAATATATTTACGTAAATAATAAGTCAGTGTTACCTTAAAATGTTTCTGAAAAATGCTGTTTATTAATGTCCTAGATCCATGTAAACAGTCAAGCATAAATCACTACTCGCCATTGCAAACAGGTATTTCCTATTCGGGCCACGCTGCAGAGATAGCTATTTTTAAAATTAGAAACACACGCGACCACTTACTTTAACGTTAGGTTACTTTTCACGTTATATAGTCATCCGGGTAATCCGCTCTGACGTCAATATCTATTTTTAGCACTATTGAGCTTTTCATACAGCTGGAAAGAAGACACATTCAGATCGTTTTTTTTTTTTTGTTTGTTTTTTTTTTTGTTTTTTTTTGGTTTTTCACGATAAGTTCTGTCTAACAAATAACTCTGTGTTTAAAATCATATTTATTATGACAAATGTATATGTTTATACAAAAATGTTAACCAAATTCTCCAAAGCAGTGGTTCGATATTGTTATATATATTAGTTATATGCAAACTGTCTGCTACTATCTTTAATAGGTAAGATTTTATGATTTCATGATTTCCAAGAAATATCCGGGCAACTTTGATTGAGTAGCCTTTTGAAATGTTTTGCTAACATGTTATTTATGACTGTGTCTGTTGTTATAGGGGATGGGCTGCTTGTAGTTAAATAAGTATAAAAATTCTACTGCTAAAATGTTTAGAAAAAAAAAGACTTCCGAGCACATTATTATGGAACTGGTTTCATGTATATTAATCTCTGCATGCCATTTTGTTTTCGTAGGCGCGACTTAGCAGAATAATCACGAAATTAACAAAATATTGAGTTGTAGTTATCGCTCTGTATTTTATGTGCGGCTTTGTATTTATTGTTGTTGGTTAAAGGTATTTAAAGCAAAAGTTAAAGAACAGTACTTAAATTGACAGGCGTTCTTAATAAGCCTATACCATGGCTTATATTATTATCATTACTACTACTACTACTACTATTACTACTACTACTACTACTACTACTACTACTACTACTACTACTACTACTACCACCACCACCACCAGCACCACCACCACCACCACCACTACTACTACTACTACTACTACTACTACTACTACTACTACCACCACCACCACCACCAGCACCACCACCACCACCACTACTACTACTACTACTACTACTACTACTACTACTACTACTACTACTACTACTACTACTACTACCACCACCACCACCAGCACCAGCACCACCACCACTACTACTACTACTACTACTACTACTACTACTACTACTACTACTACTACTATTTTATTATTATTATTATTTTTAATTATTATAAATAATATATTCATCATCATTAGTAATAATATTCTTAATATTCCATAAAGTAATCATTATTGTTGACATCATTTAAAAAAGGCAGGTTAAATTTAAACATAAAGATAATGAAATAAAATAGTTCTTATTCTTTATTGTCATGAAATATTGACAAAATCATAGCATTGACACATTGATAAAGGCAATATCCGAGAATTTGGTCCAATTTTTTTCTCAAATAACCAAGCAAGTCATTGGTACATGAAAAATGCTATTATGTGTGAACAGTCAAGGGTAAATCCACACTCGTCATTGCACACAGGTATTTTCTATCCGAGCCACGCTGCAGAGATAGCTATTTTTAAACTTAGAAAACCACGTGACCAATTACTTTTATATAGTCATCCGGGTAATCTGCTCTGACGTCGATATCTATTTTAAGCAGAGACCACAATCGCGCTTTTTATAGAGTTGGAAAGAGTTGGAAAGACTGGACATGAAGTGTTGTTGTTTGTTTTTTTTTCGCAATAAGTACAGTCTACAAATAAAGTTAGTGTTCAAAATAGTCTTCAGAACGACTTAAGTATGGCTTTATGCAAAAAAGTATGACCAAATTCCCTAAAGAGGTGGTTAGATATTGGTTCGTGTATTTAATATATGCAAACTGTCGGATATCACCTTTAAAAGAAATTTGATCAGAAATGTAAACAACGTTAATTGTCAAAACAAACACATGTGCTATGTTTATCTTAATAACTTGTATACAATGCGTAAACACAATCACATATATTAAGTACGTTAACATGTCAACTACTAAGAGTATAGGGGTATTAAGCTACAAAAACTAGCCGAGCCGAAACAAATAGTTGTAACCAAGTATAGATAGTTTCCATGTGATGTCATAGGCACTGATAAGACAGTTTAAGGCAGACATCTTTGAAGGCAGAAGCTAAGCTAATGCAGGCCGAAATCTGAAAATATGTGCTGTATTAAACTCACCACTGTTATTTTATTGTTTAGTCTATTTTACTGAATTATACATCAAATTTAACAGCTTTTATGAAGTATTTTAAATCTCAAATCTACATTTTGATAGTTTCAAGGGGGGAAAAATACCACCACAAAAGATACACTGTTCATTTTGTTTAAGGATGAGTCAATAATTTTATTTATTTATGTGTATGAATTCTTTGTGCATTTATCAATTTCAAAAATATTTTATTTTAAAAATATAAATTTCAAGAGCTTTCCAATGGTGTATAGGTTTTAATTTTTGGACCACAAATGAAGAAATTACAAGAAAATAAAATTTACGCTTCTATATTATTCATATGAAAATCCCTTGAATTTGACATTAAAGATGGCTGCCAAGATAAGGGATTTTCACAGATGTGGAAACTATTGAGTTACCGATGACAAAATGTAATTATTATGAGCAGATATGCCTATGCACTTATATACATAAATATGATGTTACAAGCATGCACACTTCTTCTTGGGCCATTTAAATATTGATTCAAATATTTACTTTGCAGTAAAGACATTTAAGGGTTCTTCTAAAAGACAGAATGATTATCTCCTTCTCAAAAACGATGCGGATATAACTTTTTCATTACGTCACTACTTTCCTTTAATGACGTCATAGCTTATCTCTAAGAATACTTCATATCTTGGACAATTTTGTTTCAAATAGAGTGGTTTTCTTTTCATTGCCAGCATTTAAGAAACCTATCAGGAAGTGCGGATTTAGAGCTCTGTAAAACCGGTTTAGGCACCGCAGTTGCTCCATTTTGCCGATTGACCGTTCCAAGGCGGTAACTGTTGGGTTTGCTCTATTTGTTTAATGATTCGTCCCACATTTGTTCCAATTTTTACATTTGGCTTACATATGAATACTTTTGTCATGTGCCTTTTCAAATTTTAGCATATGTTGCAATGCTCATAGGACTTTGTAATATGTCCTAATTATATAAATTGATTATGAACAGTTTCAAAAGACATACTCTTTAGCAACACAAAACCAAATCTTTACTTTATATGTCCGGCAAAGGTAAGGTCCAAATTTTTCTACTTTTTTAAAATTGTAATGCTGCAACAATGTACAGTATTACATTACAAATCGGCGCTTCTGTATTTTTTTCTAGTTCTCTTTTTAACAGAATAGTCCGATTTTTCTTTAAAATTTAAAATAACTGTTTTGGAGAAGCTTGCGTTTACTTAAAAATTTTGTTCTTGGGACATTGTGACATAAGGCTTTTCTTTTATAAATGTTGATGTTTTCTTTGATAAGTCGGACGTGGTGTCGGACGTGGTGTCGGACGTGGTGTCAAAATTGCATTGACGGCATGAACATCCGCAAATTATTTATGCCAATCTAAAATACTAATAAAGTCAGCCAAAATGTTATCTTTTGGATTAAGTTCTAACAGTAGAGAAACCTGCATTTTATTAGAGTGTACTTAACGCGAATTGATATTTATTTTGTTTTGTCTTTTTTTCATAGAAAGTCTTTTTACAAACATAGTGATTTACAAAAAAAACGTCAGAATCTAAAACGTTAGTATATATATATATATATATATATATATATATATATATATATATATATATATATATATATATATATATATATACTTTTTAATGGTATTTTTTTTATCAAACCCTTATACATTTATAAATAGAAAAAACAAACATTATATGTATATATCAGTTTGCCAATTGGTAAGAATGTTAACATATATAATATATAATACATAATATAAAATATATAATATAAAATATATAATATATAATACATATTACATAATATAAGAAGGTGGTAAGCAAGCAGTAATGCATGAAACCGGAAATACAGTCAACATGTTGTATCGGCTTGGTCTGTTGAACAGTTCAGCTGACGGCGACACGTCTTTATAAACCCAGGTCGAGTTGGTCTGAAATTATATAAAAAAAACAAAAACATGTAGAACAAGCATTTGATAGTATTGCGGGCAATACAGTAGTCCCCTACCGGTCCCTCAAAAAGTTCTTTATTTATCATACGCTCCTATTTATTGCCATTTATAAATAATTTGAGGTAATTTTAGTAATCATAGGATCAAATGGACAGACAGACAGGGCAAATCTATAGTCTCCTCCCACCCAAACAGTAGTTGGGGTTCAAGTATTTTTTTTTAATTCACCTGGCCAAATAATTGTTAACTTATCATGACATTTATTTTTGGCCTTTATTTAAGGTATGGCCACCTTAATGCACTATCATTTAAGGTAAGTGCACCTGAATGTGCTATCCAAAACTTCACAATTTTGCTGCAAGGTCATGCTGTGACCTTGACCTTCAAGGTAGCGACCCAAATGTTGTGCTCGACACGTCATCTCAATATGGTGATCATTTCTGTGAAATAGTTGTAAAATCTGACTTCAAATAACAAAGTTATGGGCTGGACAGAATTTTGCTGCAAGGTCATGCTGTGACCTTGATCTTCAAGATATCGACCCAAATGATGTTCGCGACACGTCGTCTCAATATGGTGATCATTTCTGTGAAATAGTTTTTAAATCCGACTTCAAATAACGAAGTTATGGGCCGGACAGGATTTTGCTTCAAGGTCATGCTGTGACCTTGACCTTCAAGGTAGCGACCCAAATGTTGCGCGTGCATATTGTACACATTGCTACCTATTAACATAATAAGTTGCGCCTATCTTAAATGGTTTTTAAGTTATCAAAGGATCCAAATTTTTAGCGGACAGACAGACAGACAGACTGACTCATCAAAAGAAAATACATGTAACACTCCTAATAGGATGAATAAAATGACGTCATAGATTACATTTACAAATGACGAGCTTACACAATTTTTTCCTAGACGAGTTTTATAAATGTTTGTATTGAATGACAACGAGTGTCAAATTCTTTTTATCACAGGATTTTAGCCGCCAATATACGAAGTCACCAAGTTTTAACAACGATATCAAAAGGCTGTATTACACTAGTATAACAAAATGTGTGTATTGAATTGAAAACAAGGGAACACATATGATAAATGCGTATGAGCAACATACAGCCACGTTTCATGCATATGTAACACTGCGTGATAAAAGGGGCTGCGGCTCGCTATAAATCCCACAGTTTGGACCCCACTTTTTTCCCAGACATAAAAAAATGTAATATGAAAAGATTCCTTGAAATGCTACTTATTGCAGGGCTGAAAAAAAATACGGTAGCCCGACGTCCCGGACAAACAGCGGTTTCTAATTAGCGGTTAAGGCAGTCAATTTCACACCAGGAGCATTAATCAACAACACGTTAAAGCGGTACATGTACAATGCTCGCACCTATCCAAAACAACCAATCACGATGCGCGATACTTAAACGCTTCTAGAAAAAAAATAAAGAAACAACTTGTTCGTTAACTGAAAACGACGCAAATTTTTGAACAATTCATTTTTGTCCAGGTTTCTGACATAGTCATTGAAAAGAAAAATAATCCAGCCCTCTATTGGTTCCTTAATCTAAGTAAAGTGTGAAGAATACATTTCCACTCGTCATTACAACATGGAAGTCCTATCTACGTCACGCTGCGCAGTTAGAGCTATTTTTAAACTAAGAAAACCTCCGCGACTACTTTTGAGATCACGTTATATCATAATCTGGGTACTTAAAATATATAATAAATAAATAAATAAATAAATAAATAAATAAATAAATAAATAAATAAAATTATCTGGGTACTCAGCTCTGACGTCAATATCTACGTTTAGAAGACATCTCTATCGTGCTTATTGATAGATTTGGAATGAATGAACATGAAGAGTGTGTGTTTTTTGTGATTTGTAATTACAATATAGGTAGCGTTTACAATAGTCTTTACTTAGACTTAGGTTTGAGTTAATGCCGAAATTATGCCCTTAAATCCCCAAAACTGTACATATTGTTACATGTATTTGATATATGCACACTGTCGGATACCAGCGCCACCTTTAATGGACGAGAGGTATATAAATAGAAGCACCCACATCGTATATATGATTTAACTGCTGCAATCCTTCTTACTATATTCTAAAATATAAACATGCATATATAAAATACTTCATAAAACATTTTATATATATATATATATATATATATATATATATATATATATATATATATATATATATATATATATATATATATATATATATATATATATATATATATATATCTATATATATATATATATATATATATATATATACCGGGCTTGGAACTATGAAACTAGCATTATCTATGATATTTCTTGAAGACTATATTACACTAGTCCCGACAGGAAAAAAATGGAAATCAGACGGTTAGAAAAAGTGTTTGTATCAGTTCGTATATGTGTTCCATATTGAGTCCGTTTCTCACACGGACACTCTGGTCTGGCGGTGTCCTTTTAATCCGATGTAGGTCGCCAGAATATACATCAATCGAAGATAAATTTATATAGAGGATATATTTTGGTAAAGGTTAGATTAAAGGTATTATCCGACTTTTCACTCTCAAAGAACCAAATAAATTATTGTTGTCTGAAAAAATCTCGAAAAATGCTGATTATTGATGTCCTACATCAAGCGAAGCAGACAGAATGGTTTATTAGACATAAACTTAAACAGTTCTAGTCTAACAAAAAGAATAATCATAAAGAAAAAGGTGACATTATGACTATGAAAACGCACACGTACCACACACACACCAAAGAAGCATAAAACACCAATCGTCAATACAAATAGGTATTTCCTATCTAAGCCACGCTGCACAGTTATACTTAAACAATAAAACCATGTGACCTCTAACTTCATATTATCATTCGGGGACACCGCTCTGACGTCGATGTCTATTTTTAGCAGAAATCCCAATCATGTTTATTTAGAGTTTTTGGAAAGAATGGTCATGTTGATCAATTTATTTCACGATTTATATCATCATACAATTTAGATTGTATTCAAAATCGTATTTTCTTCGACTTAAGTTGAACTTTTTGAAAAAATGAAACAATTCTCGCAAATTTTACATGTATTTGATGAGGGCAAAATGTCGGATGCCACCTTTAAACCCCCTCCAGGCGAATTATGACCCCGGAATACCAGATTCTAGCTTATAACCGGGTATAATTTGGCATAGACAACAGGCACAGAACCCTGATTAAAACTAATGTTGTTATCATCCTTTGACAATTAATCGTAATTCTGTTACATTTTCTTAAAGCGTTGTTAAAAAATTGTAATCTGACGCAGATAAAATAGGCTGTATTAAATAAATATGTTTTTATCTAGGGTTTTATTTGAATAGAATAGTTTAGAAATAAAGCAAGATTCACCTTTTGCATGTGCTTACTTTTTAAAGTGAATAAATTCAACATTTTTAAGGTAACCCGTTTAAATATACTTGCATGCAGCCGACTAATGGCGGTGCTTTAAAAATAAATAAATGAAAAACTGACATATGGACGCACAATGTTTTGCGTGATATGTTATTCTCGTACTTTCGGTGTTCGTGAAGTTACCTTCCGCTGTTTACAGGAATTTTTGTATTGGACATGCATACCTGTTCGTGTATGTAATTATATTCTAAGGCATAATTAAATGTCGAAACGCGCCTTTACATCCGAAGCTGTTTACGTGTTACTGCTGCAAACAGGAATCTGCCGGCCTTTGATATAATTTAAGACTAATCCTGTCTCAACGCGACAAAAAATTGTTTTTCGTATTTCTATGAAAGAACTTGAAATGAAAGACATAGTCACACAGTTAAAATCTCGTTCCATTGCAAAATCATTAATTACGTCCAGCCTGTTTAGATACAAATGTGATTATAAAATACGAAACTAAATGAGCTTTGAGTTGTGTTTACTAAACAAAAGCAAACAAACAAAACAACAACAAAACAAAACAAAACCAATAAAACAGCAACAAAACAACACAGAACAACAACAAAACTATCCAAGGCGCCTAAAAACCATACGGATAACCTCCACTATTAAACTTTCAGAAATAGTCCTCGGAAGTGTTGTGGGGTGAAAGTAGTCCCGGCAAGATGGCAGC